>JANQBM010000001.1:14108785-14131347 GCA_025594535.1 Erythroxylum domingense | reverse complement strand
ACCGGGAAGAATGTCATGAATGCATGTACAGACATTTTTCATGTGCACATATCACTGTTCACAAATGCATGAGCATGGGATGTGTTTTCCTAACTTCTCCGATTGACCTCACTTGGACCCGTTTCTCTGGTCCGACCCGTTCTATAGAAACGGGATGTTACATATCTGACGTGCTAGTGTATCTTCGTGGTATCGTCTATGTCTTCTTTGCATCTGTGTTGCCTTTGCGTCTGCGTTTGTGTCTATATATTCTTTGCATCTGCGTCTGTTTCTGTGTCTATATAGTCTTTGCGTCTGCGTCTGCGTTTGCGTCTGTGTCTATATATTCTTTGCTTCTGTATCTGCGTCTATATCTGTGTCTATATATTCTTTGCGTCTGCATCTGCGTTTGCGCCTGTGCCTATATATTCTTTGTGTCTGCGTCTGCGTCTGCGTCTGTGTCTATATATTCTTTGCGTCTATGTCTGTGTCTATATAGTCTTTGCGTCTGCGTCTGCGTCTGTGTCTATACATTCCTTGCATCTGCGTCTGCGTCTGCGTCTGCGTCTGCGTCTGTGTCTATATATTCTTTGCGTCTGTGTCTAGTTCTGTGTCTATATATTCTTTGCGTCTACATCTGCGTCTGCGTCTGCGCACTTAACACACTTGTCAAAGACGTTCATTTGTTTCTAACATTATTATTATTTAATTGTTATCAAAATTAATCATTGTAAAGTCCTCTTGACTTAACAATCTCCCCCTTTTTGATGATAACAAATAATCATAATTTTAGACAAATCAAAGTGAATGAATTTTTATTCAATTGATGAACAACAAATGAATAAGACGACAACAAATAAGAAATAAGAAGACAACAACAAACAAAGAATAACAAAGAAATACACATATATACATGCTATCTTCGTCTTTTCTTCTGTTTTTCTTCTCTTCTCTTCTTCTTTTTCTTATCTCCCCCTGTCTCCCTTTTTTTCTTCTCTTCTCCCCCTATTTGTTTTTAATAAAAAATGTTACCTCAGATGTTTCATTATTTCAAAAAACATGCGTTGCATATCTGTTCTGATCAACTTGAGGTCTTCTTCTATTGTAACTCGTACATAAGCTAATTCCTCATGAAGATCACCCACTGAGTCTTGTAGATTGTTAACCTTAGTATAAATTTCTGCAATTTCCTCCACTAAGGCTACCTGACTCCGCTGCTCAGTATGTCTGACTTCTTCCATTCCAATAGTTTTAACTTTTTGAATTGGACTTGATGGATAGAAGGTTGTAGCAACAACTGCTTTTAAGGGTAAGACATCTAGGTCTATTATTTTTAGGCTATGAGGTTTGAAGTATTGCTTTCCTTCTGGGAGACAAAGGTCATCAGGTCTCGGTAGTTTGGGAATAGTTTTTCTAAGAAGGTGAAGGACATCTTTAAGTGAGGGTATAAAACTTAAAGGTCTAAAGTGCATAATCAGGTGCACAAAAGTCTCTAAGTTGACAAACATACCTCCAACCTGGATAGATCTATACTGTCCTTTAGTCACCCTGCCAACTACCTGAGAACTGGCATCCTTTAGTCCTTTAGTTACTCCTTGATGCTTTTGAGATGTGATAGGAAACATAGACTCCTTTTGATTGTTCTGCATGACATGCTTCATCTATGTTTCTCACTGCTTCATGAATCTATTCTTCTGTTAGGTTACCTGTTGTTCTGTCAGGGTACATCTTATGTTTCCCTTTTTCAACATTGCATACAATGTTTGAAGCTCTTGGTTGTATGTCAAGTACGATCTTGATCAAAGTTCTACTCTTAGCTGGGTAGATAGTGTACCGATCTTTGGTCATCTTCTGTAGATATGGTTCTGACTTCTTATCTTTTAAAATCCCATATAATCTCCTTTTTTCATGATTTAGAAGATGTATAGATCGATTATTGATCAAAATAGATTCCATCTGTACCTTGACCAACCTTTTCACAGGTTCTCTGATTATTATTGAGCTTCTGCTTCTAACAGGTACCTCTTCTTCAATCACCTTTATTCTTAAGTCCTCTTTTCTGATTGGACTATGAGATTCCACTCTGTTTTCAACTGATTTTTCTTTTCGTTGACTCCCAGTTGAAGTGGTTTCTTTCTGATTGGTCTTTAACTTTTTACTTTCTCCTACCAGTCCAGAAGGTGGATGGGGTTGAATTCTCTTTCTTTCAAACTCCAATTTCTTCTTAATTTCAGTCTCTCTGTTTAGCTCCATCTGCACTTGTTGCAGAATTGAGATTAGAGATCTTATGGCCTGTGGTGTCCTTTCTATCTGTTGAGATTGTGCACCAAGAGTCATTCGTCTTCCTCTCTTCTGGTCTTCTTGTCGGAGAGTTAATACCCTTGGTGATCTCTTTGATTTTTTGATTTGTCCAAAGTCAACTGCCTCTACCTTTCTTTTTAATGACACTTGTTTTCCAGATAGACTCACCTGGCTTTCTTCTGTTTGCCTCATCATCTTAGCTTCAGCTGCTACTTTAGACGATTTCTTTTTTTCTTCTATAGCCATTCTTTCAGAAGATTGAGGTTTCTTTTTCTCTTTGGGAGTAACATTCCCACTCATGCTCTGTCTGAGTGTATGCTCCCCCTCAATCATTGTTTTTGATGTAGAAGTTGTACTCAATCCCATTTTACCAATGGTTGCTGCATTAATAACACTCTTAATGTTCATCTTCACCCTGTTTCCTCTGTCCAGGAAAATTCCAGAATCTCTAAAGATTCTTGTCAGCAGCATGCCATACGGATAAGCATTAGAGTCCTTCTTCGTCTTCATCATATACCTGAGAATCAGATGTGGAAGATTCATAGCCTTATGGTTGAGTAGGTAGAACAGGCATTGCTCATCAATCGTTGTCACAACGTTTCTTGATCCTGTTCTTGGTAGAATGCAGTGAAACAATATGTTGTGTAGAACCCTAGCCTTTGGAACAAGGTTCGACGACTTCTTGTCCTTTGGGTCACTACACCTATAGAGTTGTCGATTTACCAGTGCCTTTTCTAAACGATTTTGGGTCATCCATCTAGGGTTGTAAGACTCCTCTTCTTTAATCCACTAACATCCACTAACCAAGACCCCAGTGTTTTTTGAATTTTTCAATAAGAGGAAGGCATTCCCTGTATCTTAGGCACCAAGAAGAGATACGGATCCTTAAATACATAAGAGGAGGATCTTGTTTTTTCATCCCAGTAATTTGTGACAATGAATTAGAGAGGTGAACAACAATTTTTGACAAAAGGAAATAGTTCTTGCGAAAGTTGATTTCCAATCCAGTTAACTCCTTAAAGCTTTGTAGGGAATTCATCAGTGTGGAAACTAGAGGTTAGTTGGCTTTGCTTAGGAGACTAAGATCATCTGCAAAACATAAACTCATTTGGAAAAGTTTCTTAAATTTAGTGTGATATTTGAAATTAGAGGTTGTTTAAATGTTACGTTTCAGTAGAAAGGTGAGACCTTCCATGCAAATTAGGAATAGATAAAGGTAGAGGAGATTCCCTTGCCTAAATCCTCTTTTGCCTTTTATAAACTTTGTAGGGCTGCTATTAATCAAAATCCCAAAAAAGGTGGTGGTAATGCATTCTTAAATCTAGTTTATGAAGAATTAAGGAATCTCATAACTTCCATAATCTGTAATAAAAAGCTCCATCGGACACTATCAAAAGCTTTTTGTAGATCCACTTTAATTGCACAATTTTAAGGGTTTTCCTTCTAGTATACCCTTTCAAAAGTTCCTGCAAAATAAAATGGATTAGAACTTATATCATTGGATTACAACTCTAGTTTAAATGATCACTTATAAAAGGGAGACACCTTAAATTAAATGAGGAGATATCCTATTCACTTTGAGAATTCTCATCTTATACCTTACATCCTTTGATCTTATTAATTTGAGTGTTAATAACAACCAAAAATAACCCATTGAAATTCTCATTGATACGCGAGGTTTGGGGAAGTCTAGTCATACGTGGTCTTACCTCTAACTGGTAGAGAGATTATTTTCAATAAACCCACATAAATACATATATGTATGTAACATATACATACACACACATATATATATATAACATATACATATACAAATTAAGATAGTAAAGTAATAATAATTAAAAGATAAATAAAAACAAAAAGAAGAAAATGAAAACAAAAAGATGATGATGATGATGATAAGCAATATAATAAATAAATACGTATAAATAAAAATATAAAATAATTAATAAAATAAATAATACAATAAAAATAATAAGTCATTACAAGAAAATATTTAGACTAGGTAAGAAGATATTTAGGCTAAATAATTAAGAGGAAAGTATAACATATTACTGATATAAATGATAGACATTTCAAGTTTTAACAAATATAATCCAAATTTACTAACTCAATGGTTAAAAAACACACTTAATGTCCAAAAACGCAACATCCACTAATATTCTTCAGTTGGACATTGAAATACAAAATCTTTTAATTCCAATCATGACGTTGTTACTGTTGATTGCAAAACCAATTCACTAGTTTTACACTCAAAACTGCAAGTATACGGGGTGTAACTTAGAGAAAAGAACAAATATCAATCCCTTAGAGATTATGTTTAGAAGTTACTTAATTCAAGCTGCTTCATTTGAGAACCAATTTTAATGAATATAAATTGAAAAATTAAACTAAATCAAACAACTAACAATGAACAAATGATAAAGCAAAAGTGTAGAAACTTGGAGTACTAGATTTAACAATTAGAGATCACTTTTTCCCTATCTTATCTCCCTATTACCTTATTAATTAAATTATGCCTCACCTAAGATATCCTAATGTATTAACTACCCTCTCTCAAGGTGTAATTAATTGTCCCCAGTCAAATTAAATGGAAATTATTAAGCAATCTCTCAATCTACAAAATCAATCCACTAATTCAACTAGTTATGAAGTTATCCTATAGGTAATCAAATAATTAGCCAAGATCTCTCTCTAAATAATCAATTAACTTGATGAATGTAGGTCTATAAAGTGCCAATTCTCATTGTACATCCCTACATAATTTACCCAACTCAATTTCTTAATATATTGCAAGGTATAAACTCAACATTCATCAAAAGCATCATTCATTTAAATCAACAAAGTAGGAGTTCAACAAGTAGTTCAAAAGTAATCTCTACAAATAACTCAGCCACTCATAATGTCATTAACATCCCTAATAACCAAAAATCCATCATAAAGATGTTAGAAGAGAAAAAGGAATAAAAACTAGATGAATCAAGCTCCTCCCCTTCTTTGCCCAAATTTGGAAACGTTAGAGTTGCTGTGCTCTTTGCCCAATTCAGAATGGAAATCTTGATTCTCTACCTCTCTCTAGGCTCTAAATCTATTTTATAGTTTAAGGAGGCATGTTCTCCTGTCATACTCTCGACCCTAGGGATTTATGCCCTTATGTCAAGTCACAAAACCCTAAAAATAAGTGAAACTCATGTTTTTTTTTCTGACTCTAGTTGCCACGATCGTGGGAATTAGCATGAATCCCACAATCTTAGGTTCTTGTTTTATAGCTCCTCCATTCTTCTCATCTCTTCATCCCTAGCTTAATCATAAAGGTGGCCACCCTCCATTCCTACACCAAAATGATTAATTCTTACCCTAAACCAACATCAAACATAAAAGAACAACCATAAAGATCAAACTAAACAAAAACAAACAAAATAAGTTCTAAAACCCAACAATAACAACTTGTTATACAAAAAATACATGACAAATACTTAGAAAAGCACACACTAATAAACAACTATCAGTCACTTGAAATTAAGCATGCAATAGATAAGATTGATTAAAAAAGACTGCTATTCAAATTGACCACAAAATCTATCTTTCATGTTTTTCCCCAAAAATTTGAACAAGGTTGCATTACTATGCACCTATGATAGCGTACGTGTCATTGGTAGGGTTTTTCAAAATCTCGAGAAAGCAATATATCTGCATATGTACAAGGAATGCAAGTTTACCTTAACTTCATATGCAGATATAGTATTCCGGATCATCATTGGTATTTCATCGACATAATGCATTGAGTACCTCCCATCCCTAACTTTTCTCTCAGTCTTACTTTTTCTTGGAAAAATTAAAAAATGATATTAACTAACCAAAAAATTAAAAAATGATATTAACATCCTCCAATTGTTACAAACTACAATAAACTAGAGGTAAGCAATTAAAAATCCAAGGAATTCAATAACCTAGATCTTAAGTAAAGAGTCTCCTTGATAGTATGCAAGATCACAAAAGCATCTCCTTCTTAGTAATAAATTTATTCGTCTCCTTCTCAGTAACAATTTTGTTCTTAAATTTCCTGTTATTCCTTTCATTCTAAAATCCATGGTGAGTGGACCCAAAAAAAATGAAATAAATCTCCAAGGTGTCATAATGGTTTTTAGTATGCTTAACCAACCATTGAATGGCTTCTAAGAGAGAATCACTTGTGAGATCACAATGATAGAATTGTTTGATCTTTTTCAAAACTAGAGATGCAAAAAAACAGTTAAAAAATAAATGATCCCTCTTTTCATCCAATTCCTGCATAAGATACAAGTCATATCCACTGCTAAAAAGTGCAGCCTATCTATAATACTTAGTCTGTTTTTCATTAAAAGTCAGAATAGAAATGAGTTTTTAAGAATCAAAAACTTGTTCTAAACAATAGTGTGCCGGTTCACCATAGGACCAAGAGGTTGCATCAAATTACCAATTTGTTTGCTGGATATATTAGAAATAGGCTTACCCTTCCAGAAGAAACTATTTGAATGGAGAATGTCAGGTTGATAGGTAGGTTTATAGTTTAACAATAATATTGAACACAAGATCCTTAATAGAAACTTTGGAAGATAAAAAACACAAGATCCTTTTTCTAGTAAAGACCAAAAACTTAATTATTTGATTACACAAACGTAAAAACAATCCAATAGTTCCACCTAAATTTTATTATTCATCACTAGATTACTAAATTGTTGCTTAACATTTTTTTTACAATCTTATTATTTTCTTAAGTTTAGGACAAGAAAACTAATTACGATTATTGTTAATATCATATTTTATTATCATCAAAGTTACAAATTGGAATTTCTCTCAATTTAAATTTAAAAAAATCAAGTAGGGATCTGCTTATATAATAACTAGATAAATAAAGTTTTCTTTCGAAAATTAAATCAAATAAAGTTTATATATATAACATAAAACACAAAATATTAGTTATAATAAAAGTAAAAAGTTTTTATATAAGAAATATTGAGAAAAAATAAGATAAACTATATTTAAGAACAACATAATTACTATAAATGCTTATGCTAAATTCGTTTACATTAATAATTTCTTAAACTTTTAACATTGAGATAATTATTTCTTGAAGTAAAATGACTAATACAGTTAGGATAAAATATCTTTGCTTCCATAATATAAACTTTACACTATGATACAAAAATGCATTACTTTTATATCGAAGTTTTTTTATTACAAGATATATTTTGAAAATATAGTAAATATTAAAAATAAATTTTATAAATATAATTCTGAAGGAAATTATAGTAATACTAGTTCATTTAAGCTAACAATGCTTCTAATTATAAAATATAAGTTTAAGTAATTTTAATTTTAATAATAGATTAAGAAGGTCATACAAATGTTGGTTAGAGCTTAAATTTTATTAATACTACATTATTTATTTTAAAACATTATTTTAATTAAATCATATGACTAGATAACTTTATGGGTTTACTATTAAATATTTTATGCACAATTACATAATTTATTCAATTTCTCTAAAATATATGTTTAAATGAAAAGAGAAATCAAATGTGTAAATCATAGCTTAACGTTTTATAAAAAACAAAATTAGATTTTTCTCTATTTTATAATAGTGTTAATTATTAAAATTATTAAAATATTATATTAATAATTGTAATGAGGTAAAAATCATTTAGTCTCGATATCTTATCCTCTACTATGAATGGCAATAATGGCCCAGCCTGTTTAACCCGGCCAGTTTTTGGCTCGGATTGGCTGAGTCATGGGTGGGACCACTGGCCAAGCCACGAGCCAACCATGGTTTGCCCTACCCAGCCCATGACATGCTAATTTTTTTCAAATGATATTGTTTTGAATTTTTTTAAAAAAATAAATAGCCCGACCCGCTTATGACTCGATAAGCCATAACTCGAGCCATGGGTCAATCAGCGCACCGACGGGTAGGTTGACCCATCCCGACCCTCTGGGCCACAGGCTACCATAGCCCGGGGTAGGGACGAGGTCAGCCCGAACCCGATTCGGTCTATTGGCATGCCTATCCTCTACCTTATTCTCTTCTTCTTCGACTAAAACCAAGCTTGACCCTAAATTATTCCTAGAATAGTCTCGTCATCTAACTTGAATGTTAAAACACCAACTTAATAGACTCAAGCCTCACCAAGAAGAACATTCATGCATTAACGTATGTATTTAAATCCATAAGGAACTCAGTGCCCTACTTCCTTAGGAAACTTTTTTCTTTTAGCTTATTCATGAGGGTTTTAATAAACAACATGGTTCGATTAGTAATAGAGATTGTGGTAGTGCCAGAGAAATTATAGCCCTTGGTTTCTCACTCTTCAACTTTTCACTTGGAGACAACACATTCCCGTGCGTCAACTTGCTCAAAAATGTCACCACCAAAGCCACCACTTAGAATCTATTTCCTCATCTTCACTACCGTCAGAACAACAACCTAACTCTCTTTCACACTCCCACCATCACCCGTCCCCACTTCCATTCCGACCATCCGACCCTCCTCTTTCGTTCTCTCCAACTTAGACCTAAAACAACTAACATGTAAGGGATATTCAATGCACAAGACAAATACTGAATATACCTCTTAATATTTCATTCATCAAATACCAGAATACAATAGAGAATGAGTATGACAATAAAACAGTAATGGAATTAAGAACAGAAGCAAGACAGCAGAAGAAGAAGAGTCCAATGCAGAGAAAATAGAAAAGTATTCAAGGTATCTCCCCCTATCTCTCACATATCCTTTGCCTTATAACTAACTCTCATATTCCTTGAGCCACCAGCTAGTTCTCTTTTCTCTCACACTTCTTTTGATGTCAACATTGCTCGGATTATGTGCCATATGTCCCTCTTGCATAACAACCTGCTGGTGATCCTCTTCATACACGTGTCCCAATTCTCCTGTGGTTGATGTTTTACTCATTACAATGCCTCCCTTATTAAGAACAACCTTGTCCTCAAGGTTAAAGTTTGGGTAGTTACTTTCAAAATCATTTAAGTTTTTCTAAGTAGCTTCTATGCTAGGTAGTTCTTTCCATTTGATGAGTAATTGAGGCACCTGAGTATGTTTCTTGAATAGCCTGGTTTGTAGCACTATTTTAGGATACAACAAGGGTCCCAAGTCACTTATAATATCAAGCAGTGGTGCACAATGCTCCCAGTCAATACCCTTGAAGCACTTCAGCTTTGAGACCTGAAAGACTATATGTATTTTAGCTCCCTGTGGTAGTTGGAGTTTATAAGCTACAGAGCCAATTTTTTCAATTATCTCAAAAGGGACAAAATACCTCATACTCAGTTTTTGATTTCTTCTTAAAGCAACTGACATTTGATGATAAGGTTGTAACTTCACGAATACCAATTGGCCAATATCAAAGTGGACATCTATTCTTTTCCTGTTTACATACAGCTTCATTTTCTACTGAGCTCGAACCAAATTACTCTTAAGTAGGGACAAAATTGCATCCCTTTGAGCAATGGTCAGCTGTGCCTGACTGGAATCACTCATAGTGACATTGTCTCTAGTCAATTTGGGTGCATCCCTACCATAGACTACCTTGAAAGGTGTCATGCCTATGCTAGTGTGGAAGGAAGTATTATACCAGTATTTAGCTCAATTTAAAACTCTTGACCAATTTTTCTGGTGTTGTGAAGTAAAACACCTTAAGTACATTTCTATGCATTTGTTGACAATTTCAGTTTACCCGTCACCTTGAGGGTGATAAGCTGAGCTCATCTGCAATGTAGTCCCCTAGAGAGTAAATAACTCATGCCAAAACTTACTTGTGAAGACTTTATCACAATCTAAGACAATGGACTCAGGTACTCCATACAATTTGACAATATTCTCCATGAAAGTTGCAGCTACTGTAGTGCTCGAATAATCAAATTTCAGTGGGAAGAAATGGCTATATTTAGTAAACCTATCTACCACTACCATGATAACTATGTAGCCATAAGAAGGAGGTAAACCAATGAAGAAATCCATTGAAAGGTCTTCCCAAATATGAGAAGGAATGGGCAGTGGTTGTAGCAATCCAGTAGGCAAAGAATTTGGAACTTTAGCTTATTGACAAATAGCACAACATAAAATAAAATGCTTAATATCCCTCTGCATATGAGGCCTGTAGAATTGACAAGTCACCCTTGCATTTGTCTTGGTTACACCAAAATGTCCCCCAACTGGAGAAGAGTGAAATTCTTGGAGGATCATACAAATTAAATTGTTGTGCTCTGGTATAACTAATCTACCCTTCCAATACATCAGGTCATTACTAGAATTATAATTGGGATTGCAATTAATTCCAGACTGAATACTCAACATCAAAGTCTGTAATTCTGCATTCACCTTTATTTTTGCTCTCAACATGTCCAAAAATGCAGATTGTGGTTCTGACTAAGCTAATAACAATGATCGGGATAATGTATCGGCGAGAATATTATCCTTGCCTGGTTTGTATTCCACCTTGAAATCAAAACCCAAAAACTTATGCAACGAAGCTTGTTGCTCTGGGGTTTGAAGGGTCTGCTCACACAAACCTTTTAGACACTTTTGATCAGTTCGGATGGTAAATTTGTGGCCTAATAAGTAATGTCTGAATTTAGCTATAGCCTCTGTAATAGCATATAATTCTTTGGTGTAAGCTGATTGCTTCTGCATCTTGCTATTTAGTTTCTTGGAAAAATATGCTATTGGATGATTTGCTTGACTTAAGACGACTATTACTCCATTGTCCGAGGCATCAGTTTCCAGCACAAATGGTTCATTGAAATTGGGCAGTGCCAGAACTGGTGATGTTGTCATAACCCTTTTTAGATCATTGAAAGCATTCTAGGCTGCTAAATTCCAAACAAATTGTTCTGTTTTCTTCAGCATCTCGGTTAATGGAGCAGCTATTATAGCATAGCCCTTGATGAAGTGCCTATAATACCCTGTGATACCAAGGAATCCACGCATCATTTTGACATTCTGAGGTTTAGACCAATCCATAATAGCTTGTACTTTAATAGAAGCCATAGAGACTCCTTTGCCTGAGACCACATGGCCCAGGTAATCAATTTCAATTAAGAAAAATGAACATTGGAGAGTTTTGCAAATAGAGTATGTTGCTGCATAATTCTCAAAACAGATTCTACATTTGCCAAATGAGTGACCCAAGAAGGACTGTAGAAGAGAATATCATTAAAAATACTAAAACATACCTTCTTAGGATTCCTTGAAACACATCATTCATGAGTGATCAGAATGTGGCTGGTGCATTAGTTAATCCAAATGGCATGGCCAGCCATTCATAATGTCCTTGGTGAGTCCGAAAAGTTGTTTTGAATGTCTCTCTTAACTAGAATTTGGTGAAAACCTAACCTCAAATCTAGTTTTGAGAAATACTGTGCACCATACAACTCATCCAAGAGTTCATCAACAGTAGGGATTGGAAAACTATCCTTGATTGTGATTGCATTCAAAGCCCTATAGTCGGTGCAAAATCTCCAACTGTCATCCTTCTTTTTAACCAATAGAATTGGAGAAGAGAAAGGACTGTTTGATGGCTTAATTATGCCTTATTGTAGCATCTCATTCACCATACTTTCAATCTGCTATTTTTGACTATGTGGATACCTATAGGGATTAACCTTCACCAGATTAGAGCCTTCTAACAAGGGAATAACATGGTTGTGGTATCTGTTAGGTGGCAGAACCGAAGGCTTTGAAAAAATAGCCCTATAAGTATGTAACAATTGTGCTAGAGCAGAATCCATATTAGTTGGCAGCTCGAACTTGTAAAGTAAAAAACTTTATTAGTTTGTGTGAAGTAATAAACTTGTAAAGTAAAAAATTGCTCTACTGCATTAGTTTGTGTGATTCTCCTCAGATGGTGACATTGAGCTTCTACCGGATTTTCATGCAATAAACCATTAAGGGTGATAAAACTCCCTTCATGCAAGAATTTCAAGGTCATATTATTTAAGTTTGTGATATAAGGGCCCAATGATTTCAACCAAGTACCTCCCAAAAATAATTCAGCTATAGAAACTTGCAACAAATACAATGATATATGCAAATGGTGGCCTTGAATGGTCATAATGAATCCTTGATAAGCCTTTCTACATTAATAATGCTGGCATTTCCCACTAGGACCCTATGAGCCTATGTTGGTTCAATAGGTAATTTGAGGAAATGAGCTAGTTTTGGTTGCAAGAAATTATATGAGCTTCCACCATCTACCAAAATTCTAATGTCAACTCCATTAATCTGCCCTAAAAACCTAAGAATCGTGCCACCTTGTGAACCGGTGAGAGCATTCAAGGACGTTTGACAAGTCGAATGAGCTTGTTTTGCAATTTCCAAGCTACTATTTGATAATTCCGGATCAAAACTTACATCTTCGGCATCATCCATTTGTAAAATCATAAGGTGTTTATTTGGACACCTATGATTCTAAGAAAACTTCTCATCGCAGGTATAACAAAGTCCCTTATCTCTCCGTAACTGCATCTCTATTGAGGTCAATCTTTTTATGTTTGTGTTTTTAGAGGGGTTAGGTAGTGGTCTTGTGTTTGGTGTGGGCAGTAAGGGAGGGAGGTTCTGTTTAGGCTGGCTTGGGGTGGTTGAGTAATTGATTTGTGGTTTGTGTGTGGAGGAAAAATAAGAGGGTTTTTTTTTTGTTAAATTATATATCTCTTCAAAGAGCTTGGCTAATGATACAACCTTCACTAAAGAGATAGGACTCTGGGCAATAACTTCCCGCCTTATATCAGCTTGTAGGCCACTGATAAAATAGTACAACATAGCATCAGAACTCAACCCATAAACCCTGTTTGCTAGAGTAGTAAACTTCTATAATAGTCACTTGCAGAACCCAATTGTGTTAGTTTAAAGAGTGTGGATCTTGGAAACTCATATGGTGATGGTCCAAATTCCAACTCTAAAGCTCTCGTAAATGCTGCCATAAGGAAAAAGGATTGTTTCTCATCATCATTTGGAACTATGGTATAATATCCTTATCTAGATGTACAGCAACAATGGTGAGTCTATCCTCATCAGCAGTAGAATAATACCCAAAAAATTGTTCAACCTTGAAAATCCATTGCAAAACATTTGTTCCATCAAACTTGGGAAAATCTAGCTTAATGTTTCTTACCTGGAACAACGGTCTGGGTATTTCCTGATGTGTTGCAGCATCAGACGATCTAGCTGTTTTATGAATCAACATTTGCAAGGCTTTCTCAATGCGATCCATTCGAGCACTGTTACCTTGTTCTTGTTTTTCCACATTTTCCCGTAGTTTTCTAATGTCAGCATACAATTCCTTCTTCCTCATGTTCTCTGCCATCCTCTCAATGAAAGCACCAAATGTTAGAGATATTCAATGCACAAGACAAATACTGAATATGCCTCTTAATATTTCATTCATCAAATACCATAATACAATAGAGAATGAGTATGACAATAAAACATTAATGGAATTAAGAACAGAAGTAAGACAGTAGAAGAAGAAGAGTCCAAGGCAGAGAAAACATAAAAGTATTCAAGCTATCTCCCCCCATCTCTCACTTATCCATTACCTTATAACTAACTCTCATATTCCTTGAGCCACCAGCTGGCTCTCTGTTCTCTCTCACTACTTTTGATGCCCACATTGCTCGAATTATGTGCCGTCTGTCCCTCTTGCATAACAACCTGCTACTGATCCTCTTCATACACGTGTCCCAATCCTCCTGTGACTGATGTTTTACTCATTACATAACAGCCCTCTAGTCTCTAAACATCCCCGCCATAAAAGATCCCTTTTATTCAACCTTCGTACAACCTCATTATCTATGACGCCTCCTTTCCTTTTCCCTTTCTCATCTTTCTCCATCTCCTTTCGAGTTAGATAGATCTTGGGATTATCTTAATTTGAGAGTTTCAAGTTTGTTTTAAAGGCTTCGGAATTACGTGCTAAGGATTTTGGAACTAGATGACAAGGGAAGTAGGTAGAGAAGAAGAGAACCGAGTAGCTAAATACAAAAATTGATTAAAAATAAAATAGTATTTTTTAAGGAATAAAACAGACCAAAATATAATAAAATATGTATTATTTATAAAAAATTTAATAATAATATAATGCTAATGTTTAATTTAAAACCTAAATTTAGAATAAAAATAATTAATAAAAAGATGAAAATATTTATTATTTTTTACTAACTATATTATTATTATTGCTATTAATTTTCTTATTCTCCCTCCATAACTTTTTTGGAGTGAAAGGATGCTCTTATCATATTATTGCTAAAAAGAAAAATCATTATTATTATTCTTCTTCCTTTTCTTTTTCTTCTTCTTCTTATTATTATTATATTTTTATAGCTAAGTAATTATGTAGATTCTTTAAGGATATTTTTAGCCAACAAGTTCTCATTTTTATTCCCAATCCACATGAAATAGATATAGGAGGATGATGAGTTTACTTATTTCTCAAATTCGAGGAATAAATAAACCCTTGGAATATATATTGTGTATGTTTTTTTGACCAAATAAGAGGATAACCTATTACCAAGAATAGATCATAAATGAAATGATGATTTCAATCAACCAAATACCCCATTAAGAGAATAGATGATTTTTTTTACCTAATTGAAAATTATTAATATAATATTTAATTAATTTACTTTTAAATTACAAAAAATCACATTAAATTACAAAACAATCACACTATCATAAAATAGATGGTTTAATAGTAAGGTGTTAAAATTAAAGCAAGAACTATAGGAGAAGATACATAATAAATTTTTATCAATATTAGGCTAAATTAAGGGGCTTCTTTGAACTCCTTTTTGTTTGTAATAATGATTGATGAGTTCACAAAGAATATTTAAGGGAATGTGGCTTGGTGTATGTTATTTAATAATAACATTGTTTTAGTATATGAGCCAAAAGAAGATGTCAATGCCAAGATCGAACTTTAAAGGGATATGCTAAAGTCGAAAGGCTTTATATTAAGTATAACTAAGATTGAGTACGTATAGTGTAACTTTTTGAGACATGAGGTAGCTATCGATGTGAAGGTACAAATTGGTTGAAAAGTTATATTATAAAATGAGTGTTTTAAGTATCTAGGATATATCATCCAGAACAATGGAAAGATTAATGAAAACATAATTTACCATATCAGATTAAGTTGACTTAAATTGAGAAGTGCATTAAAAGTTTTATATGATAAAAAGATACCACTCAGGCTTAAAGGTAGGTTCTATAGTTTAGAGATTAAGCTAGCTATATTTTATAAGGTGACCTATCAAATATGTGCATAGTTATAAGATAATGGTGGCGGAGATGAGGATGATACGTTAGATATGCAACCTCACAAGAGAAATAAGGTCATGAATAGAATGGTAAACAAATTAAAGGCAATTAACATTATTAAAAAAATTAAGAGATACTCTAGTGAGAAATTACAAAAAGATTCTACTTAGAGATTGTAAGAGAAAAAAAGAAGGCTTAAGAAAAATTAAGAGGGAGCGATCAAGAATGATATGGTTCTACAATATAAAATTTTGATATACTCTGAACATGGATAAATAAGTGAGATCCTTTTCAATCTCACGTTTCTTTTAATTTTTTGTTCTTATATTTGATCTAAATATTTAAATATGTAGTACTTAATAATTTAGCATAAACTGAAGATAAGTGAGCCAATTACCAATTTAACAATGCTAATTTTTGTAATGGGAAATGGAGTTGTGTAAAATAATGGCCATGTTTGGAGAACGGCGTTTCAGCTATTTATTAGCTGATTGACTCAAATGAGCGGTTTGACTATATTAAAAAGTTGATTATTTGTTTGGTAAGGAGCTGGTTAGGTTGGCTGATTCAACCCAACCAGCTATTTTTTCACAAGCTCATTCAATGGAGCGTTTTGAAGTAGCTGATTCATTTATGAAGGTATTGCCCATAGCATTTTCTTCAGTGAAGTAGAACGTTCCCGCACAACGGTTTCCCACATTTCTTATTCTACTTGGTTTTGTTGCTTTCTCCAATTTTTAATGCTCTACCGATTACGTTCTTCATCTCTATTTCTTCTTCTTTAATTCCTTTCTTCGTATCTCCAGCTTGAAGCCTTGACCTAGGAGTATAAACAATCTTTTGCACTTCTTTCATTAATTTCTTTAACTTTTAGTTTTTCCGGTTTGTGGGTTTTTGGATTTCATGAACAGAGCAGAGGTTTTACAGAGCTTTGTTTGAGGATTCATGCTTTTCCTACATGTTCGTGATATTTTCTCAAAGGCAGCTGTTGCAGCACCTTGCATTCTTTTTTTCGATGAATTTGATTATATTGCCCTAAAAAGTGGGCATGATAATACAGGAGTAACTGACCGTGTTGTCAACCAAGTAAGTTTTTTCGGTTGTGTGTTTGTTTCATCATATGCTCTTCTTAAGAGTAAAATCTCATCACTTTATTTGTCCATTTCCTAGTTTTTGACCGAATTGGACGGCTTAGAAATTTTGACTGGCGTTTTTGTGTTTGCTGCAACAAGGTTGGTTTTATTTTAGAATAGTTTCATATTATCTTCAGATTCTTCTCGTGGTCATTGTTTAGGTTTGCCATCTCATTTTCTAGATTTCCCTTTATTTATTTGTTTGTTTGTTGTTCATTTACATGGGAAAGATAAGGTTGTCCATGCAACCTTTGTTTGGATTACAAAGATCACTAAAAAACATTAGATCAGAGAATACCATTTTGAAAAGAGAATAAAGAACTAAAGAAAAGGATTAGGATGTTGAAAAAGAGGGAGAGAACAAGTAGAATCTAACTTGATTCACATCCTTGATTTTATGAAAATAGTGTCAAAAGCTATGTTTAACAAGGTCATTACTTTCCTATGCAAAATGAGCTTTGTTGAGTGGATGTCCTACTCCTGAGCTTCTCCGTGGCGTTTTATTTCATTGTGCACTTTCCATTTCTTTGTCCTTATGCTTCCTTTTATTGACTGTCTTTTTTCTTATGGTTCTGTGTGGGTCTGGAATTTTAACAAGTAGTAGACCTAACCTACTGGATGGTGCATTGTTATTCCTGGAAGGCTAGATCGCCTTCTTTTCGGTGATTTTCCTTCTCCACGAGAGAGACTGGATATCCTTTCAATTCTTTCAAGAAAGGTTAGTATCATTGGCTTCTTGTTGTTCATCTTCCATCCATGTTTTCCTTAAAATTTGGTGTCTGTTTTGAGATTCTATAATTGGCTAAAGAATAAATCCTTCATGAGAAGGCATTACAGGAACTCTATTAGAAAAGTGAACATCCAATTCTAATGTCAAACAGTGTGTATGGTTGAAGAATAGCTCTTTCTAGAGCTACTTTGTGCAATCACTTGCTAATCACCAGACTTCTTTAAAAGAGTGGAAACACGTGCATACATAAAAAACTAAAGATGATTTCACCTCATATGCTTAGCTAATAAAGTAGATAAGTCTCATTTTTGTGCTAAAAGTCGACTTATTCCTGTTCAGTGGAAACAAGAAGTTCACATCTTGAAAAAAAACAAACTTAACATGCAATTTATCTGCCAAGGTTCTGGTTCATATTTTGTTTGATGTGATAATGTCTTGTGTTAATTCCTGCTAGTTTGAATCTTTATGTCCATTAAATGAAGCTCCCTCTAGCCTCCGATGTTGACTTGAAAGCCATAGCATATATTACAGAAGGATTTAGTGGAGCCGATTTACAAGCTCTTCTCTCTGATGTGCAGCTTGCCGCAGTTCACGAATTTTTTAGTAATGCAGATAGCAGTAAGCTTGAGAAGTTGCCAATCATTACCGATGCTCTTTTGAAGTCTGTTGTTTCAAAAGCAAGACAGTCAGTCTCCAAATCAGAGAAACAGAGACTATACGACATCTATAGCCAGTTCTTGGATTCGAAGAGATTCGCCGGTGCTCAGGTCCACTTTTGTTGTCACTTTTATCATCAATTCAAGTGTTGATGAAAATGCAAACCTCTGCACATAGATTTCATGCAACAAGAAGAACAACAACAAAAATAACGTTGTTGCTCCTGTGGTTGCATCAGTTGCTGCCTTCTTTGTCATTGTTGGTTTGATTTGCTAATAGTTAAGTAACAAATTCTTATTATAATCTTCTTTGCTCAGGACGATGGATAAAGACATTGAGATTGTTTCTTTTAATGAGAACAAGTTAACTAGTTCAGATACACTAGGTAAAATGACTTTGGATGAGTTTAAATTAAAATGCATTTCTTTTTTATGTTCTTTTGCTCATATACGATGAGTTTGTACTTTGATTTGCATTTATGAATATCTGAGTTTGATTTTGTATACCGACATTAAATAATTGATAAAATGTTCAGTCAAAAGGTTAACTAAACATAAATTTTAAATATTAATACAAGACATAGACTTAACATTTAATCATACATTTATACAAAACATAAACTTCTCTCATCTTATGACATTATTTCAAAAAAGAATCAAAATATTTTTATGTTTTTATTAGAGTTATAATCTTAATTTTCGTAGAATTATATATATATAATCTAAAGTTTTACAAGAATATTCAACGAAATATTAAAATATATAATATTCATATCTCTATAATTTTTTTTAAAGTTATGTTCTCATAAGTTATTTTATACATAAACAGTTAATATTAAACAACTAATTTTACCAAACATCTCTAATAAACAACTATTGTAATCTGCTGGTTAAATCAGTTGATAGAATCAGCTATCAGCTAACAGCTAATACAATCAGCTCGTTGCCAAACATGACCAATATCTAAAAGGCTGAGGTGACTTCGGAACTTGGTGTTTTAACTTTGCCCTTTACATGCGCTGTCCGTTCAGTTGTTTTAAGACGACGGCCAGAGTATATGTCTTATCTCTCCTTGTGCTTTATTCTTCATTGACCTGCAATTCTTTTACACGAAGAGCAAAGTCTCTCTTCCGCTGTTCTAGATCTATTCACTACAAAACCTAATTTCTCGATTCCCAGGTTAGTTCGCATTTCTCCCCTCACTAGTTTCTTTTTCTTCTTATTTTCTTTGGCTTTCTAGGGTTTGATGTTAAGCTTCTGAACTTCTAAAGTCTTTTGTTCCTCTGGTTTTCTATGTCGTTGCAGATCTATTATTATATTAGACTACGACCATGAAGCTGCTTTGGAAGTCTTTTGCCGGCTTCAGGTTTCAGGGTGTTCGAGTATTTATGCTTCTTTAATTTCAGATCTGGATTTAAAAATTACGCTCTTAATTACCATTTTTGCTTTTTAATTGGTGGATTGGAAATGTCAATTATACCCAAAGGTGATTCCATCGTAATTCGAGAGGTGTGGAACGATAATTTGGAGGAAGAATTCTTGTTGATTCGGGATCTTGTTGATCAGTACAATTATGTTGCTATGGATACGGAGTTCCCTGGGGTGGTCTCGCGTCCTGTGGGAACTTTTAAGAACATCAGTGATTATAACTACCAAACTTTGAAAGATAACGTTGATATGTTGAAATTAATCCAGTTGGGTCTCACGTTCTCTGATAAGAACGGGAATTTGCCCACTTGTGGAACTGATGAGTTCTACGTTTGGCAATTCAATTTCCATGAGTTTAACATAACTGAGGATATCTTTGCTAGTGATTCTATTGAATTGTTACGCCAGTGTGGGATTGATTTTAAGAAGAACAGTGAAAAGGGTATTGATGTTAACCGATTTGGTGAGCTGTTGATGTCGTCCGGGATTGTTTTGAATGATGGCATACATTGGGTTACTTTCCATAGTGGCTATGATTTCGGCTACTTGCTTAAGCTTTTGACTTGCAGGAGCTTGCCAGACACACAAGAAGGATTCTTTGAATTGATCAATATGTATTTCCCGATGATATATGATATCAAGCATTTGATGAAGTTCTGCAATAGTCTGCATGGTGGATTGAACAAGCTTGCAGAGTTGTTGGAGGTGGAAAGAGTTGGCGTGTGCCATCAAGCAGGATCTGATAGTTTACTCACATCTTGCACATATAGGAAGTTGAGGGATAACTTCTTCAATGGCTCCATGGAGAGGTATGCTGGTGTCTTATACGGTCTTGGTGTCGACAATGGACAGAATACTAATTGAAATGAGATAATGTGCCCAAGATTAATGAATATTTGTAGACTACTTCTTTGTATGACAAGAAATTCGCTTTGTATACTTTGGCAAAAGTAGATTATTGTTCTAGTGTTGACTTGCTTCATTTGCTACTTAAACCGGAACTTAAACTGGTTTTGTAGCTTGAGTTCCTTGTAAATTAGTGCACTTAGTGCTTCAATAATAATGTAGTCTTTGCAATTTACATCTGATGTTATTTATTCAATACCTGTGTCTTTTTCTTGTTGCTTGCATTGCTGTTTGGTTGTTTCAAGGATGCAACATTGCTTTTGGGCATCAGAAGATTCTTATCTTTTTATCTTTTCCTTTTCTCTCTAGTTCTCTACTTTCTTAAATATTTTACTCCCTGTAAACAAAATATGGAAGCCACTAATTTTGGGCGTGTATGTTACAGTGTAAATCAACTTAGTGGCCTATCTGTATATTCTTTTTTTATTCAACTGTTTTATGTTGGTTTTGTTCCAGTAATTTGTTTATTACATTTACCCCTTCTGTGCTCCATCTTCACGAATTAAACTGTTTGTTCTTTTCTTGATGAACATAGTTTTGAATTCACGTGGAGTTTGGAAGAATTCCAGCTCTTAGGATGTGTTGTATTATTATCTAGGCTTAATTGCTAGTTCCTACTTCCATATTCCGTACTTCTCCTTCTTGCCCTCTTTCCCTCTCTCACATGGTGGGAGGGTAGATAGTTGTATGTTCTTCGCTTCATTCATTTGCAAAGAAGATAGTGACGTGGCACAGTATCCTGAGATGAATTAAGCTGATGTGGCACAATATCCTGAGATGAATTACTTTGCAGTTCGACTTTTCTGGCTTTCCACATACTGCTTTGCACTTTAACTGGATTCCGAGCTCATACTGCTTCAAACCTTCAACCTAGAAGAACTCTGTATAACGTGAAAGAATAATTAAACGAAATTATTGATTAATGTCATGATTAATCAATACAATTATATCAACCCTATGATTGCAACATGCTAGATTCAAGAATTAGACGGACAAATACTTGGAAACTAAGGAGCAATCGAGTCCATTGTTATTTTTTGTGAAGTGAAGCGACAAAGATGCAGAGGATTAATTACTGCTATTCCAAACTCTGAAAAATGCACATATAGTTCTCAAATGGGGTGACTATATTTAAGGTTGACTGGCAGTAGAGTCTCCTATGCATTATAAACATGGGCCAAGTTTACCCATTATAGTAAGCTCATGAACACATGTTTAATGACACGTATAAAATCTTGACATCTAATTAATCGGAGTTTGTACAAAATTATGTTTATTGTTTATTATGCTAGGCTATAAAATTAATGATAAAATTCTATCATTCTGCAACTTGGACAACGTAACCAATATCAATGAACAACAAAAACAAATCTTCAGATTAATATAACAATAGATGGCCATAATAGGATGTCAAAATAGAGTCAATAATCTCTCAATCATTAGTCTAAAATGAAGTTACAAGTACCTCAGCAGTATAAAAATCAGACCTGATAGGAGTACTGATAACATATATGCAAGATACTCATACCTCGATGACCGAAACAGAATGTGTCATAACACTACAAGAAAATAGTGAGTTAGCGATGGAAAATACCGACGGAAATGACAAATATTTCGTCGGTATTTTTCTTTACCAACGGAATTTACCGACAGACAAAAACGTGGGAGATTTGACCGTAGCTAAACTTACCGACGGTAAAGAAACTTTCTATCGGTAAGTTTACCGACGGAATAAAGTAACCGTCAGTAATTTCAACTGAAAAGTTACTGATCGTCCTACATTTTTCGTTGGTAAACTTACCGACGGAAATTAATTTTCCAACGCTAATTTTAGAGACGGTAAGTTGCTAAACTGTATGTAAATTTAGCATCGGAATGTTTTTAATACTGTTGGTAAAGTTACTGGTGGACATAACGTTACCATCAGTAAATAAGCTTACTCATTACCAATGGATCTTATTGTCCGTCAGTATAGTTTATAGACATTTACCGACGAAAATTGTGAATGTTTCCGTCGATAAAATTTTTTATTAAAATTTTTTAAAATATATATTTCCATTATATTTAAATTATAACCGTCGGAAAATTTTATTAATTAGATATTTATAATATAT
>JANQBM010000001.1:14069746-14108685 GCA_025594535.1 Erythroxylum domingense | reverse complement strand
ATAAGTCGCCTTATCGCATATACAAGGCGACTTGTCAGTATCGTAAAGGCATAAGGCGCCTTACACAATGAACAAGGTGACTTACCCTTACAGATTCATGAATACATCTTCATGCAAATCACCATTTAGGAAAGTAGTTTTCACATCCATTTGATGGAGCTCCAAATCAAAATGAGCAACCAAATCCATCATAATACGTAATGAATCTTTAGTAGAGACTGGGAAAAAGTCTTATTATAGTCTATACCTTCTCTCTGGTTATACCCCTTTGCAACAAGTTTGGCTTTGTACCTTTCTATCTCACCTTTAGCATCACGTTTAGTCTTAAAGACTCATTTACACCCAACAGTTTTACAAACACTGGGTAATTCCACCAAATCCCAAACACTATTCATACTCATAGAAGCCAACTCATCTTCCATGGCTGCCAACTATTGTGAACTACGAGGATAAGAAATGGCATCCTGAAAGGAAATAGGATCTGATTCTTCAACTAAATTGAATTCATGCTCCTCCAAGTAAACATAATACTCTTGAAATTTAGAAGACTCAATGGATCTAGGAAACCTTTCAAATCTCCTAGGTGGAATTACAATCACATATGAGACTTGAGTATTAATGCCAACCTATTGAGGAATTTCAACATCATTTCCTGGATCAACAACATCATCATGAATCAGAGGAGACTAAATTGCCTCAGTATGAAATACAACAGGTGTAGGAACAACATCACGATCCTCTCTGAAATCAACAACACAAGACTCATGTCTTTCATTATGTTCGATGTCCCCTTCAAAATAGACAGCCCGATTTGATTCATTAACTCTAGTAGTGTAATTGGGACAATAAATTCTTGAACCTCTTGAGCCAGTACTATAACCATTAAAGTAACTTGAAATAGTTTTAGGATCAAGCTTCCTCAGCTGAGGATTATAAGTCCTTACCTCAGCCTTACAGCCCCAAACATAGAAATGCTTCAAACTGGGCTTCTTTCCTGATATAAGCTCAAAAGGAGTCTTTGGTATAGATTTACTAGGCACACGATTAAGAACATAAATAACAGTCCTTAAATCGTCTCCTCACAAGAACTCTGGTAAGGTGGAGTGACTTAGCATGCACCTAACCATATCCATGAGAGTACGATTTTGTCTCTCTGCAATATCATTTTGTTGAGGAGTGCCAAGCATGGTATATTGCGTCTCAATTCCACAATCTTGCAAGTATTTAGCAAAAGGGCCAGGGTTTTTACCAGGTTCATCATAGAGAAAAAAACTCACCACCTTTATCAGATTTTATACATTTAATCTGCTTCCCAAGTTTCAATTCAATAACATTTTTCAGTGATTTAAAAGCATCCAAGGATTCAGATTTTTCAAGCAACAATTCAACCCAACCATACCGAGAAAAATTATCAATGAAGGTGATGAAGTACCTGTAGCCTCCTATGGCAATATGAGTAACAGGTCCATAGATGTCCGTGTGAATTATCTGTAATGGTTCCTCATTTCTAGTCATTTTCTCCTTTCTTATTTTAGCTGTAAACTTCCCTTTTATGCAATCAACACAAGTGTCAAAATCAAAGAAATCCAGATCATATAAAATAGTTTCCTTAATCAATCTCTCTATTCTCTCATTAGAGATATGTCCTAACTGTTTATGTCACAAAATAGAAGATTTTTCAATAACTCTCCCAACAACAACATTAACATCATCATGTGGTCGGTCAAAACAAGAAGAATTAGCAATTAGCATAAACAATCCATCACGCATAATTGCAAAACCAACAATAATAGAATCATAATACAAAACAATACCATTATTGATTATATGAAAAATGGATCCACAACTATGTAAAATAGAAACTGAAATCAAATTCCTTCTCATAGAAGTCACATAAACAGTATCTTGCAAAAGCAAATCATGTTCACTACTCAACTTCAAAGAAATTACTCTTATGTGCTTAACATTAACATTAGACCCATGTCCTAGTTGCACCATCAACTCCCCTTTATTTAGCCTCCGCCTGCTTTTGAACTCTTGCAATGAGTTCGTTACATGAATAGTGACATCAGTGTCTAACTACTATGAATTAGGAGGAATATCAACAAGATTTGATTCAAAACAAACAAAGATTTGAGGTATACCTTTCTTCTTTGCTAACCAATTCTGAAACTTCACAAAGTCACACTGCCTATGCCTATGTTCATGACAAAAGTTGCAATTTCCATTAGAAACATGCTTGGGCTTAGCACCAGAACTCTCACTAGGCCCAGAAAGTAATGCAGGTTTATCATTCCCCTTCTTCTTAAATTGAGGCATACCTTGTTTGTTTCTATAAAATTTCTTTTTGTCACCACTCTTGTGAGAAATGTGGTGAATAATATGGGACTTTTCCTTCTTCATAGTATGCTCCTCTTGAATAAGAATGGAAATCAATTCATCAATGCTCCATTCATCATTCTAAGCACGATAAGTAGTCCTAAGAACATCAAACTCAGACGGAAGAGATTCAAACATTTGCCAGATCAGATAATCCTCTCCCAGCACAACTTTCATGAACTTCAATTTGTTATACTAGTTCACAAGCTTCATTACATACTCACAAACACGACCCACACTATCATACTTAGTCTTAGAAAGAAAAGACAAGAGATTAGACTTTTCAATCTTATCAAGCTTCTGGAATTTTTCACCAACAACCTTGAGATAATTTTTGGCATTATCAGTTTCAGTGATGCTCTCTTTAATAGTTTTCTCCATTGAGTACTTGATGGTTATCAGACAGACCTTGTTAGAATGAGCCCACTTATCATATTTAGCATTATTTGTAACGGAAGTCTCAGCAGTGGGTTGTGTAGGCTCATCCTCAAGAAGAGTAACATCAACATTAGGAACAGCCAAAACATATTCAAGGATTCAAGCCAGTCCTCATAATTAGTCCCATTTAGCTTAACCAAAGAATTCAAAGCTAGAAATTGATACAATGCAGGGAGATTTAGCAAATGTATCTACATATAGTAAAATTGGGCAAACATCACAGCTGGGTTCTCATGCAATTGCAATCCTGCCTAAGGGTCCTGAATTACAAAATAGATCACCTAGAACATTAAATTATGCCCTAAAGCTAATATCGATAGGATACTGAAAACTCACAAACATAATTTAATTCGAAACCACATTGATAAAGACAAACCGATAGGGTAAGTGTATCATTAATATAGTATCTAATGTATGCCTAATAACAACATCACAATGGCATTTTGTAATAATTGGTCTCACGATAGGCGAGCACACAATTACTTAAAGTGAATGACAAGAATCCAATAACATATCCCAAGATCGCCCCATAGGTTTTAGTTAGCACCACAATCACAAAATTAACCATATTAATCATATAATCTAACATTATATGCATAAACTACATCCAAAATTAATTTTGGTGCACAACTATATTACCACTAAGAGTACATAAGACCCCACAAGCCTAAAATATACCAGAAACAAGTACAAAAATTTTCAAGATAAAATTCGGAGAGTACATTATATATTTATTAATTTTAAAATTCGCAAAAAATAAAATACAAATTTCTATTATTCAAAAAATTCCAGAAAAATACAATAAATTAGAATTGGCAAAATTTAGGACAAAACGGCCAAGGGAGGAGGCCGCATGCACCACCACTGCTCGTGGGGAAACGCCAGCCAGGTCGGGCTGCGTCTTCCTCACCCGAAAAACTGGTATTTGGGTCGTTCAACCCAGTTCGTGACCCGATTTAAAAAGCAGCCATATCTTCCTCAATTTTGATCAGTTTTCAACGAATTTAGTGTCATTAGATTCAGAATTTAACGATTTATCAAAGCCCTCAATCAATTTCATGAAAAACCTATTGAAAAAATTTGAAAAATTTGAAGAGGAATGTTTTATGGTTTGTCTTTTCGGGTTCGGAGTTTTAAAACAAACAACAGAAGATTCAACAAACTTACCACACATTTTGACACCAAACTGAAACAAACAAACAATAACAAAAGATTTCATAGAAAACAAATTAACAAAAAAAACAAAAACCCCAACAAATAATTCAACATCTAATCTTGTAAATTACCCAAATAATTAGCAGTCACAATTAGGGTTAATCTGCTCTGATAACAATTGAAAGAATAATCAAACGAAATTATTGATTAATGTCATGATTAATCAATACAATTATACTAACCCTATGATTGCATCATATGCTAGATTCAAGAATTAGATGGATAAATACTTGAAAACTGAGAAGCAATTGAGTCCATTGTTATTTTTTGTGAAGCGGAGCAACAGAGATGCAGATGATTAACTGCTACTATTCCAAATCCTGAAAAATGCACATACAATTCTCAATGGGGCGGCTGTATTTAAAGTTGGGTAGCAGTAGGGCCTCGTGTGCACTATAAACATGGGTCAAGCGTACCCATTACATAGGTCCAATGACATGTATGAAATCTTGACATCTAATTAATCAAGATTTGCACAAAATTATGTTTACTGTTTATTATGTTAGGCCACAAAATTAATGATAAAATTCTATCATAATGGAGATAAGATATTTACTAGAGTCGATTGAACTTTGTAGCATTTGGCATAAAGAGTTTATGCAGCTGGATGAGAGACTGTAGAATGAGCCTTTCTTAGAACATTCAAGTACAGAAAAGGTATGCTCACTGTTGTAAAATGTTTGACATTTTGCCACTAGCCGTGAAAATTGACTTTTTCACTCCCCTCGCAAGGTATCCGATACCTTCTTTTATAGATGTGTCCTTAACGGTTCGCAAGGTATCTGATACCTTCTCTTGTAGATGTGTCCTTAATGGCACATGTTTTGAATTGATTGTCTGAATTGACCTTTTCTTCCACTTCTGTTTAGTATCCTTGTCAAAGTTGGGAATCCCGTATTAAACTTGTAATGATTTGAGTATTGTACCATACAGTATCCAATGTTTGGTAAGACTCGAGCTCATTTAGTCACTATAAACAATGTCATTTTTTGTTTCACTTTTCAAAATGATGTCATTAGTCTTGAATTTGTTAAATTTACATATCACAACATCATTTTAAAAAGTTGAACTAAAAAAACATAGTTTTTGGGAGGGCTTCATATTGGACTTTGGTTGGCTAAGGCTCTAGTCTCGCGTAAAATTTGGTTAACTCATGCTTAGTCTGTTGACTTTGAGTTAGATTGGACTTAATTTGTCAAACTTAATTACTAACATTAGTTAAAATTAGAACTATTTTAGCTAATTTTTTGAAATTATAAAATATTTCCTTAATATCATATAACTAAAATTTAGCCTTTTATTGTAAATTTATCTCTTAGAAATTACAACTCAGTCAAGTTTTTACAGAGAACTTAAAAACTAATAATGACTTGAATGATTAAATTATATCAATTTTAATTTTTATTAGTAGTAATTAATAGTTAAATAGTTTTATTATTCAATAATAAGATTATTTCATATGTTATAAAAATATACATAAATTAAATAATGAAATAAATAATTTTATAAAATTTTAAAGTAAAAAATAAAAAATAAATATGATCCCTTAATAATTACTTATTTATTATACTTAAATTAAATTTAGCTTATGTTATATACTATAGTCGATAAAAAAAGGAAGACTTGAAAAAATAAAAAAAATAAAAAAATAAAAAAATAAAAAAACCGTGTTTAAAAAATGAAAGCAACCAATGAACATCTAATGTAGAAATTTAGTTTTAAATAAAGGTGCAAAATACAACCTTCACTATTTTTGATGTTACTACAGGACAACCCATTAATACAAGATATTATTTTAGATTATTTTCTAAAATTATAAAATAGTCTATTATTTTTATATAATAAAAATTTGGCCCTCTATTATGATTGAAATTAAGAAAGTAGACTAGAAAAATATTTAAACACAAATATTTTTAAAAAATAGTTATTATTTTAAAAATATTTTATGTTTATTTTAATAAATGTAGTTATTAAAATAAAATTTAAAAATAGATGAACTGGGCACCTATACACACGGAGTGGGTAGGTCGGCATGACCTATGCGAGGTGAGAGAATCCTACTAAAGCACTGGCTTACCCTATCATAAGTAAAGCTCTAACATGTTTACAAAAAGCCCAAGGAATGGAAGCAAGAAAGACTGGAAATAAAAATAAGATCTCAACCTAAACTATCCAACCGAGTTATTTCACCCTAAAAGGAATGGAAGATAACTATTTTAATTGAGTAATCCCATTAATTCCTTCTTAAATGAAATTTCATATCTAAAGATAGAGAAAGTGGTATATCGTTTGTTGAATTGTGAATCGAACATCTCTTGTCAAAATAAAGTTTTAGTTCCGTGACTGGCCTTTCTCTTATTGTTGTTGAGTGCCTGTAGCTTTTAAACATACTAACTATTTTTAAAAATATTTATGTTTAAATATTTTTCCAATATAATTTCTTAATTTAAATTTTTTGGGAAGTTAAATGATACATTAATAAAAGAAAGCCAAAGGCTTTATAAAGGTGACAAATAGAGTTAGGCAAGAAGAAAGGATTTTAGACACATAAATATCTAAACACAAGCTAACAATTAAGAGTAACTAAGTGAAACAGAGTTGAATAAGGGAAAAGATAAATAAGCTAATTAGGATATGTCATCGGTTATCTCAAGCTACTATATCTATAGGGTTAAGCAAATTGCAACTGTGTCTTAATTAGATGCTCTCTTATCCGCTTTAGAGGCCACTATTACTTCTTTAATCCACTATATAATTTTGAAAATAAATATAAAGCTATGAAAGAATTTACCTTTACAAATTTGATTACTCCTTTTTCTTTAGATTGCAAATTTGGCTAATCCCTTTCCTAGTATGAATAATTAAAAAGTTGAAGGAATAGATTCCACAAGGCCTAAGAATACTAGTACTACAAGAAAATTTGGTTTGTTGATTTTGAAAGAAGCTTATAGAGTTGGCAAGTTAGGTTTAAGCAACTTTTAAGCCTAACTTTGGTTTTCAATCTCTATTTAATAGCTAACCAAAATATAAACATGACTTTGGGTATTAAGCTTTGATCCATACCAAATCTAACCTATTAACCTTGTGATGCTATTGCTAAACATTTTCAAGTAAGATTCCAATGTGAATTTATTGGATTAGCCCTTAACCAAATTATAGAATTAGAAGAATGTGGGTCAAGAATATAACTAGGCATGTTTGGCCTTATCAGGGATAATCCCCTTTTTTTATATTACTACTCCTCTTTATATATAATTTCTTTCACTTTTGCATTGCTAGGTAATCTTAACCTTAGTGAATTCAAAATTAGTTCTTTTATGTAGTGGCTTTAAATTGCACCAGTTATCATACTAACATCAAATGTCTTATCCGTTGCCAATCAAGCTTTTGTATTATAGGCTATTTCTTCATCCTTAAAATTTTGGTTAATGTCCAAGAATGCTCTTTATTTAAAGTCATACCCCAGCTAAACAATATATTTGGATCCATCTAAACTATATTGCTTATTTTTCACTGCATAGTTTCCATACCCTTTTTAAGATAAGCATTTGGATCATTAATTTTGCTGACACAATTTCTAGCCCCTTCCTCCTTAGGGCAATATAGATTAGTCCATTTAATCTTTGTAAAGGAGGATTTTAGAACATCACTAAACTATAGAAAAATTTTGATACTTTTTTATATCTTTGATGACATTTTTTAGAAGCACCAAGTGGGAGCTCTAATGAATATGAAGGTTTTTAAGGACTAATAAAATATATTGAAGTCTTCCTACACAGAAATAAAACAATTTTCCTACTTACAAATCCTCTTTTTGATTACTTCAAGTAGGGGAACATAGTCTCTAAAAGAGGGTTTCTTAGTGATAATAAGGACGCCCAAATATATGAAGGGAGTTGTTAGGGAAGGAGACCTAAGATATTGCTAAGGAAAACTATATTAAAGGATACCATTAAGACATATAGAATATTTTTGTTAGCGTTAATGGATAAACCTGACAATTTAGAGAAAGAGCTGATGGATTGAATAAGGATTAATACGAAAAAATATAAACAAATTGCTAGTAATATCCAAATTAAAGATTTTCATATGTTTGCATTTGTAATGATATTTGAACATGCCTCTCATCTCTATATTTTTAGCAATGAGCTTGTTGAGGATTTTAATGGCTAAGATGAATAGATAAAGGGTCCTTGCCTAAAGCCTTTAGCCCTATGAAACATCATAGTAAGTTCACCATTCACTAAAATGCTAAAGGATGTTATGGTTACACAAGCTTGAATCCATTTAATGAATAACTTTAAAAAGCCAAAAGTAGAGAGGATATTGATAATTAATCTCTAATTCAATAAATCAAAAACCTTGTTAAAATCAACCTTTAAGTTGTAACTTTTGATTGAGTAATTGTTGTTGTAATCCTCGAAGAATTCTTGAACAAGAAGATTATTATCAATAATATTCCTTCCTTGGATAAATGCACTTTGACAAGGATTGATGAGTAGCTTCAAGAATGCTTTCAACCATTAAGCTAGGATCTTGGTGATGAATTTGTAAACTACACTGTAATAAGAGATAGGTTTGAACTTATATAAAGAGGAGGAATTGGCCTTTTTAGGAACAGGAAAATTATAGGTCATGTTAAGCTTCTTGAAAATTTTTTAATTAAAAAAAAATCCATCACAACTTTTGCAAGTATCTTCTGTGAGATTCCACGTTCTTTGAAAGAATGAAGGACTAAAACCATATGGACTTGGGGCTTTGTTAGGAGTAAATCTAAAATTATTACCTTACACATTAGAAGTATTATAAGGTTTAATGAGAAAATCAATATGAGAAGGATCTAAACTTCAGTTTACAAAGATGATGAGCTCATGTATAAAACATTCACAGTTCGATTCTTCCCCAAGAAGAGATTTGAAGTAATTAAAGGATATAGTTTTAAGCATTCCTTGCTTATTTCATAGATTCCATCAGGAATCGAGTAAAGAGTTGATCTTATTATAATTCCTTTGTGTTAACATCAAGTGATGGAGGAATCTTATATTACAACCATCTTATTTAGGCCATTTTGTTTTTTATTTTTTCCTGAATAATATAAAGAGCTCAAATTTAGTTCATTAATGGTTAATGCTCTTGGTTTTTAAGAAAAGTATATAAAGGATGCTTATAGAATTCATTCTAAATAGATATAAGCAATTCTTTCATTGCTCTAATATTTACCTCAGTGTTTAGAAATAGCCTTATGTTAAGTTTCTTGAGCTCTTCTTTTATTGCTCTTAATTTACTTATCATCTGATAATTTTTCATCCAACAATTTATGCCTGTATAAATCTAAAGAGATAGGTTACAATAACTAATGTAACTTAATACAGTACAAAGTAATTATAATTTAGTATACCAACATTGATTACCTAATAACCCTTTCAAAGCCTATAAAATTGGTTACATGTTTGACTCGGTATTTTTGTACTTTAGTGTACTAACTAATATAACCCAATATGAAATAAAGTAATTATGCACCATTTTTTGGTTGGTATAATTGGTACTGGAGATACTAGGTTGATACAACCAAGTTTAAAGTCCTTTGATATAAATTTTTATGTTAATTCACACACTAACTTAATAAATTTGAGTTGCCATCATTATTGCTAATATGGAAGTTCTTATGTTAATTGTTGGACTTTAATTTTCTAACAATAGGCCTTTTGATTTATTTTATACATTTCTCTTTTCTTGGTGATGTTTTAGGAGCAAGGTAGTTTTGACCCTTTGGCTAAAGTTTGGGACTTGTTTTACTCATTAAAATGTTTCTTGAATCAAGAGACAGTTATCATTACATCTTAATAAATGATAATTCTCTCTATTTAAGAGTATAGTCAATTCAATAGCAACTTTAATTGTTAACTTTTATGTGAACAATTACATAACTCATTCATGCTTTATTTAGATATAATTTCTATCATTTGATGATTTAAGAGGTCATAAATGTATAAGGGGACAATTTTTCATAGTTGATAAGACCCCACTTAAAATGAAAGTGAGAATAGATGTAATAATTTTAATGGAGTTACCTTATAATGACATTAGTTGTTTATTTAGAATAGAAAGAGGCATTTGATGACCTGGAGATTTTAAGGATTTGAAGCAAACTAGAACTGTTAAGGAATATTACTTCTTATTCGATAGGTATTGCAAAAAATTTCAAAATCATACCTAGTTGAGATTTTGAAAGATTTGAAACTAGAACTGGAATTGTTTATAGAACTTCTAAATCCTAAATCTTTATAGCAAGCCTATATCATTGACAAGAAATAACAGGCTATTACTTTTGTTTGCTATTCATTCAAAGTATTGACCACTAAGCCCTTTAAACCACTCAGTTCAACTCCTATTTTACACCAAAACTAACCTAATTTAAAGCCATAACTAAAACATAGTTTTTACTTTCACCTATAGTATCTCCTTCTAAAAACCTTAATGTCAAACCCACTTAAGAATAACAAAGGCAATTGAATAATAAGGGTGTTTGTTTTTGTTGCAATGACATGTCCCTAGAAATAAATGCAAACATGAAAATTAGAGCTAATATTTTTATAGAATCACTACAACAGAAGGGACTTTTAGCGATGAAAAAATTGTCGCTAACTGTTCCAAAATTTTCTTTAATAATCATTAGCAACGATTTATATTTGTCACCAAAAACGTCGCCAAATCTCCCTAGCAGAAAACTATAGGCTCCCTAATAGTTGCAAATATTTTTTTCCTACACTTTATTTTCATAGTTAAAAACTATAGGCGACATTTTGAGAAATCGTTGCCAATACATTTTGACTATGCTTACTTTTCGCAGCTAAAGATTATTAGCTACATTTTTGGAATCGTAGCTAAAAGTTTTTAGCTACATTTCAAAAAGCGTAGGTAATTACTTTTAACTCCGTTTCCAACTATGTTTCTAGAATCATAGCTAAACATTTTTAGCTACATTTCAAAAAACGCAAATAATTACTTTTAGTTACGTTTCCAGAAATGTAACCAAAACCTTTTAGCTATGTTTTCTAAAATGTAGCTAAATATTTTTAGCTATATTTTATAAAATGTAGTCAAAATTTTAATATAAATTTTAAGCAAATGTTATACCATTTTAATTATAATTATTTGTGACATTTTTAATGTTTGTTATTGTATATAATATTTAGATTTTTTGTTGTTAATTTATTATTCAAAAATATAATACAAAAAAATTGAAAAATTGAAGTATCGTGTATAAAAAGTAAAATATTGTTAAATTTGATTGTGTCAATTACAACTTAAAATATACTTATATATAAAGTACAAAATACAAAGATTAGTTTAATCAATCAAACTCGCTTTCATCTTCACTGCTTACATAATCCAAGCCAATTAAATTTCTTATGTACTTTTCATAATTGGCCAATTTTCTTTTAAACAACTTGTTTTCCTCTTCAAGAAATTGAATATATGTTGTTCTTGATGAGGATGAAGTAGTTGGATTGGGGCCAAACTCAAGACCTTTGATATACTTGAATTGTGTACTAAGCACTTTGTTGCAAATGTCTTCTATATTTGGCTCATTTCTGTTAGACATTGATGTTTGCATCAACTCTTACATCTTATTCTAAAGTTTAAAAATCATTATCAATATTGAATGCAAATATTATTAGTTAGTACTACATATTATTGTATCACAATCTTCTACATCATTATTGTTACTACCATCAAATCCACATAGTATAGAATTTATCTATACCTTGGATTAGTAAGTAATTATATACCACATCTTGACTTTGAATGTTCACATTTAAGCAATCTATACATGGACAATGAATACAACAACCAATTTGATCTTTTACAAATTGCATGAAACTCTTAACTCCTCTAAGTATTTAGTGGACCATTTCCAATGAGACATCCAACTTTTGTCCATCCAGCTATACAATTAAAAGTAAATTATTAAACTACTAAATGTAATTTAAGTTCTAAATAACATAATAATAAATCAATACAAGTTGACATACTAAGTTTTAATTCAAACAAACAATGAAATACAAGTTGACATACTAAGCGTGAAATCATAACATAACCAAGGTATAAGATATTGTTAGACCACATGAATCCAGAAAGAGTCTTCTCACTGTGATACCTAAGCTCATGGAATATTTCACCGATAAGGCTCAACGGAGCTACTTCATAGGTTTACAGCCTATATACCATCCATGTGGTTTATAAAACACATCATCCATAAGAGATCAGACTCATTCCACATGTAGTAAATACTTATGTAATTCATATATCTAGTCATCAATGATTCTAACACTATTAGAAACAACAACAAAAAACTGATACCTTCTTTGCATTCACACAAAACCAAAACACAAATACTTAGACTATTAAAGAAGAACATATAAACTAAATAAAAGTTGGACAGCTTACTTGGACGGAAGGACAACCAGAGACGATGAGTGAATAGAGATGAAGCTAGAAAATTATCGATGCTCTTTAAAATAAAACAAGGCCTGAGAAAATGATGATTTCGTATTTAATATAATACAGTTGTCAATAAGAAAATACACTAACGTTATTTGAACTATAGGAATTGGGCATACACTAATGTTACTATATTGTTAACAAGTTTGAACATATAACTATTAATAGAAATGCTACTATTATTACATTTTCCAAAACAAGAAGCCAAATGAATCTTCACAGGTTAATTGTTAATTGCATTAGAGAGATAATCATTATTAAAGGATCTTTTCTCAAACTTTTCCCATATATGATAACTAATTAGTCTTTGTGATAACTTAATTTTTCCATGTAACTAGGATTGCTTTTAGCTGTTGGCATTTTTTAGATTTTGGTTCTTAGAGTACTACATTTTAATTTTAGGTTACAAAGTTGATCAATTTAATTGCTTCATTTTCCAAAAAAATTATAAAACGAGCTTTCCAAAACTATAGTTTGAAGTGGTGTTGTTTCAAAATTATGATTTAGAAAAAGAATCAGCCAAACATCTTAAAGATTTATTAATTGGATTTTAAACTTTGAAATAACTTAAAAATAATGCTAAATATGCATTTTTTTCCAAACCATAATTTGAGAAAATTTTATTATAAATAATAATAATATGTTTCTTATTTTTATAATATTATTTAATCTTTACCACAATGTTTTGTGGTTAATATTATTTATGTATTTTAATTGCTATTTATCCATTGCAATAACTTTACATAGCACTTTAATTTTGATTTTAACTAATTTCATAATATTTTTTAGTATGATTACTAACCAATCAACTAAAATTTTTTTATTCACAATTCATTCTGCATCATTTCTATCTGCAACAATTCATCAACATTACCAAACAAGTCCTATAGATGCCAATATGAAGATTAATTTATTAATCATGGTAAATATGAATGTAATACATGTTCTTCCCTTTAAAATAACATACTCCTTGTTTACAAAGCCTAAAAAATTTTATTTGATAACTTATGGTTATAATATACACAATATGCATTTAATTAAAATCCAATAACATACTACTAATTTGTCATAAATAATTCAAACAAAAGTGAAAAAAACTAATAGAACTTTCATCGAACATGTTATAGGCGCATATCTAGCTTCAATCAACTAATTTTGGATGCATTACCCATCTCACCATCTTCATCATTATCACAACACACATTCACCATCAACCAAACCACAACACACATGAAGAGAACACAAAACCTAGCAGAAAACAATACCCAATTACAACAATGCCACGATTACCAAAAAAACTAGAGTGCAAAGGATGGACCACTTACCTTAACCGGTGATTAAATAGATACAACGACGAAAATAAACAAACGAAGAAGGCGACAATGACAATGGAAAAAGAAAAATGCAGAGGAAGATCAAAATGAAGAAGACGACTAGGCAGGGGAGGCTTCATTTTTTCGTTTCAAACGAAATAAAAACGTCATTTGTAAATGTTACAACATTTTAAAAAATTACATCAAAACAACGTCATTTGTTATTGAACAAATGACAGTGTTTTGATGTAATTTTTAAAAATGTTGTAACATTTAGCAATAATTTTAGAAAACATTGCCAAATGTTAAACACTTGGCGACATTTTTTGATAATCATTGACAAGTAGACCGCCCTTTAGCGATTATCTCATGGAATCATCTCTAAAGGGACATATTTGGTGATGAATTAATAAAATAGTTGCCAAATTGTTGTCCTTTAGCGACGTTTTCTTAGAATAGTCACTAAAGGAAGTTTATCATCGCCAATTATTATCATTTATATATTTATATATTTAGTATATTTTTGTAATATATGATTTCTATAAAATAGTATAGAATATATATATATACATATATATATATATATATATGTATATATATATATATATAATAAATATAGTTTTGTGACAACACATAAAATTATCAAATCATATATTTTAAAAGAGATTAACAAAAAGCATACATTTATGTAATATAAATTATTTTTATGTTTTTAGTTTTATAAATTTTTGAAATGACAATATTATTAACTAAATTTGTTTTTAGACTTACAATCATCATCAATAATTTTAAATTTGATATTTAAGAATATGATATTAATATTTAATTTAGATTTCCTTTTTTACAATATTGCAATTATTTTTAATTATATTACAATAAATTAATTATATATAGAAATTAATGTAATGTTATATGAATGTATAGATAATAATTGTAATTAGCATAATGATTTATAAATGTATAGATAATAAATATAATTTATCATATTTTACTTATGTAATATATTAGTCTATTTAATCATAATTCTCTATTTATTATTTATAAATTCGGTACTTTTATATAAAATTTATATATTACTTATAATTTTGTTGCCAATGGTTAAGACAAATGGTAATGGGCCACCATTTGGCAATGATTTTCTAAATCATCGCCAAATGGTATGTTTCTTTAGAATTAATTCAAAATGACGTCATTTTATTTAACAAAAAAATTTCATTTTCCATTACTTATTTAACATCAAAACAAAGCTCTCATTTTATTTTTGTGATAGCCATCATATTTCCTCTTACTTCACAGTCTAAGAAGTGTTGTCTCCTCTATTATGGTTGTCTCCTATGTTGTGGTCATTACCATTGAAGAAGCGTCGTCTCTTGTGTTAGTAATGTTCTTCTTTTCTTTTTCAAAAACCCTCCTTGTTATGTTATGTTTTTCTACGATAAAGTTTATGTGGGTTTTATGTTATGCTTATGGTGTATGGTTTTTTGTTTATGTTTGTGTTTAGAAGATGTTGAATTGTGTTTTTGTGTTGGTTATCTATGGGTTGACATTTTTTCTACCTTCCATGCTTGTTTGAGGAAAGCCTGCTAATTGTTTGATGAAACATTTATTAGATTCTATAACTTTTGTAGGGGATGTTTATGTACTTCATTAGTTTTTAATTCCATTACAGTAGCTTTCTCTATATCTGAGGAGGGGCTTGGGATCAAAATTGTGACTTTAGAGGAAAGCATACTTAATTATACGTCCCCTAAACATAGTATATACACACTTAACATTCTCAACCTTATCATATGAAATAGTCTCCAATTTGTGATCCTTATACTGTTTGACTTAGATATTTAAGTTCTATACTATTTGTTTTTTAGCTGAAATGCATCCTATGTGTAATTCATCTAATTTAGTTATCTATATTGCATCTGAGGAATTGTTCACTATATCTTCTGTTAGTTTAATTAAAGTCAAGAGGTTGTTAGAAGAGGGCATCAATAAACCAACACTTGAGAGAAGATCTTTGATTGTTTCAATTGATGCCTTTAAATATGCATGGAGCCTTCTTGGAATCTAGACATAAGGAACTCCTTTACCTTTTCTACCGAGTCTCATGTCACTTGAATTCCAAAATAAAATTATTTCCTTTCCTTTTCGATGGAATATTAGGTGTGTTTTATTAGTAAGAATTGTTAAACTTCTAATTAAAATCTTATACTACTTACCATATATCACTATATTATATTACTTACCATATTTCAATATTTGTTGTTTTTTTGTAAGAACCATATGTGATCATTATATTAGAAACTTCATGTTAAAATTATTTGAAAATTTTGTGACACCTTAAAAATTTTTTAAATCATATAATTTAAAAGAAAAAATAAAAAGTATAAATCTAAGTAGTATTAATTAATTTTGAGTTTATATTTTCATAAATTATTGAAATGATTTGACAATTTTGGTAGATAAATTTATTTTTACACTTACATTCATTGTCAATAATATTTTTTTTTAACTTTTGGTGATAATTTAAAAACTTCATTGCCAAAAGTCTAGCTTTTTGCGACGATTCATAAAGTCGTCACCAAAAGCTCGACCTTTGGCAAAAAAATGCTAAAATATTGCAAAAGGAAGGGTCCTTTTGTGATGATTCCCATAAATCGTCACCAAAGACATGAATTTAGCAATGATTTTGTAAAAAGTTGTGAAAAGATAAGCTTTTCGCAACATTATTAAAAATCGTTAAAAAAAAGCTAAAAGTCAACTAAGTTGTAGTGAATTTGATAATTAAAATAAATTATATTTTATTCTAGGTCTAATTTCAACCTCTTTAATGAAAAAGGGGAAAATTTGGAGAAAAATGGAGTCAATTTGGAGCAACTTTGGAAGAAAAGAAGAAGGAATCAAAAACTCGACAAGGAGTGACATTTACTGGTCATATTCCATCATATCCCATTTTTTTTCTCTTGTAAATCTTCCAGTTAGGGAATGTAGCACCAACACAACCTTATGTTAAGGCCGTGTTCCACCAAGGGACATTATATTTCTCTTTACATAGCCAATATGCCCCTATATTTAACCTATGTTCATTAACATATATCATACATGATCTTATGTTTAGTCTCATGTTAGAGATAATAATTTACATTAAAAATTCAGAATGTGAGACCAAACAACTTGGTAAATATATGGCCCTATGTTAAGGTTGTCTTTCACATAAAAAGTAATGTTTAGTTTATTAAAAGAATAGGTAGTAAGGATTAAGGGAGGCTTTTGGGAACAAACAAATTTTAAAGTAAAAGGACTCAATCGGGAGCCAATGAAAAGAGCTAGAGATTAAGTGTAAAGACAGTCTTAGAAGAGGAATAAATATTTCAATAAGAATTCAAGATTCAAGATTCATGATGATGATTTCTTTATCTTTTATTCTTTTTTGTTTTTGTGTTATTCTTACTTGTTTATTTATGAACCAATTGGGATATGGATCTAGGTGAGATGGAGCCTATGATTTAATATTTTAAATTAATGAAATACCTAGTTGTCTTGAGTTATTATTTAAATATTCATTTTCTTATATTATTTAAATCAAAGGAACGAGAGTTAAGATTCAACAATTAAATTCATATATTAAGATCAAGACATAACATGTATGAATGATTAGGGTTAAAAGGATCACTTAAGAGAGAACCACATAATACTCTTTGGTTAAAGTAAAACTTGCCGTAATAATTCACAAATTAAATTAATAGGTTCTTAGGTTGTCTTAATTAGAAAGAGATTTCAATTAATTCGATCTAAAAATAAGGGTTGTGTTACTAATTAGAGTATAATTGTAACTTAGAAATTCTTATTGGTATAAGAAACTAGAGTCATTCATTAAATAAGGGCAAAGTCAAAACATAGTCAAGTCTTAGAGAATATCTTACATGGATATATTTCTATCTATTTAATAATTATTTTAGATTGGTATTTGGAATTATTTATTTATTTTCATTTTCAAGCAATCATATTTGATAGTATAAATAATTAGGTTTGTGAGTAATTGGTAATTAACAAGTAGTCCACATGAGATTGAATTGTACTTGTTAGTGTTAACTATAACTACACTTTACACTTAACGTATAAAATAGACTATGTATTTTGATAAAAAAAGGTAGCACCCATAATATTATGAATGATACTTTAATATAAATAAGGATTATAGATGTAAGGATGTGAAGGTGAATATTGAAAGTGCACTTCATAATATTATGTAAATAACTTTATATGGATTTTGAATAGTGTTTTCAAGGTTTTATGCTTTTAATTGATGCTATCTTATTACAATTGAGGGTTGTGATATGGTGATAGGAGTTTAGTGACTTTCATCTTTAATTAAGGTGTTATGTAATTTTAAGCGGTAAATTCCAATGTTTAATTAAAAGGGAAAAGAAGTATTGCTCAAGGAAGGTCCAATTAATGATTTATAGGTAATATAAAGAAGTTGAAGAGATTGTTTGTTAACCTTAATCAACTAGTCAATTATGTATGATTCAACTTCACTATTTTTTGGATTAATAACTTAAGAGTTTAAAATGACTGAGGCATCTTTATGGAGGAGCAACTACTAGAATTATAATATCTATTAGCTGAGTTGAATTCTAATTTTAGTAAAATTGGCTTACCATTACACATGAGTCATAATCATAAAATTCCAATTAAGGAAGGAATATAAGTTATTAACATGATTCCCATACAATTATGGTCAGTTAAAAAATGTGCATGATTTGTTTAAGCAAGGTATGATTTGCTTAAGCAAGGTGTGATTTACTTAAACAAGGTTTGATTTCACAAAAGTATTAGTCATCTCTCATCACTTATGATGTTAGTAAAGTAATAAAGGTTATATATAGTTTATAGCGAATTGAGTGGCCATAAAATCAACAATAATATCCCTATTCAAATAATTGAGGAGCTTTTTTATGAATTATATAGAGCAACTTGCTCTCAAAGTTGGATCTAAGGCTAGGATACCACCAAATCAAAATGCACCATTATGATATTCTAAGGACTACATTCAAGACACATGAAGGTCATTATGAATTCTTAGTGATGTCATTTGAGCTTACTAATGCACCCTCCACCTCCTAAAGCCTAATGAATAAAGTGTGGAGCTTATTAACGAATTTCATCTTAGTTTTCTTTAATGACATCCTCGTTTATGACTTGTCATTTAATGACCATTTAAAACGTATAAGCTTAGAGATACTCACTCGCCATTGGCTCTTTGCTAAAGGAAGTATTTTTGCCTTTGAGCCCTTCAAATTGAATATTTTGGAATTTTATTTTAGCTTGAGGGGTTTCTAATAACATAAAAGGGTGGAATTCTTGACAGGCCTCTATCCTGTAATGACTAGGTGACCTGTCTGGCACTCCACATTGACTCTCCAGTCAATAGCTAAGTCTGTTGGAAAGTTCTCGTGAAGCTAAGCCTATTGTTTTTGTTAAAGGAAAGCTTCAATTCATAATAAGAAATGTAAAAAGTGAAGTTTTGTTTTTTAATTTATTAAAAATTTCAACAGCACAACGACTATATTTTGACATCCCAAAAAGTTCGAAGTCCCTGTAAAAGTTCAAAACACTTCTATTATCACATCATTTTCTTAACTCCAAATTGGTGACTTCAAATCCACTCACATGTAGTCTCAAATAGTTAAATCAATAAACTTTGAAAAGCTTAAAACAACATCATGCATTTCATTCAAAAACCTTTATACACATCCATTCTTTATAAAAATGTATTTTCCAAAACATGTTCAAAGATATGCAACAATTCTAAAAAATATGTACAAGGTAAAACAAAAATGCCTACAAAGCAGTACTCAACGAAGTTGACTACTTGCGAGGTGGATTCCCTACTACTGAAGCCCCTGAGCATGCACCCGGGATGTTTTATTTGAAAATAGAAAATAAAGGGTGAGCTAAACGAGCTCAGTGAGTGTTATTGGTTTCCAACAAAAAAAAAACATTTATACAAACATTAACCTCCATAAAAGAAAACAGTTTCTTTTCTTTTCAAGTAATAATCAATGTTCTTACAAAACGTATGCTTTTCTTTTCATAAGATCAATGCATACATAAAAAAAAACATATATATTTTTTTCTGAGATCAAGTTCCAATTTTCTTATAAAGTAAACAGTGATGGAAACTTTCACGATTAAAACATAGCATATCACTAATTTTCTATGGCATATTGTACCTTTAGGTGTAAGGCTACGAAGCTGGTTCTGCATCGCTTACCTGTTCCTGATTAACCTCTATATATCGATTGTTATGAAGTTGGTTCTGCATCGCTTACTCATAACGATGCTAGCACTATATATAAGTCAGTGTCTACAGAGCTGGTTCTATATTGCTTACCCGTAACAGTGCTAGCACAATATATACTCCAATGTGCAGAGGGCGACTCACAGGACATACTGGCAGACGCTAAACACCACCATGCATGTTATTACATATTTTGATCGATGTAATCGTATGTATAAATACCTAACGACATGCCATAGGCTAAAAAAAATGAATACATAAGCATGCCTCATTTCAAAACCATTTAAAAACATATTCAAAATCTATTTCTATGCCAATTCAGCATATGCAAATTCCAATTCAAAACATATGTCAATTCCAATTTAATGCCAATTCAAAGCGTGTGTACATCTCATAGTTTCCACGTACATTCAAAACTCAATTCAATTCTAAATCAAAGCATATGTAAATCTTATGAAGATTAACCTTTAAATTCAAGTAGTAGCACTAATGGAATTATTCATAGTAAGGTAAAAATCATCTTTACAAAATCAATTTAAAGGTACACTCACTGTTTGTTGTTTATCATAAACTGTCCTTACATGCTCGGTGCTTTTCCTTTATTAGTCCCAAGTTTACGATGATCGAGAAAAGTTTATGGTCTTATTTAGCTATGAGGGAGACCCTTGAAGGGTTCCTAAAGCCTGCTAAGTATAACCATAACTTACTACCTTGCTTTACAAATTTTATAACAAAAGATTTAACCAAAATCTTAGCATTTAGTATGATTAAAAATTATGTTTTCTTTTCATTCAACCATTGAACAACCATTGAATAACTTCGATGATTAATACATGTTGTCTTCTTACCATTTAAATAACGTACATAGAATATACCTACCTTTTTCCTTACTTTGAACCTTTAAACTATGTACATCATACATGCTTCCATTAGACAACCATTAAGCCACATATATGGCATCCACATGTTGCAAATTAATACCCATTGAATAACATTCATAAGACATGAATATACATGATGTTTTTCTCTCCATTCACCATGCTGTTTTTCTTTTCATTTAACTATGCCTCCACTTGTTCCTTAATTTTCACATATCAAACGTTCAAATTAGGTTCTAAAGTCTTCTAGAAATTTGTTTCACTATGTCTGTAGTTTCCATATCATCAAAAGGCATGCCATTTCACCTTCTAAATTATGAAACACGTGCCAAATATCACAAGCTACTTCAACACAGGGACAATATCAGGTTACCATAATCAATCTCAATTTTCAATATCATTAAGCTAGAATTAGGTTTAGGTATCTTCTAAATATTTGTAGGGCTATGTCTTAGGTTTCATTTACAGTTGGAATCACCCAATGGGGAGTTATATAGACTAATTTATGGCCAAAAAACTAGGATTTTCCAAGGAAAATGAGAATCCCGATACAGAATTTCACTAAACATAGTTAGGAACACTTACCACTGTCTTCAAACCATGCTCAAATATTCACGCAATTCATAAGGAAATTAATGTTTCCAGCTTAAGCATTCGTGTGACCAGATAAAGAGGATGGACAAGAATGGTTTAATATACCTAAAATCAGATGGTAACGTGTTGCCCATCTGTTCCCAGCATGTAGTTGGCATTGATGGAGGTGCTGTCCATAGTTGGAGGCTTAAACAACATGCTGAATTCATTTCCCAAAGGCAGTAACTTGCAAGAACTATGCATGAAGGGAGTAGCTTCAATTATTCTGGTCTATAGAAGAGCTAAATTTTTAGTGGAATGAAGGTGGAGTAGGTCCCACCATCTTTGTTTTACATGCTACATGTTGAAGAGGGTTGTCCACACTTTGCAAGCTTAAGCACCCACAGCTGTCTATTGTTTTGTCCTTCAGCATCTTTGTTTAATTAAGTGATTAATACCTTGTAACATCCACGACAATACTTTTCTCCAGCATATAACAAGTTCTCATTTTTGTCTCACCAAAATGACACATGTCCACACCATAAATTGGTCTCTCATGTAATGAATTTTATGTCCTTCACATCTACTCTTTCATAAATGTGACAACATAAGGTTTTCACGCATTCTTGTTCCAAAATAATGAAAACTTCTTCACGTATGTGACAGCTACTGCTTAATGTTCATTAACATGTACATGTATTATTTCTTATTCAAATTAATTAAGTGGATTAAGAAAAATCTGTCCAATTTTTGTAGAAATTTTATGTCCATTTGATAACATGTTAGACTTAAATATATCAACATATAAGTTGGATCGATTTACTTTAAGTATTCGTAACTATGACTGATTCTTATGTCCTTATGTTTAAGCCCAAGAATGCTTCAAATTTACTCCACAATAATTTAAATCAAGGTCAATCTTGATCTATCATAAATCCATCCAATTGAATTTATTTATTTTTTTCCATTTCCATATCAGTCAACTCCAATTTTTTTAGCCTATCATTTGACTTTAATACTTGTCATTTAGAGTTGGCTTCCTAATTCACCTTTTAATGAAAATAAAAATTTACATTCACCCGAAAACATCATTCACATGAAATGAAATTTTATAGAAACGTGAAAAGAAAAGTTTGGCATTTTACAATTTACCCCTCCTTACAAAAAATTCGTCCTCGAAATTTATCCAAGTTTACAATGACATGCTCAAAATAAATATGGATATAACGCAAGCATTTGGTGCTCGGGCTCCCATGCAACTTCTTCTACTATGTGATATCTCCACAACACTTTAATTAAAGGAATAATCTTATTATGTAGAATCTGGTCTCTACGATCAATAATTTGCATCGGTTCTTCTTCAAAAGTCTAATCTTCCTTTAATTCACTGATTGCTTTGTGATTACAAGAGATGGATCAGCTAGATATTTGTGAAGCATAGACACATGAAAGACATTATGAATCCTCATAAATTCTTCTGGTAACTTCAATCGATACGCCACTGATCCAATCTTTCCCGTAACGTTATATGGTCCCATGTAATGAGGACTTAATTTACCGCATTTCCCAAATCTCAATATGCGTTTTTAAGGGGAAATCTTAAGAAATACCTTATCTCCAATTTCAAATGCAAGATCTCTACAATGATTATCCGCATAGCTTTTCTGTCTATCCTGAGCTATCTTTAATCTATCCCGAATAATTTGAACTTTATCTATTATCACCTGCACAAGTTCGGGACCTATCAGTTTCCTTTTACCTACCTCATCCCAACATAATGGAGTTCTACATTTTCTTCTATAAAGCACCTCATAAGGAGTCATGCCAATGCTAGCCTAATAGCTGTTATTATAGGCAAACTCTATCAGTGGTAGGTGTGTGTCCCAACTCCCCTTGAACTCCATGACACAGGATCTAAGCATATCCTCAAGTGTCTGAATAATTCTCTTTGACTGACCATCTGTCTAAGGGTGAAAGGCAGTGCTAAACTTCAAACGTGTACCTAAGACTTTTTATAAGCTGGGCCAAAATTTTAATGTAAACCTAGGATTACAGTCTGAGAACAATAGAAATGGCGTACCATAGAGTCTCACTATCTCATCCAAATATAACTGGTCTAACTTGTTTAAGGAATAATCATTCTTAATTGGATGGAAATGTGCAAACTTTGTTAACCTATCCACAATCACCCATATAGCATCGTGCCCCCTTCGGACTATGTGGAAGTACTACAACGAAATCTATAGTAATCTTCTCCCACTTCCATTCTGGGATAAGGAGGGGCTACATTAATCCTGTAGACTTCTGATGTTCTATTTTTACCTGCTGACAAGTTAGACACTTAGAAACAAAGTTTGCTATTTCCTTCTTCATCCCTCTCCACAAATAGTGCTCTTTTAGAGTGTGGTATATTTTTGTGCTACCCAGATGCATAACGTAAGCTAAGGAGTAAGCTTCTTCTATAATCTCTTTCTTTAAGTTTCCAATATTCGGTAAACATAATCGTTGCCCCCTCATCATTGTACCATCTTCCTTAATTGTAAGATTTATTTTCTGCCCAGTCTCAACTTTGGTCTTCAACTTTCAACCATGGATCTTGTTTCTATCCCTCTCTAATCTGATCCACCAAGATGGGACTAACGTGAAAGGTAACAGTTAATGTTGCTGAATCTGTCGTATCCAATTTTGATCCTAAAGACCTTATTTCCACTAGAAGTGGAAGATATATAGTCTTCAGTTATGGTATCGAACTAGTAGGTCTCTTACTTAAGGCATCTGTCACTATATTAGCTTTTCTAGGATGGTACTCTATCGTATAATCATTATCTTTTATTAACTCCAACCATCTTCTCTGCCTCATGTTCAGTTCCTTCTGAGTAAACAAATATTGCACTCTCTTATGATCAGTGAAAATCCTACATAGAACACCATACAAATAATGCCTCTATATTCTTAATGCAAAAACTACTGCTGTCAATTCTAAATCATGGGTAGGGTAGTTCAATTCATGTTTCTTTAATTACCTAAAAGCATAGGCTATAACCTTATCATTCTATATAAGTACACACCCTAATCCTTATCTCAAGTCATCACTATACACTACAAATCCATTAGTCTACGTTGGTAATGTGAGTACTGGAGCTGTTGTCAATCTTTCTTTCAATTCATCAAAACTTCGTTAACAAGCATTTGACCACTCAAACTTCTCCTCTTTTCGCGTTAACTTGGTCAGTGGACTTGTTATTGTAGAAAATCCTTTAACGAACTTCCTATAATAGTTTGCCAATCTAAGAAAACTACTGACTTCCATCATAGTGGTGGGAGGTTTCCAATTAGTAACAACTTCAATCTTTTGGGGATCCACACTAAGTCCTTCAGCTGAAATTACATGACCCAATAAAGTAACCTTATCAAGCCAAATTAACACTTACTAAATTTAGCATATAACTAGTACTCTTGTAGGTTTTGTAGTATAATCCAAAGGTGTTCTACATGTTAGAGTAGTGCTCTAAAGGCAATCACCTTTAGCACTTTTGTACAAACTTTATTTTGATTAATAAAGAGAAAGGCAATTTTCATTAATTTTATGTTCGTCTATATATAAATTGATGTCGATCTTAAATCAAATTAATGAATTTAATCACACAAAACATGGCATGAAGGAAATTATAATGAGATCATGATAATGGGATTCTTATTTTGTACAATTATATATCTTAAATAATCCCTAGTCATAGGATTAATAAGATAGGATATTATTAATCCAGATAGACTAGCACATGTTATACTCCTTGATTTGATCAAGCAGTGGATCTTACAAACTGTAAATATGAGATGTTTAGAGTTAACATGTGGATGCTTACTAAGAGTAGTAAGCACATTTGATGACCCGCAATGAGATTATCATATAGATGATCTATCAAATGTCAATGATTAATCTCATCATAGAAATGGTGCAAATATCCTTAAACTTAAGGTACTTAAGGATATCTTGGATATTAATCATGTGCTTTGGAATCATTCCTTGTTACATCAAGACGAAGTTGCTCTTAGGGTGGTGATTGGGCACATCTATTGGTATTCGAAGGTAATTGGGTAGCCAATAAAGGATTTACCACTCCTAATAGAAGGAGATGATACCCACGACGTCTTGTAGAGGTCATTACTCAAGAGTCTCTGGCTAAAGCAATTATGTGTGATGAAGAGAGTCTTCAATGACACATGGAGTAATGAGATCTCAGGATAATAAATAACATCATTTGGACTAGATGTGACATAGTTAGTCTAGTGGGAGTTGACATATAGCCCATACTCGGAACCAAGTAGGGTATAGAATGGTAAAGGGATTAATAGCAAAGTAATTATCTATGGAAATGTTTATAAGTCGAATAGTTAACTATCGAAGAGTTTGTGTCTTAATCCACTTAAATTCCAGTAAATTGGCATCATAAAACCTTTTATGATTTGCTTGAATTAAGAGTTAATTCAAGTGGAATGAAACCATCCATGATTTGCTCGAATTAAAAGTTGATTCAAGTGCCTAAAATAACTAGAAAGCTAAGGGTCACACACATAAAATATTTGAGGAAAAACAAAGTGTGTATGACTGTTTTAAGAAGGCCACGATTGTGGCTTAAGGCAAGATAGATGTACATAAGTTACTTCCTCATTTATGTACTTAAAAGAGTTCTAACATGTTCTAACACACTAAAGTGAGAGGGTAAGGGGTCTAGAAGAGTTATAGAGAGAGAGAGAGAAGTGATCTTGAGTCTTCTTTATATAATTTATGCAATTGTTGCATAAATCCAATTGCATACAGTATATTCTTGATTTATCTCTCCATTTGAACATCTACTTAAACTGCTTCTTCTTCCTCTTTGCATATTTTTGGATGACCAAGGATTGGTGTTTAATTCAACCTAAACAAGGAGAAGAATCAAGAAAGGAGGAGAACAAAAGATAAAAGTGTTTAAATTTCATGTTCTTATGATCTGTCTATGCATGCATGTAAGTTTCTAGAATTTCAAGGTTGTCAAGTGGTCAAAATTTAGATTTTGACACTTCCACTGCATTGTCATGCATGTGATGCATGAATCCATGACATCCCTACAGTGGTATTAGAGCAAGTTTAAGCATGTATTAGATGATGTATTGAATATGTGCAAAGTGTTTGTTGTGTTGTGACTGACATGGACGTTGATTTGGAATAATTTGTATAAATTGTAGATTTTTTTTTCTGATTTTCTTTCACATAAATGTTTAGAAGGAGTTATATCATGGTGTTGTTAAAGGAAAATACAATTAAATGTCATTTTCTATTTTATTTTGAATTAATATCCAGTCTGTTCATATGTTGGTTTCTTGGAATTTCTAGAAAACTAAATGCATGTGCTGATTTTGAAAATTTTGTAAAAACTCTAGAATTTTCTTTTCTGATTTTCTTTCATAGAAATGTTTATAAGGTTTTATTTTATGTTTTATTCAAAGGAAGATGAAATTGAATGTCATTTGTCATTTTATTACAAATTTAGTTTCATTTGATGCATGTATGAAGTTCTGGGGAATTCTAGAAATATGATGAACATGCATCTTGTAAATTCCATATTAATTTTTATAAAAATTGATTTTATGAATTTTATGTATGCACATAGAAGATAAGATGTTGCCACATGTATGAGATGCATAACACTTGTTAAAGTGATTATCTTATGCATTCATGATGTAGAGGATGACTAGTGTTAGAAGTAATATGACAAGTGTCATGACATGTGATGTGCTGGCTAATTCTACTTAGTTAATAAAAAAATTCCTAGGAATTAGTTTCTGTAATTTTTTATTAGGCACATATAGAATGTGTATAAGACTCTGGAATTTTTCCAGAATTAATTGAATTTGATGTAATTAATAAATCAAGTCAAAGTTAACATTGGTCAGCTTTTTGAAAGCTGATGGAGTTGAATTAATTAATGACTTATGGTGTATGTATTTAATAAGAAATGTATTATTTTGATGTTAGTAGCATGCTTAGAGCATGTGCTTGAAATTAGGGTCCAGAAATTTTCCGAACATCAAATCAATCCTTTTAGTGTCTAGTAGGTTAACTTATTTATCTTGCTGATTTTGACCGTCAAGATATTTTTGGCTTATGCTGAAATTGTTTAGATAAATTTGAGATGACCTAGGGATATTATAGATGACTAATTGATATATGAAAAACTAGGGATTAATTTAGAATTAATCCAAGTAGAGCAGAGCATTTCTAGTGTGAGTAGAAAAAGGCATATATACTAGAATTAAAGTGTTTAATTTGGACATCAAAATAATTAAATTTTAAGGTTCGTAATCGAATCGCATTCTTAATTAGAATTAGTCAAGACTAACTCTAGTACCCAATTCGGTTCAAAAGTTGAATCGAATCACGAACTTTCTATGTATAGTCAAGTCACAACCTCAATTAAACCTCCTTTGCATGCTATATGCATTAGATGCATTTTAAGGGTGGTTATAGACATAGACTCAATTTAATTAAGTTGTCCATAATCTGAATATATATATGTGATATATATACAATATCATCCAAGTATTGATGAGACCAAAGAACAATTCCCTCAACTGAAATATTATGAATTACGCCTTCTATTGATATGGCAAGAACCATAATTCTTTTAGAGTTGGGTTGTTGGGCAAACCCAAACTCGCTCTACACGAAAATCAAACTATGGAAATTAGATTTCTAGATTAATGGATTGGCCCTCACTGGAAACATTGATTTTTTGGACAAACCTAAGGTTAACATAGATAGAGGTGAAATTGGGTTATATACATAGGATGTATACAAATCAAGGGTTGATAACCCAATAAGTGTGCTAAATCAACAGTTGATGGCACAAGTCGATAGTATAACTAAATGCAATTGGTATGAATGATACCTACCGATTGATCTCAAGTGGCTTATTGGGCAAACCCAAGGTCATTCTTGGTGATATTGGATATCGACCTATTAAGAAAGTAATAAGTTTTCTCGAATTCGTAGTGAGGGCTATGAATTTGAATAAGAATAGTGGGACTCATAATGTATGTGATTAAAGACCTTATTGATATGCATTAGTGTACATTATAAAACTCTCTCTCATTCTTCTAGGTTATTTAATCACCATGAGGTCTTTATCTAGTGTGAACCTATGCTCTCTATTAGACTCTAACAAACTCACATGATCTAACTTCTTGGATTGGCTACAAAATTTGAGAATTATTCTCAAATATAAGAAACTAAGATATGTCCTAGATGAACCAATTCCCGATTCCTCTGTTGCCGATGCATCTGATGAGGATCAAAAAGCTTACAAAAAGCTACTGGATGATAATGAGTTGGCTAGCTATATAATGATGACCTATATGTCACTAGAACTGCTAAAGCAGCATGAGGCTATGAATGCCTATACCATAGTCTACCATCTAAGAGAATTGTTTGATGAGCAAGCTCAATCTGAAACGTGCGAGACCTCAAGGTTGTTTTTTCACTCTAAGATGGATGAGAGATCATCTCCAGTGTAATATGCACTGAAGATGTTTGGATACATTGAGGTTAACCAGTTTGGGTTTAGTAATGGATTATGAATTAAGTATAGACTTAATTCTGATTAGTTTGATCGATAGTTATTAACAATTTGTGCTTAAATATTGGATGAACCAAATATTCACATAGATACCTGAGCTGATTAATTTGCTCAAAATAGTTGAGCAAATTGACAAAAAAGACAGTAAGGCTGTGATGCTGGTGGACTCTCCTTCTAGTTCTCGAAAGAAGAACTAGAAGAAGAAGAAGTCCAAAAAGCTAATGGGAGGTGTAGCCAAGAAGAAGGTAAAGGAGACAACATCAAAGGATACGCTTCCTAACAAGAAAGGACATTGGAGGAGGAACTGCAAAGCTTATCTAGAGTTGCTAAAGAAGAAGAAGGCATTAGATGCCCCACCGTCTACTTCAGGTATGTTATTTTTCATTGAGGTTAATACTATTTCTGATGATAACATTTGGGTATTAGATATCGGATGTGGTCCACACATATGTATTGATATGAAGGGTCTCAAGGATAGTACATCGCCCAAGAAGGGGGAGATAGACCTATGTGTAGGAAATGGAGCAAGAGTTGTTGCATTAGCCGTAGGAACATTTGTTTTGTATCTTCCTAATGGGCTAGAGCTAATTTTAGATAAATGCTATTATGTACTCGTTGTGATAGAGAACATTTTATATCTTAATACAGTAGGATTTCATTTAACTTTTTCAAACAATGGTTGTTTAATTAAGTTGAATGAAATGTTGTATGGTACTGCTACATTGTGCAATAGTATTTATATATTAGATATATGTAATCCAATTTTAAACATCAATAACAATAAAAGATAAAAACGAGATAACTTAAAATCATCTTACTTGTGGTATTGTCGACTTGGCCATATATGTGAGAAACGCATGACTAAGCTATACAAGAGTGGCAGCTTAGGGTCATTTAATTATGAATCATATGACACATGTGAATCTTGCTTGTTAGTCAAGATGACTAAATCACCTTTTAAAAGAAAGGGTGAACGAGCGAATGGGTTATTAGACCTAATACATTCTGATGTCTGTGGTCCGATGTCCATTCATGATAGAGGTGACTTTATGTACTTCATTACTTTATCGATGATTATTCATGATAAGGGTATATGTATCTAATGAGATATAAGTCTGAAGCATTTGAAATGTTCAAACAATTTAGACATAAAGTAGAGAAACAACTTGGTAGAAGTATCAAGACACTTTGAATATATCAAAGTGGTAAATACTTAAACAAATAGTTTATAACTTATCTCAGGGATAAAGGAATTGTATCCCATTGGACTCCAGCTTACACACCACAACATAATGGTGTGGCTAAAAAGAGAAACCAAACCTTATTGGACATGATAAGGTCAATGATAAGCTTAGCAAATCTACCAAAATCCTTTTGGGGTCATACACTCAAGACTACTGTTTATGTGATAAATAGAGTCCCTTTAAAAGTAGTTTATCTTACTCCATATAGGATATGGACTAACAAAAAGCCCTATCTTTCTCATATGAAAGTCTGGGGTTGTCCAACTTACGTGAAGTGGATTCAATCTGACAAGCTTGAAGTGAAATATGATAAATGTCTTTTTATAGGATATCTTAAGGAAACAATTGGATATTAGTTCTATAATGCTTTAGAGCAAAAGGTTTTTGTCTCAAAATATACTATCTTTTTAGAAAAAGAAGCTCTTCTAAGAGAAGACAGTGAGAGCAAATTTGGACTTGATGAAGTTCATGATGCTTAAACAGATGCAAATCAACTGCCTGAACCCAAAATTATTGTTCATAGAGATGAGACAACAGTTGAACATTTTGACACACAAAATATTCATAGGTTAAGTAGGATATGCAATGTTCCAAAGAGATAAGGATTTCTCGTAAGTGAACAAAATGACGTATTGCTAATAGAGGATGACAACCCTATAACTTATGAAGAGGCTTTGAAGAGCTTAGAATATGAAAAATGGCTTCAAGCCATAAAGTCCAAAATGGATTCCATGTTTGAAAATCAAGTATGGACTTTGGTTAACCCACCTGAAGCGCTAAAACCCATAGGGTATAAGTGGATTTTCAAGGATAAAATTGACATGAATGGTAATGTGATTACTTATAAAGCGAGGCTAATTGCTAAAGGATATCATCAAAGACAAGGAGTTGACTATAATGAGAAATTTAATCCCGTAGCCATGCTTAAATCCATTAGAATACTTCTAGCCAATGCTTCTCATTATGATTATGAAATATGACAAATGGATGTGAAGATGGCTTTCTTAAATGGAAACCTAGTTGAGGATGTGTATATGATACAACCTGAGGGCTTCATATCCAAAGATGGAAAAAAGGTATGCAAGCTTCGAAAATCCATTTATAGATTAAAGCAAGCATCTAGGAGTTGGAACATTCGATTTGATGAGACAATCAAAGAGTTTGCTTTCTCACAAAATCTTGATGAACCTTATGTGTACAAGAAGGTTAGTGGGAATGCTATCATATTCCTTGTGTTATATGTGGATGTTATATTACTAATAGGAAATGATGTCTCAAGTTTGCAATCAGTCAAAATTTGGTTATCTCAGAATTTTTCCGTAAAAGACCCTAGAGAAATAACTTATATTTTGGGAATAAAGATCTATAGAGATATATCAAGGAAGTTGCTAGGTCTTTCATAGTCGACATATATAGATAAAGTGATAAAGAGGTTTGACATGGAGCAATCCAAGAGAGGATTTCTTCACATGACTCATGGGATAAAACTCTTAAAATATATGTGTCCCAAGACACAAAATGACAGGACCTACATAAGTATGATCCTGTATGCTTCGGTAATAGGATCAATCATGTATGTTATGTTATATACAAGACCTAATATATCGTATAATCTAAGTGTTACCAACAGATATCAATTGGATCTTGGTGAGTGTCACTGGGTGGCTATTAAGAATATCCTAAAGTATTTAAGAAGGACTAAGGATGTATTCTTGATATATAGAAATGGAGATCTCGTAGTGAGCAGACATATAAATGCCAATTTTCAATCTAACTAGGATGATTCCAAATCCTGGTCAGGTTATGTTTTCCCACTAAATGGTGGAGCAGTCAGTTGGAAGAGCTTCAAACAAGAGGTGACTATAGATTCAACGACCGAGTCAAAGTACATTACAGTTGCAAAAGCGGCAAAAGAAGTTGTTTGGATCAAGAACTTTGTTATGGAACTTGAAGTGGTTCCGAGCATTGTAGACCTCATACTTTTGTACTGTGACAACAATGGGGCTATTGCTTAAGCCAAGGAACCAAGGCCTCATCAGAGGTCCAAGCACATACTCAGGGGATATCACCTGATCAGAGAGATAATTAAAAGAGGTGATGTGAAGATAGAGAGAGTGCCCACAAATCATAACATCGCTGATCTTTTGACTAAGTCACTTCCTCAAATGAAATTTGATTCTAGTGTACTCGCCTATGGTATTAGATATAAAGGTGATTGACTTTAGTGTAAGTGGTAGATTGTTAGAGTAGTGCTCTAAAAGCAATCACCTTTAGCACTTTTGTATAAACTTTGTTTCGATTAATAAAGCGAAAGGCAATTTTCATTAATTTGATGTTCATTTATATATGAATTGATGTCGATCTTAAATCAAATTAATGAAGTCCATGATACAAAACATGGCATGAAGGAAATCATGATGAGATCATGATAATGAGATTCCTATCATGTGCAGTTGTGTTAGTATCTAAATAATCCCTATTCATAGGATTAATAAGATAGGACATTATTAATCCAGATAGACTAGCACATGTTATACTCTTTGATTTGATCAAGTAGTGTATCTCAAAAACTATAAGAATGAGATGTTTAGAGTTAATATAAAGATGTTTACTAAGAAAAGTAAGTACATCGGATGACCCGCTATGAGATTACCATATGGATGATCTATCAAATGTCAATGATTGATCTCATTATAGCAATGGTGCAAATATCCTTAGACTTGAGGTACTCAAGGATATCTTGGATACTAATCCTATACTTTGATGTCATTCCTTATTACCTAAGAGTAGTAAGTACATCGAATGACCCGCTATGAGATTACCATATGGATGATCTATCAAATGTCAATGATTAATCTCATCATAGCAATGGTACAAATATCCTTAGACTTGAGGTACTCAAGGATATCACAGATAGTAATCTTGTGCTTTGACATTATTCCTTACTACCTCAAGATGAGGTAGCTCTTATGGTGGTGATTGGGTACAACTATTGGTATTCAAAGGTAATTGGGTAGCTAATAAAGGATTCACCACTCCTGATAGAAGGAGATGATACCCACGACCTTTTGTTAGGACCATTACTCAGGAGTCTCTGGCCAGAGCAGTTATGTGTCACGAAGAGAGTCTTCAATGACATATGGAGTAATGACATCTCGGGATAAGAACTAACATCACTTGGACTAGATGTGACGTAGTCAGTCTAGTGAGAGTTGACATATAGCCCATACTCTGAACCAAGGAGTATATAGAATGGTAAAGGGACAAATTGTACGTTAATTGTCTATAGAAAGTTTTGTAGGTTGGATAATTAACTATCGAAGATTTCGTCTGTTAATATACTTAAATTCTATTAAATTGCCATCATGAAACCCTTCATGATTTGCTTAAATTAAGAGTTAATTCAAGTGGCATAAAACTATCCATGATTTGCTTGAATTAAGATTTGATTTAAGTTCCTAAAATAACCGGGAATCTAAAGCTCACACACATAAAAGATTGGATGAAAAATAAAATATGTATGGCTGTTTTAATAAGGCTACGATCATGGCTTAAGGTCCATAGGCGACGATCGTGGCTTAGGGCACGAAAAATGTACATAAGTGAGTTCTTCACTTATGTACTTAAGAGAGGTCTAATATGTTGTAACATACTCAAGTGAGAGGATAAGCGGTCTGGAAGAGTTAGAGAGAGAGACAGAAGTGGTCTTGAGTGTTCTTTATGTAATTTATGCAATTGTTGTATAAATCTAATTGTATGCAAGATATTCTTGATCTATCTCTTCATTTGAACATCTTCTTGAACTTATCAAGTTTGGTGTTCTAACCACCCTTACACACTTCTTCTTTTTCCTCTTTGAGTGTTCTTGTATGATCAAGGAAGGGTTTGGTGTTTGCTACAACCTAAACAAGGAGAAGAATCAAGAAAGGAGGAAAACAAAAGGTATTAGTGTTTAAATTTCATGTTCTTATGATCTATCTATGCATGCATGTGTGTTTCTAGAATTTTGGGGTTGTCATATGGTCGGAGTTTAGATTCTGACACTTCTGCTGCATTGTCATGCATGAATCCATGGCATCCCTACACTATATGATCCTCATGAATTCTTGAATACACTAATATGTCATCAATAAACACGATCATAAACTTATCTAGGTACTATCGAAATACCCTATTCATCAAACTCGTAAAAACAACTAGTGTATTTGTTAATCTAAAAGGCATAACTAAAAATTCATAATGCCCATAACTCGTCCTAAAGGTAGTTTTCAGAATATCTTCACTGTGGACTTTCAACTGAAGGTAACCTGAGTTTAGATCAATCTTTGAATACAGCTTGGATCCCTGTAGCTGATTGAACAAATCGTCAATCCTCAGGAGTGGACATTGGTTATGAATTGTCACTCTATTAAGTTGTTTGTACTCGATACATAACCTTAAACTCCCATCCTTCTTTTTCATGAATAAGACTAAAGCCCCCTATGGAGAAGTGCTAGGTCTCACAAAACCCTTATCTAACAATTCCTCTATTTGCACTTTCAATTCTTTTACCTCTATTTGAGCCATTCTGTAAAGAGTAATTAAAATCAGTTAGGTTTCTGATGGTATATCTATCTCAAACTCTATTACCCTATCTGGGGGTAATCTTGGAAGATCATCTGGAAATACAAACTCCTTGACCATCGAAATATCCCCAAATTGATTCTCATTATTATTCTATTCAATCATATAAGCTAGATATCCCTATCATCCTTTACAGAGCATTCTATTAGCTACCATGAAAGTCATGATACTAGTGGAAAGAACTTTATGTAATCCACGAAATATCACCTCTGGTTTCCCTAATAGACTCAACCTAACCTCCTTTTTAAAGTAATCCACCACCGCATAATGTGTGGATAACCAATCCATTCCGAGAATAACATCAAAATCTCGGGTATCCAATATGATAAGGTTTGTTGGGAATTCCTTACCTCCAATCAGTATTTTACTATCTATGAAAACTCTTTCAGCAAAAAGTAAATTCCCAGCTAGAATGGAAACTACTACCTTGACGTCTACTAACTAAGGCTCAACACTCAATTTTGCAGAAAAATCCATAAACATGAAAGAACGTGTAACACCAGGATCTATTAAAGCATATACATTATGATCAAAAACAGTAATCATACCGGTGACTACCTCTGATGTGATATCAGCCTCCTACTAAGTGACTGCAAAAACTCAAGCTTATATACGAGGTCTACCTGCCTGTCCTGTAGGGACTGCTCCCTTAACCCTGGGACCTCTACCAGATCTAAAACTAGACCCTCTGGTCTGAGAACCTCATCCACCTTGTCTGTAACCCCCTATAGCTTTTGGAGGTGCTTAAGATCAAGCCACTAACTTCTTTGCGGTGACTAACTGCAGACAGTCTCTGATGAAATGGTAACAATCCATCATATTCATCCGACACTCACCTAAATGTCTTTTTCCACAAGTAACACACTCTAGCACTAAGCTCCTCTTATCACGGGAGTCTCTGGGCCTAGTGGGTGACCCAAAAGATCCCTGGGTAGACAATCCACCTCCATTAAACCTCTTGCCACCACTCCATCTTGACTTATTTTTCTTAATCGAACCTTGAGATGAACTAACTGGTGCAATACACTTTTGTTCTGATCTTGAACTCTGAGTGATTGCTGTTGCATTTCTCTCTACTTTTATTGCAACTTCAATTAATTCCCTGTAATGTGTCAGTGAAGCCAATGATAGGTGAATCCATATTCTAGGACTCAAGCCTGTAACAACCTTTTACACTTCTGTTCTTCACTATCAGCAATAAACTAAACACTTCTGATAAGTTCTCAAAATCTCTTCTCATAATCTATCACTGATATTGAACTTTGCTCTAGATGGAAGATTCCTCTACCTTTGCATCCCTATAACTCTGTGGATAGAATCTGTCTGTGAACTCTCTCTGAATTTCTGCCCAAAGTACCCCATCCAGATGCCGTCTCTCAATGACTTCCCACCAATCTTTAGCCTTGTCCCCAAGGAGGGAAGTGGAGAACATAACTCTCTCATTTGTTCATCCAACAACTCTGTATATCTTTGTGACCCGATCTAACCATATAAGTACACCCTTGGGATCTCCACTCTGGGGATCTCCACTCCAGTTAAAAGTCTTGGCTCCTAATTTACAAATGCGCTCAATTGAGTATCTAAAACCTTCCACACTTTAATATGACTACCGCATCACTGCAGCAAGAGCTTAAGCCATCTATTCCGTATTAAAAATAACTCTAGCCGATTTCGTCGACTCTGACAATTAGGACTGTGGTTGATTTATAGAGGCATTTGCTGACTCTAGAATATGGTCATCCTCCTGTGCTAAAGGTAACAGAGGTGTAGGAGCCATTGGAATGACTCTTTTGGGATCTATGGCCTTGTCTGTGCATCGTCCTATGTATTTAAGAAAAATGTAATTTGTAAAAATTTCAGTTTATGAAATCATACACATGTAAATCATAACAATTTATTGGTCACCTCACTTTTAAAACAACATAAAAACCTTAAAATATTCGAGTCAGCTAGAAAGTTCCCGTGAAGCTAAGCCTATTGTCTTTGTTAAGGGAAAGCTTCAATTTGCAATAAGAAATGTAAACAGTGAAGTTTTGTTTTTCAATTTATTAAAACTTTCGGCAATATGACTGTATTTTGATATCTTAAAAATTTCAAAGCCCCTGTAAAAGATCAAAACATTTCTATTATCACATCAATTTCTCAACTACAAATTGTGGACTTCAAATCCGCTCACATGCAGTCTCAAATAGTTACATCAATAAAATTTAAAAAGCTTAAATCCACGTCATGCATTTCATTTAAAAACCTTTATACACATCCATTCTTTATACAAATGTACTTTCCAAAACATGTTCAAAGATACGCAACAGTTCTAAAAAATATGTACAAGGCAAAATAAAAATGCCTATACAACAACACTCGATGAAGTTGACTGCTTGTGAGGTGGAGTCCCTGCTACCAAAGCCCCTGAGCGTGCATCTGGGAGGTTTTATTTAAAAACAGAAAATAAAGGGTGAGTTAAATGAGCTTAGTGAGTGTTATTGGTTTAAAAAAAACATTTATACAAACATTAACCTCCATAAAAGAAAACAATTTCTTTTCTTTTCAAGTAATAATCAATGTTCTTACAAAACACATTCTTTTCAAATGTAAGATGAATGCATAGGTAAAAAATATATATATATATATATATTTTTCTTAGATTAGGTTCCACTTTTCTTATGAAGTAAATAGTGATGGCTAACAATACTTTCATGAACTTTTTTTAAAACATAGCATATCACAAATTTTCTTTGCCATATGGTAAGGGTGTAAGGCCATGGAGCTAGTTCTTCATCACCTACCCGTGACTGATTAACCTCTATATACCAATTGTTATGAAGCTAGTTCTACATCGCTTACTCATAACGATGTTAGCACTACATATAAATCAGTGGCTATAGAGCTGTTTATGAATCACTTACCCGTAATAATGCTAGCATAATATATACTCCTCACGTGCAGAGGGTGACTCATAGGACATACTGACAGACACAACACCACCCATGTTAGTGACAGAAGCCTCCCAAACACTGCCATGCACATTAAGACGTAATCTGATCTATATAATCGTATATATAAATACCTAACGGTATACCATAGGCTAAAACACAATTAATACATAAGCTTGCCTCATTTTAATACCAATTAAAAACATATTTCTATGCCAATTCAAAGCATATGCAAATTCTAGTTCAAAGCATGTACAAATTCCAATTTAATGCCAATTCAAAGCATGTGTACATGTCATTAGTTTCCAAGTGCATTCAAAAATCAATTCAATGCTAAATCAAAACATAGGTAAATTTCATGAAGATTAACCTTTAAATTCAAGCAGTAGCACCAGTGGAATTATTCATAGTAAGGTAAAAACCATCTTTACAAAATCAATTTAAAGGTACACTGTTTGTAATTTATCGTAAATTGGCCTCACATGTTCGATGCTTTTCCTTTATTAGTCTAGAGTTTACAGTGATCGAGAAAACTTTATGATTTTCTCAGCTATGAGGGAGACCCCTAAAGGGTTCCTAAAACCTGCCAAGTATATCCATAACTTACCACCTTGTTTTACAAATTTTATAACAAAGGGCTTAACCAAAATCTTAGCATTTAGTACCAATGTTGCGAATACCGTACCGAACTCGGTACCGGAATAGGTCCTGGTACGGTACTGTATCGGTACCGGTTAATACTAGATACCGTTTTGGGTAATTTTTTAAAGTTATGAAATAGTCCTTGAATTTTTTTTAAAATTACAAAATAGTCCATTGTCATGTTATACAGTTGTACTTTGTCTCCAAAAATCATAATAATAAATAATAATCCCAATTTAATTTAATTTATAAAATTAATTTAATAATTATTAATAAATATAA
>JANQBM010000001.1:14055042-14069646 GCA_025594535.1 Erythroxylum domingense | reverse complement strand
TTGTTAAAATTCATTCGAGTTTTGGTTTTAACTTATTTAGATCAAGAACTTTGATTTTGTCAATGCATTCGAGTTTTGATTGATAGAATTAAGACATTGAACCATTGATCTTAATGCTTTACTTTGATTCTTGATGCATTCGAGTTTTGGTCAAGTCTTTGAAGTAAAAAGGTTATCTTGCATTCGAGTTTTGAAGATAAACTAGACTAGATTGGTGTCCTTAATTACACACATAACAATTGAATCATCTTTGTGTTCTATGATTGAATTTAGTAGGTGTTTATTGGTGAACTCTCTTGCAATTGAATCTTGATAAATCTTGATTTTCTTGAAATTGTTAAATTGCTCTCTTTAATCTAGCTTTTGATTTTAATTATTTTCTTATTCGGATTTCACATAAAACCCCCCCAAGAATCGTGTGAGTGTGTACGTTTTCTTTTCGTGACTTGTTCTCTTATTTTCAACTTAGTTTTGCATCTAGTTAATTCACTTGCATTCTTGCTTTTAAACACCCTTGATTGCTTGAAAAGAAATTAGTGCTTATTTTATAGTTTTCTGTGGGATCGATACCTTACTTGCTTATACTATATGTGTAGAATTTTAAGGTTTAATTTGTAGGACTAAACGACATCCTGCCAAAAGACTTAAATCTCGTAAAGGTCCTGGGAGATTTGTGATCATTTGGAGCTTGAAATCGGCATCAAAATCAAAGATGCAACCAAAATCAGGTATTCTATATTTTCTTCATTTTAACGCTTTCATGTATGATCCTAGGTACGTAATAAGGTCTGTATTACATATTACAAATAATACCCTTCAACATAAAACAATTTTCTAAATTTGGTTGGCACTTTTTATATTTGGTTGACCCACTTCACATTTAGTGGGCTAGATGTGAAAGAAGATAGGGTTATTTGGTCGTTTAGCATAAAACATAAGTTAGATAACATGTTTAAATTAAAAGTTAGATAACATAAAACAAAAGTTACAGAAACCCTAAATTTTGTTTTGGAAAGGACACTAACACTCATATTGGAAAACTCTCTAACTTTTTCTCTTTATCTTTTTTTTAACTCTTGCTTTTCCTTATTCACTTTATGGTAAGCCTGTTAAGGTCTCTTAGCCTTCTTTGATCTCTCTCATGGAGTGGTGTGATGGTAGGTTCGATGGTGGAGTATGTAGTGGTATGATGATAGTGAATGCGGGCGGTGGCACAGTGGGATGGTGGTAGTGGGTGGGCAGCAGCGGTGGAGAGAAGGAGAACGATGAAAATGGGTAGAGAAAAGAGAGATGAAAATGGTGCAGAGGGTTGTTTTGATTTTATTTTTGTTTTTTTTTAATTTAATCCCTAAAGATTTAGAAGTTTACGGTACTGGCTGACATTTGACCGATATTTCAAATACAGACCAGTATCGAACAATGCCAGACAAAAAATCTAGTACTAACTGATACAGACGACTGGAATTGAATACATTGATTTCGTACCATTTTTCAGCCGGTAGCAATTGGTATGGTACGAAACTCATATCTTGTAGAGAATATCATGCCTAAAAAACTATACTAGGACTTTATACATCCATGACCTTATCTATGTATATAAATACCATCACTCATGATAGATAAGTCACACCTTCAATTTAATATGAGAATGTCATCACTCAGTATAAAAAAGACCATGTACAACCTTCATACATTCAATACCACTCTTATTTACCAAAAATACCAACACGCTATAAATAACACCTTCACTTTATATATGGGAATCCATATCTGAATACAAAGAATATCTCGTGTTAATACAAACTATTACAAGACTTTACGCATCCAATATCATGCTAATGTACTAAAAAACCACCATTTCTTAGAAATAATTCATACTTTAAATATACCAAAAATATCTCCACCCATTAGCCATATCTTCAATTTAATACGAGAATATCATCATCATATATAAAGAATACCATGATTCAATGCAAACTATACTAGGACTTCATACATGCAATATTATGCCAATTTACATAAAATACTACCATGTATATCTGATAAGTTACATATTCACTTCAATATGAGAATATCGTTACTTAGTACAAAGAATACCATGCTTTAATAAAAACTACCTAGACTGCATACATTCAATATCACAATTTTGTATGAAAAAACATCACTACTTATAGCAGAAAAGTCACACCTACAATTTAATATGATAATACCATTACCCGGTGCAAAGAAAACCATATACAACCTTCATACATTCAATAACACTATTGTGTATAAAAAAAACCATTACTTATTATAAATAAATAACTTCTTTGTTTTAATACGAGAATCTATGTCTGAGTACTAAAAATATCATGCCTTAATAGTAACTATACCACAACTCCATTCAATATCATGTATATACACCACTATGTACAAAGACTGTCATAAATCAATGCACATAATACTAGGACTTCATCATATCGAAAAATCCATATATTAAATACCTCGCTTTTCTACAAAAAAAAGTACCACCATTCATAGTAGACACGTCGCATCTTCAATTTAATACGAGAATACCATCACTTATTACAAAGAGTATTGTATACACCCTTCATACGCTCAATACCACCCTTATGTATAAAAAGTACTAATACTCATTACCTATAAATAACACATTCACTTCAATATGGGAAGCTATATCGGAGTACCAATAATACTATGTCTCAATACAAAATATTCTAAAACTTTATATGTCGAATATCACGCATACGTACAAAAAATACTACCGCCTATAATTGATAATTTAAGCCTTTAATTTAATGTGGTATAAAGAATACCACAATATAAGCTATATCAAGACTTAATGCATATGAAACCACACCCATGTACGTGAAAATACTTCCATCTATAATAGCTTATAACATATGAAAATACTTCATATTAAAATAAAAGTCAAACCTTTATTTTAATATGAAAATATCATTACTAGGTAGAAAGGATATCGTATATCAGTAAAAAACTATACTAAGACTCTATAGTTAACTTATGTCTATAACATCTCTGACTTAGTAAAATGTTGGTTTTATTTAATGATGAGAATTAAAAAAAGAAATATCATAGGAATGAAAATTAAAATAAATCTAGGAAAAAATATTATTGTTATTTTAAAAACCAATTGTCACTATTGATAAAAATACAAAATTTATGTTTTTTAAACAATTATGATTTTTTCAAAATAAAAATATTAGTTAAAGTCTTGTTAGAATACAAGATCCGGAGAGATCCAATGGTATACAATAAAATAAATAGACTAAGTAAAAAATTACTTAAGTTAAATAAGTTGGAGAGAAGGACCAAGGACTATTTAATCATAAACTTAAGTTAAATAAGTTGGAGAGAAGGACCAAAGACTATTTAATCATAATATTAAGGCTACCTATAGAATGATTGACTGGAAGAAAAATGTTTAGAGCGCTTAAGAAAATGATAAAACATTTCTATATGAGATCTTTTATCTATATCTTAGTACGTCAAAATTTGTTTATTATGGGCCATGTTTTCGGTAAGTTTCAATAAAGTAATATCATTTTTGTTTACTTTACCTTGATTTTTTAGGCCTTTTACAATCTTTAAGTAATATTTTTCTTGCATTTTTTCATTATACCTCTTTTAAAACTGAATATATCTAATAAAATAATTGCTTTGTAACTTTAAAAATTAACTATTGTAATTGGTAAAAACACAAAATTCTTGTTCTTTGTTGACAATGGAACAAAAAGATAAAACACGGTGCGTAAGAGGAAGAAAAAAAAAAAGTTTCAAAGAAATTTATTTAACAGTATGTGATTACTATTTTATCATTCTAACGAGGATTTAATACCAAACAGCTATGTAGTCAGTCCCTTTCTGATGTATTCCCCACCAACTAGGATAAGACGTCACCATCTTTGGTGGCACTATCTCTTTCGGTTCACATAGTTATGCTTATGTGACGTGGGATAATAATAGAAATTTAATTTCTCAAGATTTAACATTGATTTATTTACGAAACAAAAATCACACTCCGTAGCGATATCGATAAATAAATTACTATTTTCCAATGTAATAAATGGTAATGAAAGTACATGCGATATCTGCTCTTACAACATAGTTTCAATTATACTGAGATAAATAAATACCCACAGATTTACGTCAATAGGTAAACGTATCACTGCCAAAATTTGTAAGAAAAAGGTGCCACACTTTCACATTATTATTAACTAATGAGTGGTTTGGTTTTATTTCCGTATTTCTATTTCCAATTTTGTTTTTTATAAATTATTGAATAGTATATATTTTGTTAATTATACGTCAAATTTTATATAAAAAGAAAATATAAATAAAATCAATTATGAAAAGTAGAAACATAAATAAAAAAACTTAATCAAATAAATTTTTATTTACTAAATTTGAAATTAAAAACCTGAAAAAAACCAAATTCACCCTAAAAGTAAAGAACTTCTCTTTGTCAATGAATAATGAGTTTGCTTGTTCTATAAAAATATCATAAAAACCTAAAAATAAGAATTTTAATATTTCAAGTTAACGGAATATCAGTAAAATATAACATATAAAGATTTTATTAGCTAAGAAAGTAAAATTAGCAACAAATTTGATTTCTTTTTCTTGAAATAGAGTCAAATTTGAAATTAATGTCCAAGGAGAAGATCATACCATCAAATTGGAACCATTTAACATCAATTTAGACCAGGTTTTGTTAACAACATAAATATGGTTAAACGTTACCTTATCAAATTACATGGTACGGCAAGAGAGTTGAAAGCAAAGTTGATCCAAGTTTGTTTTAGTCACACTATTAACTACAACGAATGATTCACCATAAAAAACAAACACTAACTCATACGATTTAGTTCTTTTGTTTTCATGACTCTGTTCTAATTCTACTTTCGCTTTTAATACAACGTCATTTTGTATTAAATATGCATAAAACAACATTATATTAGAAAAGAAAACATGATTAAAATAGAATAATTAAAACGGAAGATTTCTTCTAACTCTTGATAGTCAAGCAATGTAAGTACCCAAGTAAAAGGTAAAGATATAACTTTTGGTGGTTAGGATTACCAAACCAGTTGTAACAAACATTGAAGCATGTCTTTCTGTAAAATATTAATCCAATATTTGGAATACCACCAACTTATTTCTATTAAATAAAATGTTTTTAGGAAGCTTCTAAATAAATTTCTTACCGCTTGAGAAAAGATAATCACATTTTAAGAACCCACCCAAAATTTAGGAGTCAGTTTTTTTTTTAATTTCGAGTTTTTGTTACTCCCGCACCTTTTTCTTTTTGATAACAACAACCCCGTTGTTTGATTGATTGCACAAAACAAAATAGCAAAAAAGCCTAAAACGAGGAAACACAAAGAAGCGACGCGTACGGGGCCGGGGAATCATACTAGAAGCTTGTCCTTAGAAACCCCTCATCCCTCATCCCCCACCGCCTGCCGACGCCGTTCGCTGAAATTTAAACCCTAGGGAAAAGTAAACTATTTAACTTGGGGAAAAAAAATACAATCATAATCATTCAATTCTTGATGTTCCTAATCTGCCCCTAAAAATTCCTCGAATTTTCTTGTTGCTCTCCTTTGGTGTCGGTGAGGTCGCTTTCTGTTGAAGCTAAAACAAGTCCGTGTAGATCCAAATTCCCCACCCCCTCCTGTGGAAAAGGCCACTAAAATTGGATTCGTTGCCTTTCTTGTTTCGTACAAATTATTGATGATTATTTTTGGTGGAAAAAAATGCTGTAGTTGTTGACACAAAGAAGTTGATAAAAGGAATTCGGGTTAAGAAGAAACAATGCTGTGTAAAATGGGGTTGATGAATCGGAAGAAGATGACTGGGAAAGTTCCTGTTTACTTGAATGTATATGATTTGACTCCGATTAATGGCTATGCTTACTGGCTCGGCCTCGGAATTTATCACTCTGGCGTCCAAGGTTTGTTCCTTGTCTTTCCCTTTGGCGAAAAGAATAAAACTTTTATGTGGGTTTTGAGTTTTTGATCCAAGTTTCGCGATGTGCCTGTGATGAAAAGTTTTTTTTTTCGAAGAATTTTGTTGTGATTTTCTAAAGCTTATTTTAATCATATGTATTCGACTTTTGAAATGAAGTTGGATATGTTTTCAGATGGGAGTTTTAGGTGTTTGTCCGCTTAGAAATTGAAAGAGAGAGTATAATATGAATTGTTTGGTGTGATTACGAGGAAATAACTGGTGATTGCTCACGTTCTCTGATTTACATTTGATTTGATTGATTTTTCTTTTTTTCGATGGCTGGCCAAGGAAAATGCTTTCGTTGATTTTGTTTCTTTGAAATGGGAAACATCTTTTTTCTCACAATCTAAACAGTAATAGGTTTTCAATTGCCTTTTTTCTTCTACATATACCTTAGCTAAGTGCAGACGATACTATAAGCTTCAATTCTTTTACTTCATTCTTTATTGTTTTAAAATTTTTTGGTCGTTCGTGCTTTGTAGTTCAAGGAGTAGAATACGGTTTTGGAGCACACGAGCATTCAAGCACAGGGATCTTCGAGGTTGAACCGAAGCAATGCCCTGGTTTCACTTTCAGGAAATCAATATTAATAGGTAGGACTGATCTGGGTCCTAGAGAAGTTCGCGGATTCATGGAGAAACTTGCTCAAGACTACCCTGGGAACACATACCATCTTATCACCAAGAACTGTAATCATTTCTGCAATGACGTCTGTGTAAAGTTGACCGGCAAACCAATCCCTAGCTGGGTTAATCGTCTTGCTCGATTAGGTAACAATCCGGTTACATCTTGTTTCTTCTTTCAAATATGGATTTTCCGTTACTAGCGCCCTTGAAGTAAAAATAATTAAGCATTAAGCTTGTGGTAGTAGAATAAGCTAATGAAATGCAAAACTGGATGTCCTCAGACTTTTTGTTTTACTGATAAATCTATTTTAAGCCACTGCATATGCATGACCACTTGCTGAAAATATATGCACGTACCCGCGTATATGGACAGTAAACGGCCATTGCCGCACTAAAACCTAAACAGCCACTTCCATTTATATTAATTTAGTACCTCCTTTGTTATACCTCTCAATAGTCTTTGATTTTACCTATAGCTGCGGCAGCATACTGACCAAGCCTAATTGTTTCATTGTTCACAAATAGAAGGATCTTTTTAACATCTACAACAATTTTCTTTCCAACCTTTTTTGTAATTTTGATATCTAGTTTGGGGACTGTTGCAGCAACTTAAAATTCTCTTCACTCTTGCAATTTTAGAAAAGTGAAGTAAAATACAAGATGGAGAATCTTAGCTGTAATTTCTCTCGATCCTTCTGTCAGATGGTTCTACTCTGGGTAGTGGGTATTGCAATTTACTAGATTTCTACAGTTTTTTGGTCTAGAAGAACATCTGGATTCTTCTTTTTCACATCCTTTGAATTTTATTTCATATGTGTTTATTGACATGGCCTGATCTTTGTTGTCTAGGAAACTGGTTTACTTTATTGCTTTTCATTCTGACATTTTTGGTTATTTGTATGCTTTCAATAGTTTGCATAAATTGTTTGTTCATTAATACTAACACTGAATATATCTTGTTAAAGAGGGTACCTGTAATTTTGACGTTAGTGTGACTTCTATAGTTTTGTGTCATCAATAATGATCCTCCTCCTAGTTTTGTGGCGTAAAATATTGGAAGCCGAAATAGCTGCCATCTTCTAAATCACTTCAAGCTTGATCATGATCTTGGGTCTGATTCATTATACAGGTCTTTTCTGCAACTGTGTTCTTCCAGCAGAATTGGCTGAAACGAAAATTCGGCAAGTTAGAGCGGATGATAGGGTGGTAGAGGGAGAGGAAAAGAAGTTGCGAACTCATTCAAGTAGGTATTTTTCTCAATCTAGTTCTATAACTGCTCCTTCTTTGACATCTTGCCCATCAGGTTATGGAAACAAAAGTAGAAGACAAAGACACTGTCGTCCTCCAGCTTCATCTTTTGTTCCTGATAGAACTTCAACATTGAGATTGAAGACTTAGTGGAATAGTTTTTTTTTTTTTTTTACTGTTTAGGGTCATAGCGTTTAAAATCAGCTACAGGTTGGGAAAAATAGCAGAGTTTGACTCTGCCCGGCCTTGTTATGTGGCTTCTCTTATATTTGTGATGATTGAGGGAAGCAGCTGCTCTGAAGTTATTGCAGCGTTTCTGCTTTCTTGTAAAAATGCTTTTGTCAGATGAATGAAAAGTTCTACGGTTTTACTATCTTCAATTCATATCAGTCTTAGGATCTTACTCAGTTAGTACATAGTAGAACTGGCCTTTCAGCCGAGTTTGGCTTGCCTCTATTCTAAGCTGGAGGAGCTACTTTAGCTTGTAGGTTTGGCCCGGGGTTGGTTTGCTACATCCTCTAGCGGCCAATAATTTTAGTTCCATGATTAGATGTACCGACTTTTCTTGATAATGGTAACTTTGTCACTTCGGTGCCTATGCAGTCATCTCGTTGTTCTAGTTTTCTCAAACTTCAAACCCCCATTACACCAATAATAGTTGTGCTACAACCAATTAGAGTTGTGTTCAACATAAATATAAAATTATGTACCTTTACCATTATTCAGCCAATAGTTATCAATCTCCTTGGAGTTTCGCTACCACTCACTCTTCCTATGTTGGGCTGAAAGAGGACAGAGAGCAATTGCAAAGAATTGCTGAAGTTTGAAGCTCTCCAGGTTCGTAATGCAGTAAATGGAGAATACGCGTACGAGAATATAAATGGAAGTGAGTTTCGGTTGGCAAGGAAAGGTTAAATTGTTCCACTGTTTTCAGCTTTGTCCGTAAAAGTCCAAAAATCGGGGCACTGCCCACTGTTAAAAAGGCAATCGGTAACTCTGATAGCCTTTTGTTTCTCTATCATGTCTAACCTTGCTTCTTATCATTATCTGTTATAATATCAATTACTTCTTTGAAAAGAGAAGTAATTATTTCGTTTATAGAATTGATAAAATAAAGATTTAATCTATACAATCCATATAAAATTTTTTCAAAAAATAAGAAGTCATAAATAATATGCAAAACAAAATTATATTTTTCAAATTAAAGGGTCCATTAGGTTTCTGAACTTATTTCTTTAGCATTTTGATCATAACTTAACAGGGTTTTCGTCGAGTCTTTTTTTCGAGCATTCTAGCTCCAACTTCAAGAGGTATTTACCCTTGATGACTCTTTTATCAAAGTTCATCACAACCTATTTCGTTTCCTACTTAAGGGGTAGATTAAAGAGTAAGGTAGGGGAGTAAGGTTTTAAGTTGAAAAATATAAAGTGTAGCTGTAGAATATAGGATTTTTATTTCATAAGAAGAGAATACATGATGAGATATTATAAAGAGTGATACATACAAGTGATGCCCTTCATCACCGAAGTTGGGGCTTATTTATGCACGAAGTTAACAAACGAATTTCAAATCTAAAACTAAAAAACTACGTCTTATCTATTCTTAAAGTCCATCCTTATCTCTAAGAGATTCTCTCTACACGAGAGGATTCTCTTATCTTTGCATTTTATTGATGGGAGATTTACTAATCTCTTGCTTTATCTTTACAACGTGGAGTCCAATTTGAATTGTATTGACTCCAAAATCTTCAGCTTTTTCTTTTGCTTTTAAAGACTTGATGCCATTTGTACAAGCAGGACAGATGTTCTCCGAGTACTTTCTGAGGTGGCAAAATCTTTTTTGTGCTTTTGGACTTGATTTTATTTTCCTCTCTTCTCTTGATCATACCAGTTTTCATTTTAACAAAATTCTCTGCAACCACCAGGGTCTTTTTTGCTGGAGCTATTATTAGTGAGAAAAATTACTCTTATCATCATAGATTCTGAATCCTTTTTTGAAAGTGGCTTTCATGCTAGAAATAATAGTCCTCATTCTAATTCCTCTGCAATAGTTGATATCAGTTTTATTGAACTTGGAAAATTCTTTCCTCAACTTCTTAATTATCGTAATAGGAAAATGTTCTGATTTTTTGATCATGATAAAATGATATGCATCATATCATTCATCTTCGTAAAAATCCAGGCTAGCAGATAATATCTTTAGCATTAAAGTGTCTCTAGGAGTTAATTGTGGGGTTGTTCAAATAACAATTTTTAACTCCTTCCTGGATCCATTTAAGAAGTAATAAAGAAATCTTTGAAAACTTTTGATTAGTTAAATAGATAACATTTATGGTGCCAAAATCGTACCAATCATGAATAACTTGAGGATGAGCTCCTTACAAAAAGGTCAATCTAGGATATATCCCTAAAAAATCAATATAACAAGTGTCATTATGTTGTAGAGAATATAAGTCTCTCATTATCTCGAAGTGTGCTTAAATAGTAGGATGATTTTTGGAAGAGCTTTCAATCATGATATTTTCTATAAATGAGATTTATCTTGTCATAAGGAAATATTATCAAGAGTAACAACCTTTAGCTGAATCTGTTTATGTATAGGTAAAGATCTTGTGGACTCGAAATCTTCATTTATCTTGATCTAGTTGAGCAACTTAAAAAGTTTTTGCTTTGAATAGTGGTAATGGTTTATCTTTGCTTTCCATACATGGCAAAAAGAGAGAAGTAATTAAGTTATTTCTTTTGATAATGAGGGGAAATTTGCAATATCTAGCAGATCTTTTATATGTGCTTGACAGGTATCTAAATCTTCAGGCATTTGATCTAAGAGATCAAATGTCCCTTCTCCGGGCTTAGCCATCCCTGGTTAAAAGTTTGCAAGAATATTATTACTAGATTTAATAATTTTAATATCAAAAGTATATTAAGCTAATAGAGTTTGCCATCTTATATATCTCTTACATTCAGGTTTAGAAAGCAAATTATTTTGAATAAATGCTTTTACCTGAGTAAATAGTTCTTAATAAAATTTTTTTAGCAGTAGAAAATAATAAAATTTTTCATAGCCTTTTACTGTTATCTTATCTTTGCTTTTTATTGATAAGAGATTTCCTTATCTCTTGCTTTATTTTTACATCGTGGACTTTAATCTGAATCATTGTAAGTATTAACTCAAGAATCTTCAACCTTTTCTTTTGCTTTTAAAGACTTGATTCCACTTGTACAAGCTGGACAAATGTTTTCAGTTTGCTTTCTGAGGTTGCAAAATCTTCTTTGTGCTTCTAGACTTGATTTAAATTTTCCTCTCTCGATCATACCAATTTTCATTTTAACAAAATTCTCTGCAGCAATGAGGTCTTTTTGGCTGAAGCTATCATTAGTGAGGAAAAATTACTCTTACCAGCATGGGTTCTGAATCATTTTTGAAAGCGGCTTCCATGCCATAAATAATAGTCCTCATTTCAATTCCTCTGTGATAGTGGATATCAATTTCGTTAAGCTTAGAAAATTCTTTCCTCAACTTCATATCTATTGTAATAAAGAAATGTTCTGATTTTTCAATCATGATTGTTAGACTAGTGCTTTAAAGGCAATCACCTTTAGCACTTTTGTATAAACTTTATTTTGATTAATAAAGCCAAAAGATAATTTTCATTAATTTTATGTTCATTTATTTATAAATTGATGTCGATCTTAAATCGAAATAATGAAGTCCATGATACAATATATAGCATGAAGGAAACCATGATGAGATCATAATAATGAAATTCCTATCATGTGCAGTTATGTTATTATCTAAATTATCTCTAGTCATAGGATTAATAAGACAGGACATTATTAATCCGGATAGACTAGCACATGTTATACTCTTTGATTTGATCAAGTAGTGGATCTCACAAACTGTAAGCATGAGATGTTTAGAGTTAACATGTAGATGTTTACTAAGAGTAGTAATTACATCGGATGACCCGCTATAAGATTATTATATAGATGATATATATGATATATCAAATGTCAATGATTAATCTCATCATAACAATGGTGCAAATATCCTTAAACTTAAGGTGCTCAAGGATATCTTGGATATTGATTCTATGTTTTACCATCATTCCTTGTTGCCTCAAGACGAGGTCGCTTATAGTGTGGTGATTGGGTACAACTATTGGTATTCTAAAATAACTAGGTAGTCAATAAAGGATTCACCACTCCTGATAGAAAGAGATGTTACTCACGACATCTTGTTGGGTCATTACTCAGGAATCTCTAGCCATAACAGTTATATGTCATGAAAAGATTCTTTAATGACACATAGAGTAATGAGATCCCAGGATAAGAACTAACATCACTTGGACTAGATGTGACGTAGTTAGTCTAGTGGGAGTTGACACATAGCTCATACTTCAAACCAAATGGGGTATAGTGTGGTGAAAAGACAAATTGCACGGTAATTGTCTATGGAAAGGTTTGTAGGTCATATAATTAACTATCGAAGAGTTCGTGTGTTAATCCACTTATATTCCGGTAAATTTGCATCATGAAATCCTTCATGATTTGCGTGAATTAACAGTTAATTCAAGTGACATGAAACCATCCATGATTTGCTAGACTTAAGAGTTAATTTAAGTGCCTAAAATATCTGAGAACCTAAGAGTCACATGTATAAAAGATCAGATGAAAAATAAAGTGTGTATGCTTATTTTTAAGTTGGCCACAATCGTGGCCTTTCATAAGTGAGTTATTCACTTATGTACAAGAGAGGGAGCCAACCAGTTCTAACACATTGAAGTGAGATGATAGGGGGTCTAGAAGTGTTCTAGAGTGAGAGTGAAGTGTCTTGAGTCTTGTTCATGTAATTTATGCAATTGTTGCATGAATCAAATTGCATGCAGCATAGTCTTGATCTTTCTTTCCATTTGAGCATTTATTTAAACTCATTTAGTTTGATACTCAAACCACCCTTACACATTGTTTCTTCTTCATCTTTGTCTGTTTTTGGGTGATCAAAGAAATGTTTGGTGTTTGCAACAACCCAAATAAGGAGAAGAATCAAGAAAGGAGGAGAATTAAAAGTTATATGTACCGAAATTTCATGTTCATATATTATGAGTGTGCATGCATCTTAGTTTCTGGAAGTTTTAGGGATATCATGTGGTCGGAATTAGATTCCGACACTTTCTCTGCATTTTCATACATGTGATGCATGAATCCATGGCTACCATAATAGTGGGATTAAAGCAAGGTTATGCATCTATTAGATGATGTATTGAACATGTGCAAAGTGTTTGCTGGGCTGTGACTGACATGCATGTTGATTTGGAAAAGTTCGTATAAATTGTAGAAAAATTATTTTTCTGATTTTCTTTCACAGAAATGTTTATAAGGTGTTATATCATGTTTCTATCAAAGGAAATTGCAATTAAATGTCATTTTTTATTTGTTTTTGAATTAATATCCAATCTATTCATATGTTAGTTTCTGGGAATTTTTTGAAAACTGAATGCATGTGCTAATTTTGAAAATTTCGTAATAATTCTAGAAATTTGGTTTTTCTAATTTTCTTTCAAAACAATGTTTATAAGGTGTTATATTATGTTTTTATAAAAGGAAGATGCAATTGAATGTCATTTGCTATTTTATTACGAATTTAGTTTCAGCCTGATGCATGTATGAAGTTCTCAGAAATTCTAGAAATTTGATGAACATACATGCTTGTAAATTCCATATTAATTTTTATAATTTTTTTTTACGAATTTTGATGGTAGTAGCATGTACTTGAAATTAGAGTTTTGAAATTTTTCTGAACATCGAATCGGTCTTTTTAATGTCTAGTAGGTTAACTTATTTATTTTGATAACTTTGGTGATCAAAATATTTTTGGCTTGTGCCGAAATTGAGATAAATTTGAGATGACCTAGGGATATTATAGATGACTAATTGATTTATGAAAATTTTGGAAACCTAGGGATTAATTTAAAATTAATCCAAGTAGAGCATAACATTTTTAGTGTGACTAGAAAAAAGCATATGTACTAGAATTAAAGTTTTAATTTGGACATCAAAATAATTGAATTTTCTAATCGAATCACATGTATAATTCGAATTGGCCGAGACTAACACTAGTACCTGATTCGGTTCAATAGTTGAATCAAATTACAAACTTTGATACATAGTCAAGTCACAACCTCAATTAAACATCCTTTGTGTGATACATGCATTAGATGCATTTTAAGGGTGGTTATGGACATAGGTTCAATTTAATTGAGTTATCCATAATCTGAATATATATATGTGACATATATACAATATCATCTGAGTATTAATGAAATCAAAGAACAAATCCCTCAACCAAAATATTAGGACTTACACATTCCATTGATATGGCAAGAACCATAGTTCTTTTAGAGTTGGGTTATTGGGCAAACCCAAGCCCACTCCACACGAATATGTTCAAACCATAGAAATTATATTTTTAGATTAATAGGTTGGTCTTAACTGAAAGTGTTGATTTGTTGGGCAAACTCAAGGTCAACGTGGATAGAGACGATGTTGGGTTATATACATGGGATGTATAAAAATCAAGAGTTGATAACCCAATGAGTGTGCTAAATCAATAATGATGGCTGTTGGACCCCGATTCTTTTCTTACTAACAAGATTGTGCTAAATTCTTTTTGAGGTTTATTTTGATTAATTTGTTGT
>JANQBM010000001.1:14036233-14053926 GCA_025594535.1 Erythroxylum domingense | reverse complement strand
GCCAAAGAGGAAGAGGTTTTCAATATACCAATCAAAACAGACCCCAATGCCAAGACTTTGGTAAACCTGGACATACAACAGCTGTCTGCTATTTTCGGTTTGACAAAGCATACATAGGAGCGTTACCAGATACCAGTTCCAGAAAGCAATAACCAGTGTTTCTAACTTCCTCAAACAACCTACCATACTCAATATGGTATCTAGACAGCAGAGCTAGTAATCATATCACACAAGATGATGGAAATCTCAAACAACAAGAATTCGACACTGGTAAAGATACATTAATGGCTGCAAACGGTGAAAAACTAAGTATTAGCAAGATTGGTAATACTAAACTCTCTACTACTAACAGTGACACAATTTTACTCAAGAATACACTTCTTGTACCCAAAGTTACAAAGAATCTTATTAGTGTCTCTAAACTCGCTAGTGCTAACTATGTTGATGTTGTTTTTAATGCAATTGGTTATTGTGTGAAGGATCAACACTCGGGTAGAGTTCTACTGGAAAGGAGGCATAAAGACTATTTATATCAAATCAACACATCTCATCCACAACATCAAAATACGTCATCCAACATCCTCACCATCAGTCAATCTAATAAATTAAAAGGGTAGAAGACCATTGATATCTGGCATAGTCGACTAGGTCATCCCTCTTCTTCTGTTTTATCTAAAGTTTTATCTTAATGTAATAAAACCTTTATCAATAAGAAACTAGACTTTTGTGATGCGTGCTAATTGGGAAAGTCCCATCTTCTTCCATTTAACTTATCCAATTCTCAAGCAACAGCACCATTAGAACTCATACACAGTGACCTGCGGGGACCCTCTCCTATCATGTCAGTGTCTGGTTATAGATATTATGCCTTATTCTTGGATGATTATACTAGATATACTTAGATCTATCCTCTTAAACTAAAATCAGACCTTCAACAAGTGTTTATTAAATTTAAAACTTTGATAGAAAATACTCTTGAACGAAAAATAAAATGCCTAAGAACAGATATAAGGGGAGAATTTCTTGCTTTAGCAACTTATCTGAAATCAGCAGGAATCAAAATTGAATACACATTTCCTCATACCTCCCCTCAAAATGGCCATACAGAGAGAAAACATCGCCATATTACAAAGGCTAGACTAACCTTACTAGACCATTCACATGTCCCTAAAAAATACTGGCCTGAAGCTTTCCATACTGCTGTCTTCCTCATAAATAGACTTCCAACACCTGTTTTAGACCACAAATCACCAATAGAAAAGCTATATCATAAGAAACCAAATTACAAATCCCTCAAAACATTCGGCTGTGCTTGTTATCCATGCCTTCGCCCTTACCAATCCCACAAATTTCAATTCCATTCAATTAAGTGTGTCTTCCTAGGATACAGTGATCATCACAAAGGTTTTAAGTGTTTGAGTCCAACAGGAAAGATGTACATATCCAGACATGTTTTTAATGAGACTGAATTCCCTTTTTCTACTTCGTTTCTAAATACCAAAATTGAACCCTTTGAAACAACAATCATTCTTAATGACTGGAATCTACCTAAATCACACTCTATGCCAACCATCTCCAATCCTACCAATCTTGATACAAATCTTCTTGATGCCTCTACTCCAGTTAGATAAAGCACAAGTGGTAAGTCTGACTCACTACTATCAAATCCATTAAATGAAATGGTACCTGATTCTTACTGCTCTGAAATTGAAAATTCTGAAGATATTGCTTCCTTTGAGAATGTTAATGTTTCCCCTAAAGAACTTGCAGTATCCCATCATGAGCTTGATCTGTATTCTACAGCTCTGCACTCTGAAAATAGTGAACGTCAATTTCAGCAGCATGGGATAATAACTCGATCAAAATCAGGCATCACAAGGCTAAACCAATATCTTTTAGATTATTATTTGCTTAACACTTCTCTCACCTCCATTGATGTTATTGAACCACAATATGTTGATCAAGCCTTGACCTCTAAGGAGTGGACAACATCCATAAAAGAAGAAATTGATGCACTGAAAAGAAACAATACTTGGTCATTAGTTCCTATTATACCTGGCATGAATATAATTGGTAGCAAATGGGTGTTTTGGATTAAAGGGAACTTGGATGGCAGTTTTCAACGATGTAAAGCACGCCTAGTTGCTAAGGGCTTCCACCAACACGCAGGTATTGATTATGGAGAGACATTTAGCCCGGTTGTTAAGGCTTCTATAGTTAGAATTATTCTTTCTACTACTGTGACAAAGAACTGGGAAGTTAAACAGATGGATATCAACAATACGAGACTGTCTATTTACAACAACTTGAAGGATTTGAGGAGTAGGACACAAGCAAGTATGTTCTAAAATTGCCTAAGGCTCTTTATGGGTTAAAACAGGCTCCTCGAGCCTGGTTTGACAAACTAAGACACACTTTACTTTGTTGGGGCTTCACAGGTTCGAAGTGTGATTCTTCACTGTTTATTTACAAAAAAGGTGATCAGATGATGTTTATTCTGATGTACGTGGATGATATAATTGCCACAGGAAATAACTCCAAGCTTCTCAACAAATTTATGCAAGAATTAAATGCTCTGTTCTCTCTTAAGGATTTGGGCTCTTTACATCTCTTTTTAGTGATAGAAGTAATGCGAGATCAGAATGGTTTTTACTTGACTCAGACGAAATATATTGAGGATCTTCTAAAGAAAACAGAAATGGATATCTCAAAGTCGTGTTCTACTCCTATCACTGGGTATGAACAATTAACTATTAATGAAGGAGAAAAGCTTAGTGAGCCTACTGTCTATAGGAAAATTCTGGGTTCATTGCAATATCTTACTCACACACAGTTTGAATTAGTCTTCATTATTAATAAGTTGAGTCAGTTTTTACAGGAGCCTACGACTAAACACTTGCACGCTGTAAAAAGAATCTTACGGTATTTGAAAGGGACTAAGGATATGGGTATTTACCTGCAATCTTGCACAAATTTTTCTTTAGTTGGATACTCTGATGCAGACTGGGCTTGTGATAAGGATGATCGGCGGTCCACCAGTGGTTACTGTATCTATTTCGATAAAAACTTAATTTCATGGAGCTCCAAGAAATAGAATGTTATTGCGCGCTCTAGCACAGAATCTGAATATCGTGCTCTTGCTCTTGTGAGCTGTGAAATTTCATAGCTTCAATCAATCTTAGACGAATTAGGATTTTCAACAGATACAATTCCAGTAGCGTGGCGTGATAATATGAGTGCAAGGCAATTGGAAAGCAATGCTGTGTATCATGCCAGAACCAAGCATATCGAAGTTGATCAACATTTTGTTTGTGATAAGATACTAAAGAAAAAGCTTGAGGTTAGGTATGTTCCTTCAGAGAATCAATTGGCTGATGGTTTAACTAAAATCATCACTGGACCAAAGTTCTTTCCTCTTGGAAACAAACTGGGAGTTTGGATTCGACTGTTACCTCTCTCCAATTTGAGGAGGGGTATTGAAAATCAAAATGATGCAGATCATTCAAAAGCCTTCTTACTGTTGCAGGAAATAGAAGATGCCAACTGTGATTATAGAAACAGAGAGCTATTGAGTCTATTACAATTTGTTTCTGTTTTTGTCTTATACGAAACGTCCTCTTGTATACGTGTAATGCTACCATTGGCTTCAATTCTCTTTTTAATGAATTTTCCCATCTCAGTCTCGATTGTTGTGGAGCTGAGACCACTAATCCTCTGTGCAATATTCTTTCTCATCAATCCTTTGTGCAATATTCTTTCTATTGAAAGGGTGACAGTGCAAAGACTGAAGAGGGAGGGCAGCAATGTGAAAACTAAAAGAGTGAAAGTGAGTGGGTTTTGTAACTGTTGTTACACAATGAAGAAGAGTGAATGAAATGTTAGTGTCTATAGGGTTTATTTTATTTAATTTGGTCCATAACTTTTTAAAATTGCTATTTAATCCCCAAAATTCTTTAGTATTTTGATACTAGCCAATATAAGTCGTGCCACTCAGTATTGACCAGTACTAATTGGTATTTGTAATTAGAACAATATCAACATTTTGAGTACCGTCCTTTGGCTGATATTGAAATGATACTTATGATATGGGTTTAAATAAAGTTGTTAGAATTATAGTTCAAAAAAGAGCCTTTGCATTCAATTCTATTAAATAATAAACATGTCATTTAAATTGCAGTAATTTTTTACCGAAGGAAAAAAAGACAGCAATGAGACTAACTTTAAATTAATTCTCTCTTATCTTGTAACCCCAGTACAGGGGAAAGTGTGCATACAAAATCTAACTTCATTTGTCCACATTATGGAATACAATTTTTTTATTACTGTTTAAATCCATTTGCTTATTTAAGATTATTACAATGACCACAATTACAGCAATATAAAGTTGTGTTTTTTAAGAAAATGAATTCTATTAAGTCTTTAAGGCAAAGAAAATAATAAAAAATACAACAAAATTGCCACACTACGATGAGCCTACTCTTGAAATGGAGATGACCATACAATTGCAAGGCTAAGTTACAGATTGCAAACATTGTCACCCTTCAGCTGGTTATGAATTTATAACTTCCATGAGTTAACCGATGTAGTTTCATATCATTAAACTTATATTTGAATAGGTTGATATGTAGTATGATTTTCTACATTTGTTCTCTGTGGAAATTCTTCTTACTCTTCTCTATAACTTCCATGAGTTATTTTTAACAAAATAACTCTAAAAACGATAAAATAAATCATTAATTTTAATTAAAACAAGTTAAAATTATCACGTAACCAGTTCATTCACGGGCGATAAATTTAGAAAAAGAAAATAAATTAATTAATTGCTTCATTAATTGATGAATATGGAAGTATACGATTTATGTGTTCCGTGTTGATAGGAGAGGAAGTGGCTAGTCAGATGAAATATCAATTGCCCCTCCCAAGGGCCCAAGGTTCAAACTTGTAATGATGGTAAACTCACTAGCATGCTGTTATTTAATCACTTTTGCTGAATCAAAAGTTGAAAAAACTAATCATGATACTAAAACCACTTTAATATTTTTGATGGTTGTGGCGAGCAAAATCAATTCCCATACAGGTAATGAACAATCATGATTTGTCATTGACACTGACTGGACGCCAATACGCAAGAAGCAAACATATTTTGTAATCTTAAAATGCATGCTGTAAGATCTAATATCTTCAGATTAAACAATATGCAGGTAAGACTAGAAAAACTCGTTAAGGTACGGAGTAGAGAAGAACATGAATAAATAAGGTTTCCTTTCTGAATCAAGCAAGTGGAATCGGACATCCAGATGCACTGGATGTAGAAAATCTTATGATGAAAGCTATGGTTTTATTTTGTAGCAGCAAGACATCAAAACTGTAAATTGCTGCGTTTAAAGCTAATGAATTTACAATGGAAGCTATGGTTTGCTTTTGTTCTAGGATGATATTAAAACCGTAAATTGCTATGTTTAAAGCTTTACTTCTCCTTAGGCAAATGAACATTGCTCGAACTTCGGAAGGAATGAAAATGACGCGATTAAATAAAATGTGAGTCTCTAGATATGTAAATCATCAAAATAAAGAAAAATTGTTGCACAAACAAAAGTTATATAAGAAGGAAATAAATAAAACAAAAATATAAAACTTACGTAGTTCGATCAACGGGTAACCTAAAACTAAGGGTAAGAGAAAGATTTGTTTTATTATTATTTTCCAAAACAAATTAAAGAAATATAATATTAAACTAAGCATGAGACTTAAAAAGTTGAGTCATGCAAATACCACGTGAAGGTAAAAATTAATCTCATCTATAGAAAGAGGGTAACCCGAGATCCTAGCTCCAAAATAACAGGTTATTAAAATACTCTAGTTCTTTCACACTAAGTTCCAACTAGTTTAATTTTCAAAAAAAAGTTCCAACTGGTTTTTAAGAGAGTGCTAGCTTTCTTATAATTCCTAGAGATCATTAACACTTCTCTAATCTAAAGAACATATTTCTCTGAGCATATTTATCTATAGATTTATTTTATTACTGTAAGAAGATAATATAAGGAGAATAATATGAAAACTACCTTAACTTTATACAACTCCTATCAAATTATTGATTAGATTAGAGTTATACATAAGAATTCCAAAGACAAAAAAAATTCTATTTTCATAAATTTCTAAGGAAATTAAAACTTTATTTTAATGCACCTTTAGATTTTGTGTAATGAGTCTGATGCCTTTCCCAGTCTTGACATCAACCTCGATCTACTTATAACTTCTCAATCACTTTAACTTATACAAGCCCAATGTTGATCCCTTGTTGTTGATAGTTTTATATGTAAAAAATTTCTTACTACATGTATACAACTCGTAAATCGTAATATAAAAGATATCGTTCTCATAAGGATTGATTAGTCACCTAACAACTTAAATGCATTTTGTTTAAGGTAATAAAAGATTGAATGAATTAAATTAAAATAAATTAACTGAAATTAAAATAAACTAATAAAATAAACAATTGAATAAGAGAAGTAGCAATAAGAATGAAGTTAATCAATGATGAAAACTTAGGGGTTATTCCTTTTATCTTGTTAATTCAATTACATTTGATCTTTGATATCCTAAGGTTTTACCCTCTCTCGAAATCTTACCAATTAATCCTAATTGAAATAGATAATAATAGAATTGTAACTTCTTGATTCACAAAAATACTCCTAACTCCTTAATTAGATATAAAGCAATCAAAAGAATAATTAACTCATAATTAAGATCTCTCTTTAATTGTTTACTAATATGATATTTGTAGGTCTATTAAATTATCAACTCTCTTTGTGCACCTTAACACATATAACCTGATTCAATCTCTTGATTTATTATCAAGTATAATCATAACACAAACCATTAATATATATTGAATTCAACAAGAATAAAGTTAAATAAAACAGTTCAAGAATAATCCTTAATATAGATTTAGAAATCTATAATCATGTTCAACATCCTATTAATCAAAATTAACATCCAAGAAAATGAAATATAAGAAGAGAAAAGAAAGAAAATAACTTTAAGTCTTGATGGAAATTCTTAAAAAGATGGAGTTGATCTTGATGTCTCCACTTTTATCTGCTTGTTTAAAAAGAGCAACATCCTTTTCTTGTGTTTTTTTTTCCTTTTCCTTAAATACTTCTCGAGGTTTCTAAGGTTTTCCCACTTGTTTTGGTTCCAAAAATAGCCTCAAAATGTTAAGAATACAAAATTTTGCGTGTTGGAAAAGTTGTGCATAATCGTGCATCCTATCCAGAATCTCTGTCGTAATCATGAAAGAGGCTTATTCCTATATAGCTAGTCATGCACAATTGTTTGTGCAAAATCATGCACAATTGTGCATCTTCCTATTTTTCAAGTCCTTCTTCATCTTTTCGTCAATTTTTCCTATTTTCACTCACTAACAAACACCATTCACTTTCTTGTAGGTTACAATAACCTTATCATTTGCATTTATTATGTAGTATGTACCTTCTAGGGTGTATAGCTTACTTTGGTTCTTATATAGTGAAATTAAGGTTTTGATAGGCCTGGTCAAAGTTATTTCTATATAAGTCCTTCATGGTCGGTACGGGTCTCTTCTGATATGTATTTCTCTTAACATTTATTGCTAATCGTAAACATGTTCTATATGTACGTTATTTTGAGTTATATTTATCTTATTATTTTGTTAATATTACGATTATTATTTCTCTTTAGTATTTATTTGTATTGTGTTGTATTTTTGTATTTAGTTGTTTTTCTTACCTTTTATGCTCATTTGATTGATTGATTGATTTATTTTACTTTATTTCTTAGATATGTATACACATCCATTTATAATTTTGTAAGATCTTCATGACATATTGCATATGGGTCCATCGGAAATAGCCTTTCTACTAGGTAGAGATAAGGTTGTATACTATCAGATCTCCTCAAACCCCATACCTCAGTGGGACTTCAACTGAGTGTTGATGATGACGATGACGACTCACTAATAAACACATTAAACAACCCTTAAAAATTTAAATTAAACCATTGCTCTAAAATAATCGAACAATTAAAACACATAAAAATATTAACAAGAACACAATTCTAAGTCCTAAATGCATACTTATCATCTAAGAAAACACTTAACAACACACTTAAACTTCTAGAAAACATACTAAGTTTTATACCTATCATATGTCCTTATCCGATGATAACTAGTTTCTAAAATTTCACTCTCTATCAAAATTCAAGACATATCTCACAATTCTCTACCTTGACTTGAATTATCTAATGTCTAACCAAGAATTTCACTAGCCATATTTGCCATTAAGGGCTTTAAATAGATGCACAAGTACAAATTTAATATGGATGTAAGTATTCAGTGATGTAAAAGTAAGGTTGTTGCCAAAGGTTATACTCAATAAGAGGGATTGGACTACACAGAAACGCTTTCCCTAGTGATAAAAACAACCATCATTAGAGTCTTACTAGTGCTTACAACTTCACAGAACTGGCATTTACACTAGTTAAACATCAATAACGCCTTCTTATATGGAGATTTACATGAAGAGGTGTACATAAAACCTCTTCTTAGCTCAGAATTGCCACATCTAAAAGTGGTTTATCTCCTTAAGAAAAGTATTTATGGCTTGAGCAAGCAAGCAGTGGCATTCTAAACTCACTCTAACTTTGATTTACAATAGGTTATTGTAATCAAATTCGGATCACTTAATGTTCACAAAGATGCAACATGGCGACTTCATGATCCTATTACTATATGTTGATGGTGCACCACTGGCAGGTAACAACCTTGAACTCATTGAGTCTACTAAGTACTATCTGGATAATACCTTCAAAATTGAAGGCCTCGGACTAGCTAAGTATTTCTTAGGTCTCGAATTGAAACGCTTGTCCTCCTTTGTCAATCTACCTTAGTGCAAGTACATATTAGACTTGGTTTTAAAAACATAGTTCTTGCACTCTAAACTAGTATTAACCCCCATAGCTTCAAATACAAGATTAAGTACTAAAGGAGAACCTATTTCTGGCACTACATCTTATCGATGCTTAATTGAAAAGCTCATTTACCAGACAATAACTAGACTTAACATATGCTTTGTAGTGCAACAACTCTCTTAATTCTTGAACAAATCAATGAAATCACACATGTATGTAGCACACCGAATTCTTTGTTATCTCAAAGGTTTTTCCAGGCCAAGGTTTTTTGTTTTATAATGACTCACCTCTTCAGCTCTAGGCTTTTTCTAATTCAGATTGAGCCACTTGCCCTAACACTCACAAATCTATCACAAATTATTATGTTTCTTAGGCACTTCCTTGGCCTCTTAGGAATCTAAGAAGTAGCTAATCATTTCCGAGAGTTCATCTAAAGTTGAATATTGAGCTCTTGCCATCACCATATGCAAGTTATAATGACTCTCGTATCTTCTATGAGATCTTTGAATTGCATCCTTAAGTAACATATCTTTACTCTGACAACAAATCTGCCATTCATATCGTAAAAAGGCCCTCATTTTCATGAACAAACAAATCACATCAAAAATTTGTCATTTTTTTGTGAAAAAGAACAATTAAACATTAACCACCTCCTTCCAAATGCTTCCAACATTTAGCTTACCAACGCATTCACAAAAGCTCTCCCTCGATTGCCATTTTACATCTTGTTAATCAAGCTGGGTGTACACAATGTGTATAGTCCAACTTGTGGAGTCATATTGAAATAGGGATAAGATGATGATGAGACCTAGTAGAAGGCCAATCTTGGGCTCGCTCAACATTTCCTCTTAGGCCACAATTTGACTTAGTTGAACTCATAGTTCTACTGTTTTTCCTTTTTTTTTTTCTCTTTGTTTTTCATTTAGATGGTGAAGTTTGCTATAGATATTTTTCTTTTTTTTTCTTTGCAAGACTGTAAATGTAATTCACATGCTTTTAGAAATTACTACTATTGACAATGAGGAATGGCCTAATGGTGTAAACTCCTCACATAAAGCTCTCCCTTTCATGAGGTCTTGATTTCGAGTCACGCAAAAGGAGGAGAAATAGGAAGTTTTCCTTTTGATGATCCTTTAGCCCCCTGGGCAAAGTTTCTTAATCGAATCAATTACGGATGCCTCGCTTCTAACTGCAGTGTAAGAGTTGAAGCTACTAGAGAACCTAAGGGCTGCTGGAAGCCTGATACTGAGCAGGGCCAGCGATCAATCAGCAGTTGACCAATCAAGTATGTGACGACTCCTTGTACGAAGGAGTGTATAGATTACGTAAGAACCTGAAGGATCTTGAAGTTCCAGATTTACATCCTCTAGGACTCTTGGGATGGAGTCTTAAGGGCTTAGAATTAGTACGATTAAACTGAGATACCTAATATAATTAAAAAAAAGAAATTACTACTGTCATTCCAAGATTCTTTGTCACTGTTTACTCGTACGAAGAGCCTATAAATAGGGTGCTACTATTTAATGAAAATGAAGCCAAAGAAAAAAAATTACATTTTAATTTGTCACATTCAGTCCCTTCTTTTTTTTTTTTTCTCGACCAGCAATCTCAACTCCAGAGCCGGTCCTGTTTGCATAATTCCAAAATCCTGTCGAACCCAACATTTTACAATGGAATGCCAACTTATGTTTCCAAACTCCATTTAAATTTAGTCAGTTACCTTCCTGTCAGTAAAGGAAATAATCGACATTTCCACTTACTGAGGAATACGATATCTGCTGCAATTCTCGCGGGCTCTGGGTAGAGCATTTAATTGTTCCAGATTTCACATGTGAAAAGAGCTCAGGATCCAAATTCACAGTGGCTACCAAATTCTTCCCATTCTTTTTCTTACAACTTTTGACGGAAGTTCTGTGCAATTGCAAGGAGTTTTCCAGTTTTCGCTGAAACTTTGTTGCTTTCGTAGTTTATCATTTGAAGGAAGATTCTTTCAGCACTCTAATGTTCATTTTATCAATTCTATCCGGTGATCATTAATAAAGGTAGTATAAATTTAACAACGATTACATTTTCACCAATTGAAACTTCCTAGGATCCTGTTCTTGAGCCTCCTTCTTCGTAAACAGAGAAGATGAACGTTTGGGAGATCTTAAGAGGAAACAATTTTGTTTTAATATGTGACAGTGAGCCGGACCAGTTTAAGCATCATTGATTCTGGAAATTGCGTTCTGAAAAAGCAGCAAGAGCAAGGACCGCTGGTTTCATTATTTCAAAAAAGGGAGGTCGTTATCAAGCTCAAAACAGCTCTTCCTTGTTCATGTACCGTTCATATGACAATTAAAGGCTCGAAGTGGAATCATGTTGGACCATTTTGCATCATAATGCTCTATCTTCCACCAGAACTAAGACACAATTCATAGAACATGATAAATTCTGACATATTTAACTGTACACTAAGCATCCTGATATGACTCGCCTAGGGGATAGGAGTCCGAGTACTAAAATGACTTGAAGAGGCTACGGAGGCGGTTAAATTAGCAAATGACTGTCATTGGCTAATGACTATGCTAAAGATGGTGACGTTTAGGGCTGTAAATCACAGTTGCTGAGAAGAAACAGCAGAACATAGCTCAATTGATCCGTAATCAAGCAACTCTTCAATCATTTGATCTATGTGATGCTCTTCAAGCAGCTTAAACTGCTGGGTAGTGTTGATATGCCAGTTTGCCTCTGTCTCTGGGTTTTGCACTGGCGTTTTCTCCGGCAAATGAGTGACCAATTCTTCGTTGTTGGTGGCAATGCCATTTGGTGTAGCGTTGACAAGTAAAAATGGTGTCTTTTTGTGTTGCTCTTGGGTTGATGTTCGTTGTTTCGTTATCTGTAGGGAGGCTATATAGCATCTATGCAATTTAGCTGTCAAAGTGGCTGACAGAACTTTCGATGACGATGATTGTGATTCATTTGGGTTATAAGGGAAATTTGTTCTTGCCCTTGGTCCACACATGAGCCTCGCAGCTTCAGCATACGCCCGTGCAGCGTCCTCGGCAGTCTCAAATGTGCCTAGCCAAATTCTAGTTTTCCTGCAGAAACCAAAAAATAAGGGGAAAAAAAGTTGTGTGTCGGAAATAGAATGTCGAAACATGCGTTGCTTTCGACGGAAAATTTTAATCTTACAATAGAGGGTGACGAATTTCGGATACCCAAGAACCCCAATGCCTTTGCCGGACACCTCGAAACCGCTGTTGTGGTCTCGCCATTTCTGTGAAAAAAGAAAGAAACGTGCCTTTATTGTTGGTGAAAATGCCAGAAAGAGGAGGAGTTTTGCCAGTGAATGGGTGGGGGAAGGTTGGGTTTTTGCAGTTGGGTCTGTAGACAGACTACAGGAGCAACGGGTTGTTTCTTAGATTAAGGAAATGAGTTTGGGTCTTTCTATTTTTAATCTTAACGTTTTTATTTATAATATTATTATATTATATACAAACAGAACTATTAACCAAAATTTTTTATTATTCGTATATTTGTTGAATTGAATCTTCAAGCGAGCCAAATAAAGCTCACAAAACACAAGCCCATAATTCATTTATAGCTTTTGATTTAGGTTTTAGCTAAGGGTATCCAACCCTTGCTTAGGTTGACATTTCATTCTCCAACAAAATATCCGTTGCTTAGGTTGACATTTCACATAAGGAGCTCTTCAATTCTAGCTGCCAAACGGTTGATACAAGATATAATTAAATAATAATTATAATATATTTTTAAAAAAATTAGGAATTAAATTAGATCATGACATTAAATTATTTTACATGTGATATTTATGCCAAGTAATTTTTACTTATTTTTTCATAGAAATATAAGACAGAGTGGGAAACGGATGGACTATTAAATTTCCCTTTTCAAAGCATAGAAATTTTACTAGTATTTAATTTAGATATATATGTGTACCAAGATCAAAGGTGTTCTACCTTTATTATTGAAACTGGTTAGAAAAAACAAAAACACACACATGCTGTCTTCTTACCTTAAAAGCACTCAACAGGAGTTTTTTTATTTATTATGTAAGTGTTTGGATCTTATTATTCACTTAAAAGGAGGCAATTATAAAATAAAATAATTATATTTTTAATTCTAAGCCTGAAATAAAAGAAAAATAGTTTTAAAAAAAGGTATCTACTAAGTTTTAATGACTTCTCTTTCTATTTATTGAAATTCAGTTTTATTTTATCATCTCCTTGTTATGAGATTTTATGATAAGCTTATGATAATTTTAAAATTAACATTGTGTAACAATTGATTAAGCATGATATGTATTTGTTAAACACGTGCTTACTTTTTTAATTATTGTATTAATTGTAGATACTTGTCTAGATAAAGATAATCTTCATAACTAAAAACTAGACATTATCTATTGCAAATAATACAAATAAAAAAGCAAAAGAATATTAATGTAGCTAAACTAACTTAGGAAGGACTTAAGAAAAAATGTTCAAAAACTATTAATATAATTGTCATATATATCCTTTAGGATATAAATTATATTATTTTAACTATTGCATAAATACATTATTTTTTCTTATTATGAAATTATTTTATATTAATAATCAATTAGTGGTATATCATATGTAATGATAATAATTTATTTAGTTTGATATTTATGTAATGAATAATTTGTTAGACACCAAAGTTATCTTTAGTGAAAGTTGATGAAATTGTGAATATCTTTTGAAATTGATGGTTTAAATGAACTCTATGAAATTAATTGTATATCTATAATGTGAATTGATGATGAAAAATGAGGAAGAAGTACATTAGAAGGAGGCTTTCAAGTTTATGCCTTTAGGTGTTTGATAAAATAGCAAAGTGAACTTGGCTTAGAATTTAAGGATTTTGATGGTGTGCATTGGAAAGAGGTTTTCATGTTTACTTAGAGTAAACTTGAATTATTTCTTACATTGATGAGTATTGGCCTAATGTGATTGGATAAAAATTTACTCAATTATGCTTTGAAATGTGTAAGTATTCGATCGAGGCATTAAATGCCTTGAAAAATGTAAAAGAAAGCTTATGTGAATAATAAGAGAAGTAACCATATGAGAAACTTCATGGCCGAATCATATAGCTTAAAAATTGTGATATTGTGTTTGATACACTTATGTGATGGTGTATAAATATGAGATATATGTTGCGTAGTAAATAAATTGCATTTGTATGTATAAAAACTTAGGAGCTGTGAATTAAGGAGCTCGTACTGAGGATTATTGAAATCAAAGGAGTGTATATCTTCTTTTGAGGTGAGTTAGGGAAAACATATCTCTCAAATGAGATTAGGACATCCCAAGACATGCATGATGACTTGTATGTAAATTTTGAACCTAGGTAATGCATAGTAAATTTGATTTTCAAATAAATGCTAGTATACTTATGTATTTAATAAATGACCTTGTTTTGAATAACTCTTTCCACTTGGAGTAAAACTAATGTTTTTATTTCATATTTTGAGAAATGATATTATTTTCAACAATCGAAGGGCAAATGACAATGTTTGATTTTCTTACTACAATTTTGAATAACTTTTCACTACAGTGCAAAAGACAACTGTCAATGCATGAAAAATGTTTTGAAACTTACATATGCTTAACTAAGTTATGTATACTGCATACAAGTATTCTCTTTTGGCTTAGAACCTTGGCACGGTTCCATTTTATTAGTTAAACCGATAAATAAAGGCATGGTGCCTTCTTTGATTTTAGTATTCAATATTTGCATATGATTTTGATGATTGGTGACGAAATGATTGGCCAATCATGTGCTGGGCACAATAGATTAAGCGACCCCTGTACCCTTGACGCTGGTATATGAAAGTCTAGTCCTTGTAACAACACCATTTTCCAGGACTCGCGGGTAATTTCACACCTAGAGGTCTGGTCACCGACGAGGTCATCACCTAGGGTCATGACGCTCTTGTCAACCGTAGTCTTCACTCACCACAGATGAAAGTCGAACCAACACCGGGATTCGGTGGGTGTGCGCACTAGTTTGACCGACTAGTGGTGACACACATAACTGTTTTGGCTTATTATGAGATTTGGCTTCCTGACGAGATCTGACTTTTACATTTGGTACTTTTCTGCTCATATGTATTGGAAGTGGAACCTATGTTCATTGAATGAGTGATTAATAGGTTGGGCCTATGTGGTTCCTAACCAATATGGCATGGGTCATAGATTAGGTCTATATGTTTTATATCATACATATTTATTTCATAGGTGGTTATGTGCTTGTTAGATGTATCAAATTGTTCTTAAGTTACTTAGATCATTTTTGGTATATACCGAGTTCTATTTGCGATATATATTTCTTCTGCTCACTGAGTACATAGTGTACTCACCCCTTTCGCTTCCCAACCATGTAGGTTAATTTGTAAGCTTGAAGCTCTGAGTGGTTCGGGCGGTCTTTTGACATATTCAGGGCATTACCGCACATGGGTAGTGTTTATTTTATACTTTTGATATATAGTGGCTCATGATTATGTTGATATGCTTTAAAATTTTATAAATTAACTTTTGATTATCTCGTGGTTTGTAAATAACCTTATGTGTCAACCTTTTTATTCTCCAATTTTTTTAAAAAAGATATTTAGTTAGCCTTGCATAGTCAGGTTAAGGGTATTGTAAGTATTCTTAGCTTCGGTATGTGGCGATTATTATGGGCCTGATGTGGTTTCTGGTCGTGACAATTAAATTGGTATCAGAGTAGGTTTTTAGGTTTTCAAAAGTGTTATTACTGTTTTCAAAAGAATCATAAGCCTTAGGAGTGGAGGGTGTCGACAGTCTTTGGTCGAGAAGTTAAGTCTCGGATCGTTAAGTTGACGTCTTTAACGATTGGATGATTTCGACCTTGGTGAGAATACTTGTCGACATTTCTTGGGGACATCAGATAAGCTAGGCTTAGTCTGATCTGTTTTATTAAACAACGTCTTTTTCTTTGATTTGATAGTGATAGCATGGTTGGATGAGGAAAGGGAAGTTGTCGCAAGGTTAGCCTTTTACGACCTGAGCTAGAGGAGCACAATGCTGAAGCCATTGGATCCCCCTCTCATTATAGTCATTCCTCCTAGAGAGCAGGTGGCTTGTGATGAAGCGTATATTGCCTGTGAGGTAAAGGTCGGTGATGTTGTGTTAGCGGAATATCTTATTCCCATCGATCTCCAGGATTTCTAGGTAATATTGGGGATTGATTGGTTAGAGAGGCATCATGCCAGGGTTGATTTTATTAAGAAAGAGGTGGAGTTTGACACTTAAAGTAGAGTCCCGATTAAATTTAGTAATGACCGACAGGTGTTTCCGAGCTGTTTAATATCGATGATCAAGGCTAAGAAGTTGATTTATCGAGGATGTCAGGGATACCTCGCCCATGTGATTGACACTTCAACACAGAGGGTCGAACTTGGAGATGTTCCTTTTGTGTGCGAGTTCCATGATGTCTTTCCAGAGGAGTTACCTAGATTGCCACCTGATCGGGAGTTTGATTTTACCATTGACATGGTCCTGGGGACAACCCTGATATTTATATTGTCGTATCGCATGTTACCAGTATAATTGAAAGAGCTAAAGGTTCAGTTGCAAGAGTTATTGGACAAGGACTTCATCAGACCAAGTCAATCACCGTAGGAAACACCAGTATTGTTTGTCAAGAAGAAGTATGGAACCTTCCAATTATATGTTGATTATCGGCAGTTAAATAGGATTACCATTAAAAATAAATATCCACTCCCCAGGATTGACGACTTGTTTGATCAGTTGAAAGGAGCTACAATATTCTCAAAGATAGATTTGAGGTCTAGTTACAATTAGTTGAAGATTTTTGAGAGTGATGTGCATAAGACTGCTTTTCGGACGAGGTATGGACACTATGAATTTTTGGTGATGTCATTCGGATTGACAAATGCACCTGCAACATTTATGGATCTCATGAACAAGGTGTTCCATCCTTATTTAGATCAATTTTTCATAGTCTTCATTGATGATCTTCTAATTTATTCTAAGAATAGGGAGGAGTATGCTAGACATCTCCGAATTGTGATGCAAATACTTCGCAAAAGACAGTTGTACATGAAGTTTTCAAAATGCGAATTTTGGCTGAGGGAGATAAGATTCCTTTGGCATGTGGTATTAAGAGAAGGTGTTTTGTGGTCTTAAAAAAATTGAATGCTATACTTGTAACATCTCATCACCGATGGGAATGGTATAATAGTAATTTTAAGTGGTCCATGGGTGTTTAGAAATGTCTTTACATGTTCATGCCTAATCTAGCATCCGCATACATGTGAATAGTACATTTTGCACATGAAAATGATTGTACATGCATTTATGACATTTCCCGGTATTTTTGTTAATAAAGGTGATTGTTACAAAAAAATGTAATTTGAGTGCTTGAAAATTTAGTTAGAGAGGGTTATTAAGGTTTGAGAATTTTTAGTAAATTTTAGAAATTTTTTTTAAAATTTCGGGGACATTTTTCCAGAAATTTTGGATTAGAAAAAATTGCCAAGTGGCAAGAAAATTGACAAATAGTAGTAGAATGAAGAGCTGAATGGCTGTGAAAATCTTTATTTATGATTTTAGGATTTAATGAAAAATGTCATTAAAAATTGAGAGACAATTGGATTAAAAATTGGGAGTCAAATGGACTAGTTATTACATGTTGTGGAGTATTAAGATAAGGAAATATATATATATATATATTTGATT
>JANQBM010000001.1:14011919-14032109 GCA_025594535.1 Erythroxylum domingense | reverse complement strand
CAAGTTGGGGTGATCCCTCCAACCTGGGTTATACGTCTGCGAGTATGGGTTGTATTGGTTCGGGAAGTTCCCTCCTGTAGCATTCACGTGATCCATACTCCCTTCTTGCAAGATTAGGCAATCGTCAGTTGGATGACTTGTGTTTGAACATATCCCGCATGCTTTCACTTGTGCCTATCCAGTTGTGATCTGTCTCACAAAAGATGTTAGTTCATCTAAATGATGTTCAATGGATGAAGTGCTTACCTGATTTACTCGTGGAACATCATTACGAATGCTGAATTGTTGGGTGTTAGTAGCCATCCGCTCAAGTAATATCCTAGCTTCAATGGGAGTCTTCTCGCAAAGTGCCCCACCACTCGCCGCATCAACCAAACTCCTCTCCATTGGCAGTAATCCTTCATAAAAATATTGGATGAGAAGTTGATCTGGTATGTTATGATGTGGGCAACTTGCACATATCTTCTTAAATCGCTCCCAGTATTCGTAAAAAGACTCCCTATTGTGTTGCTTAATACCACATATCTCCTTTTGAATACTTGTTGTCTTTGAGGACGGAAAATATTTTTCTAAAAAAAATCTCTTCATTTCCAACCAACTGCTCACACTTCCTGCAGGTAAATCAAATAGCCAATCCGTTGCTGCATCTTTGAGAGAAAACGGGAAAGCTCTCAACATAATCTGCTCGTCCGTCACCCCGTGAGGCTTCATGCTTAAACACACTACATCAAGTACCTTAAGATGCTTATGTGCATCCTCACCTACAAGGCCATGAAAGTTAGGCAATAAATGAATTAATCTAGATTTTAACTCAAAGGTAACATGTTCAGCTAAACATGTTATGCATAATGGTCTATGAGTTAAATCGAGTGCAGTCAACTCCCTTTAAGTTCTCAGATTTTCCATTTTGTCTTTAGATTCTGCTTCCAATTCGTTAACCAAAGTCGACCTTGCTTCCTTACACAATCTCCGCAGTGTTCTCTCGATCTCCAGATCAAGTTGCTCAATTTCTCTATGAGGAGACCTGGTCACTACCATGCAACAAAACTAATGGACAATTAAAAATTAACAAGTAATAAAAAGAATGATTAAAAACTAATATATTCACAAAACACCAACTAAAATCAAATTCAAAAATTAAACTGCCACACTCCCTAGCAATGGCGCCAAAATTTGACAGCGCGTGTCAAGTGCACTACAAAATTTACCTAACTTGGCACACTAAAATTTGTAGTTGTGGTAAGTCGGGATTGAATCCACAAGGAATGTTTGGTTAATTTTCGTAATAAAATTAATTGATGCAAGGAAAGAAAATGGGGGATTTTTGGTTTCAAACAATTTAGAAAATTAAAGTAAAGGTAAACTGTCGAAAATAAATTAAAACAATTAATCGAAAATGCAAAAAGTGTTGACTATGAGTAAAGTTCGGTTCTAGGGTCAATCTCAGCCTAATCATAATCGAGCATATTCCTTCATTTTAAACTCTTACAATTCTTTATGAACTATTAATCTAAGACTAATAGAACGCTCTATAAATCTCGGTTTTCCTTAGGATGAATTTAATCAAGATACGATCATTAATTAAACCTATCTACCGAATAACCTAAAATAAGATCTCTAGATTCAATTTGGAAGTCGCATTACGAATTAAAAAATGATCAATATAAGCAGTAACCTCACACGTTCGGGTTATCAAACCTAAGTTATGTTGTTCCTAATAATTAACGATTGTTAGACGCTACTTCAAACATCAAAAGTAACAATTACGAATTACAATTGATATTTTAGCAATAGGTTCAAAATAAACAATCAAAATAAAATATTAAGATTATTTATCCTAAAACCATCCAAATCAATACCAACAACATAACAATCCGAAAAGAAATCACAACTTTAAAATGACAAAAATACTATACATATTTAATTTTATACTATACATATTTACCACCTCTTCCATATTTCTTTTGTCTGGTTAGTTTCCACGCCTGCCTTGTTCCTCTGCTTTGCGTCTGCGTTCTTTGTATTTTTCTCCTTGCTCTACCATCACTGTTCCTGCCAAAACAATTTTAGTTCTCTCCCACGTCGTCTCTGCTCCTGCCGCCACTACCAAAACAAGTTCAGTTCTTCAAACCCTGCAGCGTTACCTATTTAACGCACCACATCCAACGTTTCTTTAAAAGAAACGATGCGTATAAATGCAACATATGCTACGAACGCAGCGTTGGCTGCATTTAACGCAAACGCAGAACGCTGCGTTATGCAACAACAAACTTATTATTTTATTATTTTTTATTTTTTGTGCGTTAAACAATGCTTTTCAATTTATTTTAAAAAATTTGTCTTTTTAGTCTAAAAAATATATCAACAAATCCAACCTAATAGTCAACCCAAATTGAACACAAATTGAACATTTTATCTTTAAAATAGGATTGAAATCACATATAAATACATAAGAAAATATAAGAAAATTCAATCCTATCATAATCTATCCCTCCAAGCAAGCAAGACCAACACAATTCTAAGATGAAAATGAGTTAGTTTTTTGCAGTAAGGTGAAGTTAACAATAATTTTCTTAGTTGTTTTATGAAGGATTAAAGTGGATTTTAGGGTGGCAATTTAGATATGGTAAAGAAAAAAATACAGAGAAAAGATAGAAGGAATTTCAGTGGTGAAACAATAATAAATACAATAGAAACTTTGCTGCAGGATCTTGCTTCATTAAGTGCTAGTTGTCACTAACTTTAAAAGACATATGTCTTAAGGCATATTAGCCATTTGCCCACTTAATACGCTGCAATTAATCCACTCCTTAAGCTGCCATATGTCTTCTAATAATTAGTCCACTTGTCACATAATAATTAATCCATTTGTCAATTAATTACTAGTCCATTTGTTACTCATTTATCTATGCTAAATGTCAATTATAGGCTTAGTCACCCTAAATTTTCATGTATCAATTTATCTTATCACTTGACATTTTTCCTAGTCCAACTGTACATATTAATTCATCACTCTTCCACTTAATAACAAGTAATTCTAAATTACTAATTGTAATTCAATTAAACTAAAATTCAAGACATACAAATTCACAATTTACTTTATGTTCATTTTTAATCCTTCATACCCTGGAATATGTCAATTGAGTACATATGCTATCTTTATAATGTGTACAAAATATAATTCATGTGTGTTTGCTAATGATATGCACGTGCATGAAATGCTCTCAATGCCATTATTCATTTTTTAATGATCTAGGGTTCTAACCCTAGATATGTTCTGGAAACTGGAAATTAAAACTCTCCCCTTTAAGAAATTTTATCCTCAAAATTCTGAGCTGATTGGTCAAACAGATGGGGGTACTGATTTCCTTATATTTTCCTCCTTTTCCTATGTAGCTTCTTCTCTTGAATGTTTCCTCTAAAAGAACTTTAACGAAAGGGATCACTTGGTTTCTCAATTACTTATTCTGGTAGCCAATTATCTTAACTGGTTTCTCTACACAACTCAGATTACTTGTGACTCTAACTTCTTGAGATGGCAGTATATTTATTGGATCAGACCAATATCTTCTGGGCATACTGACATGGAATACGTTGTGAATTTGAGCCATTTCAGTAGGTAGTGCTAACTTATATGCCAATGGTCCAACTCTCTTAATAATCTCATATAGACTACTGTATCTAAGGCTTAACTATAGCACCCCACTATCATAGGGCATATTCCCAAACATACCGGCGGTATTCGAGAACATACTCTACAAGGGTGATAAGCTAGATCAGTCAGTCAACTCAATACAAATTTTTCTCTTTTTTCAAACAAATTAAAAAATCAATCACAGCCCATATCATTTATATACACATCGAGAACAAATCAATTTTCAATTTGATCATTTCATTTTACAAAACACTTTCAGTCATAAAGTCATTACAATTTACAATTCACTTAAGCATTTTACCATATTTGTAGAATACATTTCAAAATACAAAAGAGACTGTAGACATATGCGGGTTTCAACTGATCCTAGCGTTTATCTTTTATTTGAATGCAGTAGTTAGACTCCAATTTGTCTAACTGGAGATCTCCTCTGAGCCTTAAAAGTAATGTTGCAATTATGGCGAGTTTTACGAACTCGATTACCGGACCATCCTCTATGGTTCACTCATATCACATAACACAACAGTTCATACTTCAAATTCACATACACTTTATGTCATCATATAATGTACATCATTTCACCATTAATCATACAACATCATATAAAACTTTGATCACTTATTTCGTATTTCACATTCAGAGCAGTCAAATAATTCATTTTGATCATTTAAAATCTACATATCAATTACATATGTAATGCTCATGAGACTCACTTCTAATTGTTATTGTTATGATCGAGTTCCCGTAACTGTACCATACCCATTGTAGATATCGGGCTCATTAATAACTATCCCTATCCATTGGAGATACAGGGATTATCATATATAGTAAGCCAGAGGCTCTTACCACATTCTAAGCTTTAGGCTTTTTTTCAATGTCTAAGTTTTAAGCTCTTTTCCGGTGGCTACTCTGGTCACAACAACCTTTATCTTTTCATGCATTTATGTAATGAAATGCATCATATTCATATATTTTCAATCAATTTCTTGGTTCAATTTCACATTCATATTCACATTTTTCATCAGATCGAAGTTAGGCGTTCAACAATAATGTTAAGAGTCACTTATTTCATTCACATTCACATTCAATGAAGCACTTCCTATATGTTCACATTCATCAAACTCCTCGAACTATTTATGTTCAGAATGGTCTTGATCACAATCATATTAGTAGTAATTCAATACAAAAATTTAGAACAGAACAAACAATTAAAATGAGACCATTTAAGTCGACTCATAGTACGCTCCAGATTAGCATTTGCTTCCATGATCTATAAACGTCTAGATGTTGATGTTTTATCTTGTGTATCAACATCATACAATAGACACATTGCACACACATTACTAATGGCATAATCACAAAAACATTCAATTGTACACATATATATATGTGTAACATATAATACATGCTCAATTTGACTATTCCGGGTATTTTTACTTAATTCATATCTCAAGATCATACATACTTCATAACTCATATAAGCCAAAAATGAATTTAGGCTTACACTTCCTTTGTATAAAGTTCTTCTAAGTTCATCATTAAATTATATATCTATCACATATATGCTCTCCAATCCTTTTTATAATGTTATAAGATCACAAAATATCCAATTTATCATTCACTTTTACTTAATACACATCATTCATCTTCTTTGAATCACAGCAACCTTCGTAGGTTCACTTCCATTTTTATATCATCTTCAGAATTTTAGATTTGAACACTGTTTAATAATCTTTTCTTAAGTTATAACCTCTATTATCACCCTAAACATATCACTCATTTAATCTTTTATTTCCTTATCAGACTAAGTACATTTCAAGCTCCATTCAAGCCTATATGCATCATAGGAAAGCATTGATTAGTCAATAAATTATGTATATAATTTTTGGACAAGAGGCATAAATTTTGTTTTGGATGTTGAACTAAAGTCATTCAAGTAAACTTTTGAAGAGGACTCTAAGTTCTACAACTTTTTTGAAGACTCTGAGAAGATATTTTGCCGTCTAAAGGGTAAAAATTGCACATTTATATATATGTCTAGTATGTCTACCTAGCAGACGTGTCCCTCTAAATGGACATGAACTGAGCTAGGAAGCTGGAAAACTTGAGAATGTCTACCCAGTAGACCTGAAGTCTGCCTAACGGACATGTAAGAAGCATATCCCACTTAACAACCATTCCCACCATTTCCGCATATATACTAACATCATTTTACACCAAATTCTCCAATATTCACATTCATTTATGCAACTTCATTATATGCTAATTCAACTTTCATATTAGTTTCATTAAAATCCACAAAACTCTACTCGTTTGATTCATTAGTTAGATATGTAACAAGACATATCACCATCATTTTTCTAGTTTACTAAATCCTTTCTTCTTCCCCTTCCAAGAGTATTATTAAACACATCTATTAAACCTGAGTTTTACTTATTCATTTTCTCTTCATTATTATCTCCATTTCATCTTAATATCAATCACAAACAAATCATACTTTATGATTGATTATAGGCACCAAAACAGAACATTTATACATATACATTCATCATCAATTTTCTGCATATATGTTTTACTCCATTATCACCTTCATTCCATTTCTAAACTATCACCTTAATTAATCTCATTTCAAGACACCAAATTAATCTTTTCCATTAGCTTCAAAATCATTTTAACTCATCTCTATAACACCCCAAAAAATCCATGTTATTACAAAGAAAACTGAGCATAAAAACATCTATTTATCTATTCAATTTTTTGCACTTTTTCTACACCATTATAGAGATCATTATACCTCAAATCATCCCTGCACCATCTTATGAATCATTAATCATCATATATATACAAAATAAAGGAATTTATACATCCATTTCTTAATTCACATTATAACATATGATCAACTTTATTTAACTCATCAATGTATCACTAACCATCATCATACATGATTCATTTAACAAGTCATAGAGAACAATATGGTACTTACTTGTTTTAATTTCAAGATCTTCAAATCACACTTAACCCTAGCTTCCAAGCATCAATTGATCATCATCATGGCAGTGGTAGGATTAGGTATTTTATTGACAAATGAAGAAGATGATAAACAAGCGAAGGAGTTTGACAAAATAAAAGATCATGAGGGTTATACAAAGAGAGTGTCGTGAGAAGGAGAGGAAGATAAAGAAAATGAGAGTGTTTGTGAAACAAAATGAAAGACAATGAAGATGTCTTTCAAATGGGCATAAAATTATGGATGGGTGTGTGGTATGGCAAGTGACACTTGTCACTTGCCACATATCACCACATTATGGTCTCCAGCTGGTCCTTTTATTAACTAGTCCATTTGTCCTTCAATTTCTAATCCATTTGTTTCCCAATTTTCAATGATACTTATCATTATATCCTAATGTCACTTACCAAAATTTCTAGCATTTATTATTTATCCTACCACTTGGCATTTTTCATAGTCTAAAAATACTCTTAATCTCAAAACATTCTCAAATTTCACCAAAAATTCTAAATTAGTACTTACACAACAAATCAATTTTCAAGACATAATATCCACAATTCACAGTATAATCACATTTATAAATCAATTATACTCTATAAATGTCAAATGAGTGCAAGAATAATCATTGTAATTTATACAATAATCAAATTCACCTGTATGTATGTTATATTTTGCATAAGCATGAAGTGCATTTCCTAATTTTCTCATTGATGTCTCTCGTGTATAGTATTCTAAGGTTTTAACCCTTTGCATGGAAAAACAACATGTTACAATTCTCCCCTCCCTAAGAAATTTCGTCCTTAAAATTATTACCTGATTCATCGAATAAGTGGGGATATTGGTTCCTCGTATGCCCCTCCATTTCCTATATAACTACTTTACTCAAATATTTTCTTGCAATTGACTATAGTCGATGGATTCACTCGATCTTTTTAATTGCTTATTCAGATACCACACTATGTTAACTGATTCCTCAATATATCTCATATCATTCATAATTTCATTTCCAGTCTTGATAATAAATCTATCGGATCATACCAATATCTCTTAAACATACTCATATGAATCATATTGGGAATTTTATACATCTTTTATTGATCAGGCTAACTCATAAGTCAATGGTCCTATTTTCCTTAAAACTTTATATGGAATAATACATTTTGGCTTAATTTATCCTTTTCACCAAACTTCCTTTTATTTTGAATCACTTAATTTCTATTACAGATTCACTTCACTTATCAACAGTATCTCGAATCAATTTTGACCTTCAACTATTCTTAGGCTTTCCTTACCTCAATATAAAGGCAGCTGACTTTTTCTATCGTATAACGCCTCATACGATGTTCTACCGGTATCACTGTGATAATGATTGTTATGCTAAAAATCAATCAAAACTTCATATTGACCTTATGTTCCTATGAACTCCAAATTGTAAGCTCTAGATATCTCTATCAGTTAAGAATATTAACAACTCAAACATTTGATCATACAGTTAGCCATTTACTTCTTCATCTTTGGTCGTTAAATACTGTTTCAGTGTATTACTACCAGGATGTACATCATAGGTTGTTATTTGTGCTTTCTCTGAAAATCTCTTTTCATAATCATCTACATCAGATACACATATTTCTTGCCTTAATCATAAAGTATCATCTTTCAATTCAAACTCAAAATTTGGATTCATTTCCAATTTGTCAATAAAATTCACAATTTTTGAATCCTACCTTTTGGATTTTTCTAATCCTTTCATGTAAAATTGATCTTAAATTCAACGTAGCTAATAACACTTCATTTTGCCCCAATTTTAACTTAATCATTCTATGTTCTTTATAGCACTAGATTTGATAATCTTGATATCAAAATTTGTGCTATACTACTATTGGAATTTTTTCTTAATGCATCAGATAAATCACTAGGTTTATCAGATAATATTTATTTGTACAATCATAATCTTTCAGTAATTCTATCCATTGTATCTGTCTCATATTCAACTATTTCAAACTCAATAATTACCTCAAACTTTAATGATTTGTATATTTATATACATCCAAAATGTTTCACTATACATATAATGTCTCTAAGTTCTCAAAGAAATTACTATTGCAGCAAATTCTAAATCATGTATCAAATAATCAACTCATGAGACTTTAATTGTCTCGATGCATACAAAATAACTTTATTTTGTTACATCAGAATGCATCTTAATCATTGGTGTGAAACAACATTATATACTACAAAATCTCCAAATCCAAAGGATATAATTACATTGGTGTTTTTAATTCCTCAAAATTCTTTTTACATTCATTAGTCTATCTGAATAATACATTTTTCCTTAGAAGTCTTGTCAAAGGCAAGATTAGTAAAAACTCATTGACAACCTCTGGTAGCATCCAATATCTAGTATATTTTAGAAAACTCCAGATCTTATTATTAGGTTTATGTAAATATGTTGCCCTAGAAAGCAATTGTATTTACATATAACTTAATTTTCTTCTAGTTCCAATATTGTAATGAAAATATTTATTATTAATAAAACAAAAGAGTTTGGTTTTAATTGTATGAGTGTAATATAACTAGTCATAAGGTACCTAGGTTCCTTTGTAAGTAATATACATATACAAGGAGATGTATGGGAAACATGTATATTATTAGAATCTAAATCAATTAATTGACAGTTGAATAATCAAGTTGGTCACTTGATTATAGTTTAGATTGTAGTGTTGCGATTTACCTCCCTATATGTAAAGGAGTTTACTTCAAGGGAATGATGAGTTTCAAATCCTGATAGCAGTTAACTATTGGTAATGGAATTATTAAATTAATCTAGAATCGTGTATGTTTTAAAGAATAAAGTAGGTCGTTACTTTAATCTTAAAACATACGCCTTAGCATTCGTTTATTATGAACCAGAATCTTAATGGGTGGTTAACTCATATGTATTTCATTATAATTCTTAATATGATCAGAATGGATTTTTATAGTGTATCAATCCATTGTCTGCATGTTGGAATTATTAATTGAAACATGCTTTAGGGAAGATTCACTTAAATAAAGAGTTTATAGTGATATCATCACTTTTAGATGTTTTACGGAGATTGGTGATTAAACTGGCTCCACTAGTTTGATGGACTAGTTACCCACCATATCTTAACAACAAGATTAGATCTTTTTGTTAATCACCATGTAGAGTGAAATGAGAGATCTAGAAGAAAAAATCAATATAAGGGTAAAACGGTAATTTTATCCTTTATTTTGTGGATCGCTATAATATGGTTCATTATAGAGTTTGTGATTGGACAACGAATTAATAATTTTTGAAACACAATTTCTCATAATTTTAAATAATTCAAGAGTTCAACCAATTGGCTTTAATGGAATGGCATTTTGTTAATTAATCGGAATTAATTCTAATCAGATTAAATTAATTCTGGTCTTATTTTAGCTTAAATTATTTAAGTCCAATTAGATTCCCCACTTGGCTTCTAGGAAGGTTATTAATGAAAGTAAGAAAAGTAAATGGAGGTTACGAGATAGAAAATGAGACAGAAAGGAGAGAAAAGGATGAATTGGATTTGGGCCAAAAAGACTAGAACAATTTAATTAAGAGTTAATTAAATTGGGTCTTAAGCCTATAATTAAATGTTGGGCTTACACTAATTAATTGTCAATTATAAGCCCAAAGGAACATTTAATATTCGGTTGGATTTGGTTTGATTTGATTATTTAGATTAATTGAATTGAAACAAATGTTTTAAAATTAAATAGAGGGCAAAACCGATTTCTACAATAATGTAGATTTCGGTTTTGTAGTTAAATGGACAGCAGCACATTTAGCATTGAATTGCTAAATACACATGCAACCTTTTTTTTAGTATTTTTTTGATTAAAGAATGAAGTGAATGAAGGGGGTTCTAGGTGGCTGTCCATTAATCCATTAATGTTGTATTCTTTTTGATACAAGAATGAAGTGAATGAAGAGAGGTGGCTATCCATTAAAGTTTTGTGCAGCCCCTCTTTGCATTCTTTTGATTAAAGGTTAATGGCTGGTTTTTAAAGATAAAAAAATGTACAGCTCCTTTAATTGATAAAATGAACGAAGGCTCTCCACTGTCTCCTAGTCACATTCGGTTATGCTTATTCATAAAAGTATGAATGTGGACGTAAAGCTCTTTGACAATTCATCTTTTAATATTTGGGGCTTTCCAAAAACATTTTGGTAGCTCTCAATTATTCTACACACTCTCTCCAAGTCATCGAATATAACAAATAGAGCCGAATATAGCAAAAGGTTTGCTATTCAATTTTCTTGTCCTTTCCCATAAAAGGATTATGATAACCAAGTTATCCAAGGAGAACAAGTGGTAAATCGAATTGGTTAAGGACACAACAGCTAGGAGTCGGTAATATTCCATTTGTGTTATTATTTTATTTATTTTCCTTATGTCGTATCATGTATGGATTAAAGCATGTTGATTTGGTATTTACGCTTTCACTATGTTTTGATTTAGAAAGTTTTTTTTTGAAATATACCGTTTAGCCAAATTAAGCATGTTTTTGTTTAGATCCAACAAGTGGTATCAGAGCCGGTTTGATTATGCATGATTCGGTTCCTATATGTGGCATGGGTTGGCAATTATATTAAATTATGTATGCTATAATTTTTTATGTGATAAAATTATATGTTGTGTATGTTTTCGTTTGATCTTTTGGTTGTCTATAGAAAATCGATTCACCTGAAAGTTTTCTTCAATTGATTTGTAAGAAGGAGGGTGGCCTCTCATTGCCACGTTTCCTCCTTGTCTTAATTGTTCTGATTGTAAATTTCTGTAATTTTGAAGATGGAGTAGCCACGAATCGAAGAAAAGAAAGTAAATGTTTTCGGTTTTTATTTTGTGTTAACGACATTTTTTATTTTGATTAAATTTTGTTAATTGTTGATTTTTTCAAGTGCTGGAATTTTTGTTTTACTATTTACAAATCAGTTTTTTTAAAAATTCCATTAACTCATTTTTACAGAACAGGTAGGGTCGTGCGAGCGAAGACTTCGAAGCAGAAGATCCAAGTCTAAGAAGAAATATTGGGCCTAAAGGCCTTGTAATTTTCTTTTAATTTTCTAGGATGGACAACCAAAAGTAGCTATTTAATTCATGAGATGAATGGATGCAAATAATATGCAATATTATGTGAATGTATGCCATTTAGAAAAATTGCCAACCTTAGGTTTTGCCATGCATTCATTATGTGTGAGATGTATAATGAAACAATATAGGATGGCTAATAAATTGCTTCTAGACAAGATGGGATTAACTAAAACTTAAAGAACGAAAAAGATTGAGAGGGAGAGGATGCTCATATGAGAGTCCACGGTCTCCATTCGATGACCCATTTATATATGATGAAATGTTACTCCTTAATGGAGGACACGAATCCTAGATCTTACTTAGTTTGGGTCTCCTTAAGGATAAGTCTACTCATTGTTAGCAAGTATGACCTCCCATCGAGGCATGGTTTACAAGTGCCTTTAGTGGATGAATCAAATGGTTGCACACTCAACATGGTTTATAAATAACTTGCCCACCATAGCTCTATTGATAAATGCATATACCAAATTATGGCGCTTCTCAAAGAGTTAGGCTGAAGATGCTTGGTAGATTTTTGAGTGGGAGGGTCCAAGTTTTTCTTTTAATGGATAAGATGGCCTACCGTCACTTAGTCTGTTATAGATAAGAAAAAAACAGTCGTATAAAGATTTAATTTTTAAAGTTTTGTTAAATCTATCATCATGAATACATGCATCATGATTTTATACAAAGTTCCAATGATTTTGACTAGTATGCTCATTCTTTAATAATTTATATTTTTTAGATAATATTACCACAATTTGAATCCACTCACAATATCTTGACTAATAACAAATTAGAAAATGGAGAAAAATTTAATGAATGGAGACGTAACATCAACATCGTTCTCCAATATGAATGAATTTCATGGGTATTAATGGAAAATGAGCTTACACCTCCAGGTGACAAATCAACTACTGAAAAAGTCCAGCAATATGAGCGATGGCAGAATGCTGATAAGATTGCCAATTGCTATATTCTGGCTTTGGTCAGCGCAAAGTTATGGAAGTAACTTGCAAGCATGCAAAATGCCGGTGTAATGGTCCATCACCTACATGAGATGTTTGTTGTGAGGACTAGGTCTGCAAAGGTGAAAGCTATCTAAACCTTTCACAATCTCAAATTACATGCTTAAGGTAATCTCTGCGATTACTGAGACTGAGTTGCTTGGGGCAGAAATGGATACATAAACACAGATGATCATGATCATTAATAGCTTAAACTCTTATTTTCAGCAGTTTAAGTTGGACTATGAGCTCAACACCAAGGATTACACCTCGTTTGAGTTGATGAATACCCTTTAGAAAATAGAGGAGATATTAAATATCATGGTCAATGGGCTAGAGCCTCATGTGGCACCTTCTTCTAAGCCTAAGGGTAAAGGCAAGAAAAATAAGAAGGGTGAAAAGAATGGGAAGGCCCAAACAGGGGTCGAGGCCCAACTTATAAAAATGAAGGCCAAAGAGGACACTAAAGGAAAGTGTTTCCACTGTGTTGAGAAGGGCCACTGGAAGAGGAACTGTGTGGTCCACCTAGAGACCCTCAAGAGTAAACAAGGTATGGGTTTCCTAAGTTTGTTAGCAACTATAAATGTGGTAGATTCATCTAATTCTTGGATATCGGATTCAGGAGCCACTGACCATGTTTGCAATTCCATATAGGGGTTCCACTAAAGGAAAAGACTGCCTAAAGGTCAGTTTCAAGTCAAAATAACAGATGGATCCTACTTTTCAGAAGAAGCAGTAGGAGTAATTATCTTAGACTTTCTTAGTGGTCATAGGTTATATTTAGAGAATGTATATTACATCCCAATGGTTGTAAGGAACATGACTTCTATTTTTTGTTTAATAAAATCTGGTTATTCCTTATATTTTTAAAATGTTGTTTCAATTTATGAGAATAAGGATTTCATTTGTAATGTAGTAATTAAATAGGGATTGTTCCTTTTAGAACCTATGACGGGTTCACTAAATGCCACATAATTAATAAATCAAGAAAATCCAATAGCTCTATCATTAATTCAAAATATCCGTGGCACTTAAGGATAAGTCATGTCAATCAGAAAAGACTTGATAGGTTAGTGAAGGATGGCACCCTTACGAGCTTGGACAATGGTCCATTACCCACTTGCGAGTCTTGTATTGAAGGAAAGATGACCAAGGCCTCATTTCCTTCCAAAGGAAACAGATCAGAATCTATGTTAGAACTGGTACACACTAAAGTGTGTGGGCCCATGAGCGTACAAGCTAGAGGAGGTTATAAATTCTTCATAACATTTATAGGTGATTACTCTAGACATGGCTATATCTATGTGATGCATAAAAAGAGTGAGTTCTTTGAAAGGTTCAAAGAATTCAAAGCTGAAGCCATTAAAATAACTTCGATCGGATCGAGGTGGTGAGTACTTATCTAGAGAGTTCCAACAATTCCTAATTGACAATGGAAATATTTCCAGCTTATCAGGTCCCAAAACACCTCAACAGAATGGTGTAGCTGAGAGGAGGAATATAACTTTATTGGAAATGGTAAGATCAATGATGTCCTACGCTAGCCTTCCAGAATTGTTCTGGGGATATTCCATATAAACGATAACTTATCTTCTTAACTTTGCTCCATCCAAATCTGTGCCAAAAACATCTTGGGAGTTACGGACTGGACGAGTTCCTTCATTATGACACTTGAGGACTTGGGGCTACTCGGGCCATGTTCTAAGGCTTGAATTCACAAAGATGGAACCAAGATCAGAAGTATGATTATTTGTAGGATATCCTAAGGGTACACCAGGGTACTATTTTTACAGTCCTTAGGATAGGAAGGTATTTGTATCGACAAATACGAATTTATGAGAGGAAGAATTTATAAGCAATCACAAAGGAAGAGGTGAAGTGATACTAAAGGAGTTAGCTATTTCATCCAAACCAAGAGTTGATTTGGACATAGCAGAATAAGATGTCGAAAGGGATTCAAGAGTTGAATTGGAAGAGCAGCCTGAACATCAAATAGTGCCTAAACATAGTGGGAAGGTTATGAGATAACCATATAGATATCTAGGTCTAGGAGAACTCATAATTTCCATCTCAAACCAAGAAGTAATGGATCCCATTACTTCTACACAGGCTATTAATGATGTTGATGGGGAAAAGTGGCTCAAGGCAATGGAATCAGAAATAGATTCCATATACGTCAAAGAAGTCTGGATCCTTATAAATCTACCACCAGGTGTAAAGGCCATAGGGTGTAAATGGATCTTCAAAAGGAAGAGAGGATTTGATGGAAAGGTATAGACCTTTAAAGCTAGACTGGTAGCTAAGGGCTATACTCAAAAGGAGGGTATAAACTATGAGGAAACTTTTTCTCTAGTTACCATGCTTAAGTCCATCATAATTCTTTTGGCTATATCAGCTTATTTCGATTATGAAATATGGAAAATGGAAGTCAATACCACATTTCTTAATGGGGATCTTGAGTAAACCATTTATATGGCCCAACTAGAAGGATTCACTTAGCCAGGTAATGAGCATAAGGTATACAAGTTGCAAAGGATCATTTATAGATTTAAACAAGCATCTGGGCCTTGGAACATTAGGTTTGATAAGGCTATGAAAACATATGGGTTCATACAAAACCTAGATAAGCCTTATGTCTACAAAAGGATACAAGAAGGAAAAGTTACTTTCCTAATTTTGTATGTTGATGACATTCTACGCATTAGGAATGATGTAGAAACGTTATCTACGATCAAGGGATGGCTAAACAAACAGTTATCAATGGAAGATTTGGGAGAGGCTAACTATGTTCTAGGGATCAAACTTATAAGGGATCGTAAGAACAAGCAGCTAGCCTTGTCTCAACTGACCTACATTGAGAACATGCTTAATAAGTTTGCCATGCAGGATTCCAAAAAGGGTTTCACATCTACTAGATATGGAATGAAACTTTCAAAGGAGCAAACACCTAAGACCCAAAAGGAGTTCTGTTGATGGTAAAACCTATCTACTTGTTTTAACCTCAAAAAACGACAAGTGAAAAGGTCATGACATGTAGTAAAAAGAGGGGATATCGATCCCATAGGGATTAATGCCTAGACACTACTTAATTTAGACACAAACTTGTTTAAGAAACCAAATCGTGAAATGAAAATAATCTTGAAAATTAAATTAAAATTAAAAACTAATGTAAACAATGGACAATACCAAAATTGCAGAAAATCTAAATTTAAGAATATAAATACTAAAGATTACTTTTTTCATATTTTGTTTTCCTCCTATTTTATTGATTAAATTATGTCTCATCCTAGATTTTTGAATATACTAATTACCCTCTCTCAAGGTCTAACTAATTATCCCTAATCAAATTAATGTGAATCAATTGGACAATCTCTCAACCTCCCTAATGACTCTATTGATTCAATTAATTATCAAATTATCCTATTAATGATCAATTAACTAGTAGAGATCTCTCTTCTAACTATTCAATTAACGTGATGATGGCTAGTCTATAGGTTGCCAACTCTCATTGTACAATCTTACATGAATTTCATCTCACGCACTCTCTCGATTTATTTCAAGATGACAATTAAAAAAAATAATTAACGAAAACAATTGCATTCAATTCAATAAAATAGGAGTTCAACATAATAGTTCCAAAAGCAATCCTTAAAATAAAATCAGCCTAACATGGTCTCCATAACATCATCAACATTCAAATAATCCATTTTTACAAAGAATAGAAGAGATTAAAATAACAAAAAATTGAATAGAAAGACTTCTTCTCTTCTTTACGAAAATATGGAATTTTAGTGTTGATGTGTTATTTTTCCCAATCTTGATGATGATCCTTGTCTGCAATCCTTCCTCAATGCTCAAAACATATGTTCTTCACTCTAGGATGGTGTTTCTACAAGTGGGTGTCGTCTCTTCTAAAGATGGAGGCTTAATTCTCTTTTTATATTCTAAAAACCATAAGTTTAATGAAGCCTCATAGATTGCCTCAGATTGTAATTCCCATGCGCGCGGGAATTTGTCACAGATACATCTATCATTTTCTTCTATAATTCCCACGTGATGTGGGAATTTGCACGATTCCCATGAATGTGGGAATTTATCCTATATGCACTCCTCATTTCTTCTCATCTTTGATCTTTAGTTCACCCTCCAAGTTGCTCCTTCCTTCTTCCTACATAAAAATAGTCAATTCTCGCTCTCAATTAACATCAAACATAAAAGAACAACAATGAAAATCAAACTTAACAAAAACATACAAAAATAATCCTAAACTAGAAAAATAATCAACAATTATGTTAGAAAACGCATGCCAATTACCTATAAGAACATATCCTAATACATACCTATCAACATCCCCACACTTGAATCTTTGCTTGTCCTCAAGCAAAATAAATCCAACCAGTCAATTCTACCACTTCATTTTCACAAAGATCAATGGATACAATCCCTCAAATTCAAGCCAACTCGAATATCAAGTTAAAGCAAATATATGACTACTTTTTCATTAGTGTACATAAGCAAACTCATAATTGGCACAATCACTCAAGGATAAGTAAAGGTGCAGAATAAATTTTCCTCATGGTTTTCACTCACTTCTCTCAAGTGTTTATGGGTTAATGTTTCACTCAAACTTGCTGTAGGAAACTACACTACCATAGGCTGACTAATACAAAAATTCTCCTCTATAATGATTGCATGAATAAATAGATCAAAAGGTCTTGTTTAAGGTTGTAATATGGTAAGGGTTAAGGTGGGTTAAAAGAAGAAAAAGAGGGTTAAGCATAAGCATAAGTAAAGTAAAAAAGAACGGATAAAATGGGATAATAAAACATAACTCTGAAACATCCAAACATGACTAATGTAGTACTCTGCATTCATTTATGCTACTCGATTGTCCGTCCTGTTTCTTTTCCTTTCCTTTTTCTTTTTCTTTTTTTTTCTTTTCAACACTCTTTTTCTTCATTTTTTTCATACATGGAAGAACTATGAATACAAAAGCAGTTGTATACACTGTAATCCATAGGCAGAAATATAATCCATAGGTAGAAATATATTCAACTTAACTCAGAAATTTTTTTAGCACAATCCCAACTATTGTATTACATAATACTTCACTAAGCTTATGAAAGGTAGGATAATGGGTTTTAAAGTTTTAAAAATTTAGGTGTTTTCAAGAAACAAAAGATTAAGGCTTAATGGGGGTAGCAAGGGATAATTAATGGGTAGGTCATTTAAGTCAAGGGTTAACACAAAAGGGCCAAAATCATCTCTATTAAGCCTGCATCTAGTAGACTCAAACTGATTCAATGTAAGTTTTGAAGGTAGTAACTTAAGGAAGTAACACTTAACAAAGAAATGGCATGACTGTAGATGGAGTCATATGACTCAATCATCACTTTGGCTCAAATGAAAACTGAATATGCATCTGCTCACTACTTTATTGTTTAAATGTCAATTTATGAATAAACTTATGTAACCAACTACTTTTCATCAGTTTATATGGTTCACTTTGTATTTAAGTAGGCTAATCCAAGTTCAAACATGCATTCAATCTAATTCCAACTAACTTGACAGAATTTTATGGCAATATTTATTAGAGTGATTCAAGTATGGTTCCATTGCTATCACAAAAAACCATTGCTAACATAAAGCACATATAATATTCCTAAACATGCACCCTAATTAACAAAATGCAAACAATGCAATTAAGAAAATCAATGACACCTCCCCACATTTAAAGATCACATTGTCCTGAATGTGACAAAACAACAACCAATATGAAAATAACCTTAAATAAAACAAATAAAAACAATGACATGACAATAAATAAAAGACATAAAACCACACAAAAAAATAAAATCAAACCAGATAGTAATGATAGGAAATCAAACAAAAAAAATGACACAAATAAAAAGTTTAAAGTAAGAAGTGGCTTATGAAGATGATGGTGGCGATAGTGTAGGTGAAGGAGCTTCAAAGTTAGTCCACTGATAGAAGTTGAGGAACCTTTTCTTTAAACTGCATTGCTCCTTATGAACTTGCCACATTTGAGTGCCGAGCTCATCAAGTTGGGATGTCATCTGTTGTTGGTTGGTAGCCATTTGGTCGTGGATTTGTTGAAATCGATCGACCTCTTCCAGTGCACTTGGTTTTGCTCTTACTGCTTCCTCCTTGGGCTCTAGAGTTGTGGGGGATGTGGAGGGTTAGGATGCGGCTATACTAGTGCCCCTCTTGCTCCTTACTGCAATGCGTGTCTGAGAATTGCGGAGTTCCATAGAGTGGACCTCCACTATCTCAGAGCTTCTCATTAAGCTATGTCAAACATATCATAGGGAGTAATACGCAATTTCTCTATATTAATATTATAAAACACACTCAAAGCGGAAGCAATATGAGACATCCCAAAAGATGAACTCTTTTTATTAACCACACTCACTAGTGATCGAAAAATTCTATAAGGTGTGTTAATTTTAATTTTTTGAAAAATTTCTTTGATTGGGCACTTATTGCTTTTCATTTTATTAAATATATTTAGATATATAAATTTATGCAATAGCAAATGTTCGGCACTACAGGTTAAAGAATTCGGTGCATTACGTGAGCTAAAATATTCTTCACCTGTGAGAGTTTTTCAATAGTAATCAACATCAAAATCAACGTGGCCATCTAGAATTTTTGCATTTGATAAATTGAAAATTTCATGCACATGATAGGATAATCAAGTTTAAAAACATTTCCAGCTAACCTAAGCCAAAACACGTCCATTTTGGGGTTACACCAGACTATTGTGAAAAACTCTAAGGTTAAAGTGGAATAAATAGGTATATCACATCGAACAAACCTATTACACCCTATGTTTACAGCTAGTTGCTTAAGTTGTTGTCTTAGAAGGAGAGAATTTCATGGGTTAGAGAGAGAGGGGGGTGAAAATTTGAAGATAGAGTGAGAGAAAAAAAGGAGATGGAAACTTTAAGTTTCCCTCTGGATGGCATTCCTACGCTCGTGGGAATTCCCACAATTCCTATGAGCATGGGATTGCTCTCTAAAAACTTTCTGGAGAGGATTCCCACGTTCGTGGGAATCACCACAATTCCTACGAATATGGGTTTTCTCTCTAGAAACTTTTTGGAGAGATTTTCCACGCTTGTGGGATTCACTTTAATTCCCACGAATATGGGAATTAGTGATCCTCATAATTTCATACCTTCTTCCAAGATTAAATGAATTCTCCATCATCCCAAATCCTAAAAACACCTCAAGATAATATCATCAACAAGAAATTTGAAAAGAAAGCAAGCTGAAAATAAAAAAAATCAACATGAACATTAATCAAACTCAATTAAAAAATGATCATAACTAAAGAAAGCAAACAAACAAATAGGTAAACAAAACAATCAAAAGGAA
>JANQBM010000001.1:13960864-13989749 GCA_025594535.1 Erythroxylum domingense | reverse complement strand
AAAAAACTACCAAGCATCTCATGCCCAACTTTTTGAGAAGCGTCATAATTTGGTCCATACTTTTACCAACAGAGCTACGGTGGGTAGTTTATTGATAAAAAAATGTTAAGTGTTTAACCATTTGATTTGTTCACTAAAGATACTTGCAAATCATGCCTCGGTGGGAGGTCACATTTGCTACCAATAAGTGGACTTGTCCTTAAGGAAATCGAAACCATGCAAGATCTAGGATTCATGCCCTCCAATAAGGAGTCACACTTCACCACATGCAAATGGGCCATCATTTACAGACCGTGGACTCTTACATGAGCATCCTTTCCCACTCAATCTTTTTGGGCTTTAAGTTTTAAGTACCATCTTGTTTAGATGCAATTTATTATCCATCATATATTGTTTCATTATATATCTCATACATAATGAATGCATGGTAAGGCCTAAGGTTGGCAATTTTCTAAATGACATACAGTCACATAATATCATATAATATTTACATTCATTTCTCCATTCATCACATGAACTAATTAAGCCACTTTTGATTGTCCATCCTAGAAACATAAAAATATTTACAAGCCTTTTAGGACCAAAAAAAAACTTCTTGGGAACTCTTCACTCACATGATCCGGCCCATTCGGTAAATAAAATGTAATGGCATTTATAAAAACTGAATTTTGTCACGTTGAAAAAAAAAACAGCATTAGATTTTCATACAACCGAATCTTTTTCATGAAAAAAAATTCTAGCACTTGTTTTCATTAAAACCAAAACTCCTTCCATTAAAACAAAAAACCAGCACTTAGTATTTTATCAAAACCAAAATTTGATTCCTTGAAACAAAAATCTACCACTTGTTTTTACATTAAAAACCGAAACTAGATTCATTGAAACAAAATTCTAGCATCTTTGTTGCCAATACATAAAAAGATACACCGAAACCTTTACCTCTCCATTTCTTCAATGCATGGCTGCTTCATCTTCGTCATTACATCAATGTGTACATTACAAAATCAAAGATATCTAAATTACCATTTAGTTTAGAACTAAATTAAGTAATAAAGGGTTGTGAGATATCTGAAAGGTTGGATATAATCTTACCGACCTATTGAACAAATTGTTTGTTTCAATGCATGCTTATAGGAAAATGGCTCTCAAGATAAGTAATGGAAGTAAGATGAAACTTGAAAGGTTAAAATCTCATGATAATACATCTAATTGCAACTATTGCCTTTATTGATACATTTGATGTATAGTTGAAAGGTACGAGACATTGACAAATTCACTTTCATAATGAATTCAAAGAGTTTGTTTTAAACATGATTTTGAGTTTGTCATATCTGCAAGAAGGTAGTATAGTTATCCTCTTTAGTAGGAGTATGTGGAGACATATTGCTCACAGAGAGCAACATTTCTAACTTTTAGTTGTTGAAAACATAATTATCCAAGAACAAATCTTATTGGATAAGAAAAGGTAACAACTTAATTATGGGAATTAGATCTATAAAGATAGATTAGACGTTAACTTATTTTAAGTCCAAGTATATAGATAATGTATTAAAGATTTTTAATATTTGAGATATCAGATAGTTGTGAAGTATTATAGATATCCATTACTTTATGAGTGAGTTAATATTTGAATTTAAGATGATAAGGATATAACAATATCATTTAGGATTGGAAAGGTTCCAATGTAGCAATTGCTTACTAATTAAGCCATAATACAATTTTCATTTAGTGGAATGATTAATCAGATCAATAAGTTCTTTAGTGAACTTAATATAGTTCCTTACAATGTTTAAAACAGTAATGTACTGTAGAACATTAGAGCCATTAGGCATGCAAAAGGGGCTAATGTTTGATTAAAGATCCAAGAATATATTTAGGCAAATTTTCTTAATTATGATGATAATTAAGATGAGAGTTGTAAGATTTAAGCAAATGCTCACTATAGAGAATCTTATAAAATTCTCTTATTACGCCACTATCCCAGTAGAAGAATAATCGTCATATGGTGATATAGTATGAGATACTTAAACGATTGGCTTAGTGCAAGTGGGAAATTGTTAGTTTATGTCTTACAACTAATCACTTTGGTTATAGTTTAGTGACATTATTTAAATGCATTCTTTATCTTGTACATGTTTAGATGTATATGATAAAGTCTATGGGATAATTGTACATTGAAAATGAAATTATAATGAGATTATAATTATGAGATCATATTTCATTTATGTATCATTCTTAAATGTTTCTAGTCATTGTTCTATTAAGATTAGACATTAATAGAATGTAAAAAGATTAGCACACGTTTTGTTTTTCCTTATGGAGAAAGTAGTCGATCTTATAGACTAAATTATAAAGATACTTAAATAAACATATGGGTGTTTATTAGAGAATAAGTTCACTGAATAGACCCAATATGAGAAATCCATTTGGAAGATTACTTGTATATTTATGGAATTCTCATTATGATGATTGTATAAGTGATCTTTTTACTTGAGGTCATCAAAGTTTTCTTGTATAGAGATTTCTATATTTTGATACTACTTATGATCTATTTAATCTGGGTCATTTAATCGGTAGTCATTGGATGTAGCATGAACTATATGGAGGTAGTTGAGTGATCAAGATAGGATTCATCACCCTAAAGTAATTAGAGAGAATGTGTCGTTGTTCTGGATTAGTATTGATTCAGGAAGTCCTTGGCCAAAGTGAAATGAAGCTTTGTACATAGTTTACAAATGTCATTAATTGAATCGATAGCTAATTGCAGAGAACTAATATGATTAGATTCAAAATAAAATAGATATTAATTTCATACTCTATGCCTAATCGGAACATTATATGATGAAAGGATTGAATTATACGAAAAAAATCATGCACGAAATGGTTAATCAAAACCACTTTGATATTCTTAAATATTTGGGTGGTCATGACGCATTGCTAGAAACCAATCTTGTTCTATGGTTATAAATTATTTAATTGGAGAATTCAACATAAATTAAAAGGAGTTTTAATTTATCTAATTCTTATTATGAATTAGAATTAGATTTTATAATCATTGCTAATATATTTGGGAATGGGTCTCATATATAGAATGGGTAAAAAGAGAGCAAAGTTAATTTAATCAAGTTAGACTTGATTGTAAAGTAAAACTTTATGACTAAATATGAGATATTTAATAAATAAGGATCAATATGAGATATTGAATCTTATATTGGTATAATTAGTATTTAATTAGAATTATTTGTAATTCTAATTAAAGTTTAACTGAAATTAGAATTTAATTTCAATTAAATTACTAAAACGTCTAAAGCTTATTATAAATAGACTTAAGCTCTATGGAGCTAACATTTCTTGCTTAACCATTTTGTAAAAGTTACAAAGTTCTCTCAACTCATTTTATGGATATCATTAGAGGTCGAAAATTTGAGCAGCTATGGTGGTTGAAACGAATCGGTTTTGGGAACGGTTCGCGGGATACAATAAAACAAAGATTAAGCTTCAGAATAAGGTACGAATTAAGTTTCCGCTTTATTATAATTTGTGTTAATCATTTTATAGAATTAAATAGATCTTGGTTTTCGAGAAATCAAAAGTTACGAAAAAGTTTCGTGATTATTCCGCTACGATCAAGATCGGATCCCCACTTGATTTCCGAACGGGATCAACAATATATAATTGACTTTTTTTACACTTTTTGTTTACAGAGATATAACATTTGCACCCTTTTTTTCAGTCTTGTTACTGCTGTTCTCTATGCTTTTTCTTGTACTTATTCACAATGAACATCATCGGGAGACACTACAACAGATAAGGTTATTGGCGACGAAACCAAACGTCGCTAAATATTAAAACATCATCACAAATATTAATTTGAGTTGAAAAATAATCATCACCCTAGTGGTCGCTGAATCTCGGTAGCAAAATAATATCCGCGACATTTTCTTGAAATCGTCACAAAAAGATTTTAGATATACAATAATTTCGCCGGTAAAACTTATAACCAACAAAAACGAAGAACGTCGTATATAGGATTTTGTGACGTATTTTTTTGTAAATAATAGTTTTACCTACTAAACCATAGTCGTAGGTAATTATTTTTAGTGACGATTTTTTTTGTAGTAGAATAGTTTTAGCTACTAATTTCTTGTTATATGTAAATGTTTTTATAGACGTTCTTGTAAACGTAGGTAACAATATTTTGTAACGATTTTTTTTTGTAGCTAATAGTTTTTAATGACGATTTTGTTTTTGTAGCATAATAGTTTTAGCTACTAACTTCTTATTGTAGGTAAATGTTTTTAGAGACGTTCTTGTAAACATAGGTAATAGCATTTTATGATGATTTTATTTTGGTAGCTAATCTTATTTAGTGAAAAATTTTATTTTAAATTTAAATATTATTATAATTGTTAAAAATAAATTTCTTTTAATTTGTTACAATTTTTAAGACAATTTGAAGTATAAATTAGTTACATTTTATAATTAATGTTGGTGACATATTTTAAAATAATAATAAATTGAAATAAAATAAACATTAACAATGGAATGCATTTTATATAAAAAGTAATTACAGGTCATATACAAATTAAGACTCCCCATCGTCGTCACTACTACTGACATACTTTGAGCCTATTAATTGTTTGACCATCTTTTTAAGCTTGTTCACTTCTTTTACATTACGATCTAACTTCTTTTCCGTACATGGTAACTTAGTCTTTAATCCCTGGTTCTCCTCTTAACGTGTCGTGACATGCTGGTCGTGACAAAGATGCACTAATAGGCTTATAGCCATACCCAAGACCTTTGATATAGACGGATCTTATACCAAGGACATTGTTGCAAATGTCATCAATATTGGGCTGATTCCCCTCAGACAATGACGTCTGTATAACTCCTGCATCTTGTCCTACAATTTAAAGTAAAAATCGAGTTAACTAAAAAATTATTACTTAGTATTACATTAAAAAATTGTAATATTAGTTTGTTTATTCTTACATAATTACTTTGTGCCTCTTCAGATGTCCAACCTTAAACTTCCTTGTAGTTTGTTAGCTTGTACAGTATGATCCTATCACACTCTTATCCTTGGAGTTGTGAATGGCTCTATTATATAAATTTAAAAAATTAGAAGATAATAGAATTTATTGTATAAATAAATAGAATAATAAGTTGAAAACGTTACACTTACAAATTCTTGTCAGACGACAACAAATAATTTGGAGCCGGTGTTATAAAGAGTCTTCATTTTTTACTTTGTTCACCTTGACTTTCTCACGTTTTTCCTAAATTAAGGGAAGTAGTCATGAAATGTATAAAAAAATTAATGGAAGGAAATATGAAGAGAAAAAAACAAATCTTAACCTTCTCTGAGGCCCAATAATCACACATTTCACTCCAATTTTTCGAGTCACGAGTTCCAGAATATGTCTCCTTGTCTCTTCATCGGAAGGGAAAGACTATTAACATTTATGAAGTCTATATCAATGATCATTCACCCTTTGTTTCAACAGTGAACTAACATTGCTTGAAATCTCAGGCTTGTCAATATCAATGATATTGAGCTTCATCTGTGAAGAACACGTATAAGTTAAGTTACTATTTTTGTTAAATAAAATCACAATACATATAATCAAATGAATTGAAATATTACTGAAACTTTGTCTAAAGAATTTTGGAGCAAGTTGTCTTCCTTCAACTGCCTGACATGCTGAACGCAAGACAATTCATTCCTCATAGCGACACCCAACTCACTGGATAATTTTTAAGATTGAATCTTATCTAGAGGCGACATTGTGAGGGGCGAATGGTCACAAATAATTTGCTATTCATTGCAACATTTATCCATTGCAACTCAGCTCCTTTTGTGATATCTCTACCTCATTTCTAATGCCAGTATTGGAGCCTGAAAACAAAAAAATCATAATAAGAAAACACACTAAACATGTAATGAGTAATTTCAGCATTAATGTAAATATGTTTGGTTAATAATAACAGACCTGAAGATCCCTCATGACTAATAAATGATGTTGGTAAAGGTTGTTGCTGACTTTCTTCATTCAAGGATGCAATTGTTGGTTGTTTTGTGGGACGAACTTCTTCGGTCGTTATCACCCTCTTTCCCTTGTTTCTACTAGGTGCCATTATATTGAACTTATGTAAATCAAAATATGAACATAACTTATAATCTTAACCCAAACATCAATTTTCCATATGAATATAAGGAGATCATTAGTAGGGATGGCAATTATGGCCAAGCTCATTTTTGTCCTGAGTTTGCCTGGCCACAGGTTGACCATGGTCCACTAGCCCATTTTATCCTAAATGACATCATTTTGATTTTTTTTCCTTTAAAAATAAATGGGCAGGCCCTGGCGGGCCAAATCCTGGGCTACGGGTTAACATGTCTAATCATTAGACAAATACTAAACATTCGACATAACATTCCGCAAAAAAATAAATGAAACATTAAAAATATGCATCTAGTATTTGTAAATTAACATAAGTAAAACATCAACAACATAAGGAAATTATGAACATAACATTTCAAACGATACAAACAATTTATTTACATTCAATCATCATGATCAAGATTTTGAAAATCATCATCATTAAGTACATTATCATTGGATTCTTCATCACTAATATATTCGAGCAAAGAATTGTCAGTGTCATTTAAGTCATCCTCAGTATAGTCTTCTTCTGTTTGTAAGAGAATATGGCTTGGACTTCATCTAGTTGAACTATATTGGGCTCGGCATCTCTCCTATGAAATGATGATATATCTGCATATTCTATTGGAATGTCTTCGTTATTGAACTCCAATCCAATATCTTGATAGACTTCATCTGCATCCTCATCCAATTGACTAGTATCCCCGTCACAAAAATCAAAGACATTCCTTTATTGAACTTTTGAACAACGTTCCAATTATTAACCAATACAATATCGTTGACATAGAAAACTTGTTTGATGTGACTTGTAAGGAGAAAAGTATCATTATCATACCATGTCTTACTAACATTTATGCTAGTAATATGCCCGTTCACTTTCATGTTTGTTAGATCAAATCATTTGCATTTAAGTAGAACAACCTTCTTATCCTTGATGTAGTGCAACTTTATTATTTTAGAGATGACACAGTAGAAGTCAATGATTTTGTCGTCATGACATCCTTTAACGACAACCCCACTATTTTGACTTCTATCTCGACTATCTTAATCTTGTATGTGAAATATCACCCCACTAACAATGCAACCTGTGTATTTCTTCCCACAAACATGAGGCCCACATGCCAAACTATATAATGCTTTTGTCGCTTCTTTCACGTTACGATTATGTAATCGTATCATCTGTATGACAAATTGAAAATAAATATGAGAATGAGACATATTATCATATTTTCATAATATGTAATCAATATGAAACTTACTTGATTTCTAAACTATGATACAAACTTCTGCTTATGTCTTTCTTCAATATTAATAACCCCTTTATTACGAATTGTGTCTTTATGCTCTCTATTTAAAAAAGACAACAATAAACTAAATCTAACTTTTGTATTCAATAAGTTTATCATCTGAATCAATTATGTAACCAAACTAATAATTACCGACTTAAGTTACTATATTTCTAGTTCATAACTCAAACATCTATATTTCTTGTTCTAATATTAACCTTCTTCTCTCGATCCTTCGTTTAGCACTAAAAATGGTACAAAGGTTGGCCACACTATTACATCTAATAAGCTTAGAAACTATAACAAATAATAAGACAAAAAAATAATCCCTTCATCATGTATAATTGACTAAATTAGCTACATTAATTCTCAAGATTGAGTAATCAGCCCATTATGGAATAAAAAAATTCATCATCTTCATATACTTCAACCCCATAGTTAACAATAACAGGGAAGTTTCAACGCAATAAAACAGTGAATAAATATGAATTATCGATTAACTAACAGAGTAAATAAGTTTCAACAAATAAATTCAATAATGCAGTTGATATAAAATAGGATGAGAAAACAAATGGATTGTTCAGATGAGGGAGTTGGTAGTAGGTCTCCTACCAATTTGCTCACTGATCGGTGCCTCTGCTCACTCTGGCCCAAAAGATGCCCACATTAGTTTAAGCTCTCTGTTGTATTTCGTCACCCAACTATTTCTCTTTTTTTCTCTAGTTTTGCTCTCTGTTTCTTTTCTTCGCTTTCACCTCTTGGTTTTGTTCTTATTTTTTAGCCTCATTCTAGCCTTCTTTTTCTTCTTCTTCTTTTTTCTTTTTCTTTATCCGAGAGTTTAGGTTTAGCTTTAAGTTTCATTCGCCGCCACCTACATGCTTGACATGTGACCATAAAAGTGAGCGTCAGAAAATTTTCACACTATATTCTGTGAATGTTACATGAAAAACAAAATAAAACATTGCATGAAAATGGCATGATAAGGGAATCAAACCAGTGACTTCCATAGTCACGGGCATGACTCCCTTGTCATGTCATTTTAGTGCAATGTTTTATTTTGTTTTTCATGTAACATTCACAGAACACAATCACACCATCTTTCATTCTTTTATGCAGAAGTTTTCTTGTTTTTCATGCAACAATAAAAAAATTCTCCATTCACCATTCATGTAACACTAACAAATTCTCCATTCACTATTTATGCAACATTCACATCATTTTCACTCAATCCATTCAACTTTGTTTTAAAACATAAGAATTTGTAACCAAAATCAAAATATAAAGGCTTGCAAACTCAATAAAAATTAGACACGATAGAGACTTACCTTTATTAGAATTAAGTTTAGCCAAAATTAGGTGTTGGTAATTGATTTTTCATCTCTATTTTAGTCTCTTTTAGTGCATATTGTGCTCTATATTTTAACTTTACCTTCTTGCCACTTCTTAACATTACAAAACTTGCATTTTCTTTAGGATTCATCACAATTTAGTAGTATTGTCTTTTGCTATTATGGGCTTCCAAATGGCCAATAGTAGTAGCCATTTATCCTATTTAATTCTCTAAATTTTTGATATTAGACTAAGTTTTAAGTTAAAAATTTTGTGTCTATTGATAAAATTTCAAGTGATAGTAGCCAAGTTTTTAACTATTTCATCAAGAGACATACTTGAACTTGAAGCTTGAATCTTTAACCAAATGTAATTATTATCTTAGTTAGTTGAATAAAAAGAAGGCATGTATAACTAATCATGTATAACTAACTATATACAGCTAACTGGTTTGTTTTTCCATTTCCCCACCTCAAGTTTGGGTGGTTTTTCTAATCAGTGTTATATGTGTTAGAAAAGGGATTACAATTTTGTTGAGGTCATCCTTGAAAATCAACCATGTTAACTTACTCTGTGGAGTCATCTTGAAGTGTCGAACACGTCGATTAGATGCCTTATAACTAAACAAATCCCACATACCTTTATTGCTTCCATTTTTCCTACAACCAATTAAGGAATGAGTGTAGTAAGATCATCTATACTTTTTTCAAGAGAAGAAAAGTTTACCTCATTGACTCGTTGAGTTGAATAGCCCATCCTAATGCTAAAATGCTGAGAATTAGATGTTATAGTAATGATCAATTTGTAGGCCTCATTTTGTGTTTTGTTAATAAGTGCACCTTCACTAACGCCATCAATAATAATCCTTTCAGATGATAAAAAATCCTTTGTAAAAATACTGAATTAGGATTTATTCGCTGATTTGGTGTTGTAGACAACTGACACATAGTTTTTAAAATGATGTTAATACTAATACAAAGATTCTTTAGTGTATTGTTGAATACCACAAATCTTCTTTTGGATGATAGAATCCCTTTAAAATAGAAAGAATTTTTCCAAAAATTTCTTATTTAGTGAGTGGCAAGCAATATAACTAATCCTAGGCATTGTCTTTCAAGAAGAATGGGAACAATGATAATTTGATTTGATCTTTAATAACACCATTAGGCTTTATTCTCATACATACGGCATGGAACTCCAGAAGAGGCTTGTATGGTTCCTTAGTTGTATCACCACAAAAAAAGGAAACCAATGAATTTTAAATTCAATTTTAATTCAAAGGAAACATTTAGATCAAATTTAAGAAAAAGTTAAACAGTGACTTTGTTGGTTCAAATATGGTTTAATGAATTCTTTTAGTGTTCAATTATTCACTATGTTTTTATTGTTCCACCAATTGTAATATTATGTTGCTGATAGTTGTGATTTGCATTGTATTTTAGGATTCAATTTGTTAGGCATTTAGTGTTAATCTGAGTGTTTAGTGTGTATTTAGGTTTCAATTGTGTTAATTTATGTGTTTAATTTTTTTTATGGGTTAGTATGAGTCTTTGAGCTTAAGTGTTATATTTTTGAGATACCTTGATGGCTTTGTTAGTGTTTCAAGGTAAACTGCGAAGAATGAAGAAGTTTCGAAGAGTTTTGGTCTAAAAACACATCCCACGATTATGGCATAACAAGTCATGATTGTGACAGAAAGAGGCGAGCTGAAAGGACCTAGCCACGATCGTGCACTTTGGGCCACGATCATGACAGAAAGGTTTAGGTGTTGGCCACGATCGTGGCAGGGATATAGAAACTCTAGTTTTGCATAATTTTTTGGACCATTTTGACCCTGGATTAAACCTAGGACTTCCAGGATATAAAAGGAGCATTACAGGACAGAAAGAGGAGTATTTGGATAGAGCTTTTCACTTAAGCAAATTCAGAGCTATTGAATGATTTGAGGAAGGAGATGAAGGAAGAGAGACATGGAGACGAAGCTTAACGAGAAGTATTTCTTGGAACAAGTGGTTTCCCACAGTCGCTACCTCGACGAGTCCATTCGGACAATATTTTTATTTTTATTTCAATTTTATTGATGTATGAAATTGGGATAGTTATTGAGAATAGTGTTATTGAATGTCGATTTTTTTCTAAACTCGCCTTCGGAATTTTGATTACTAAGATTTATCAAATTTGATTCATTGTGTTTTAATTGAGTTATTTTATGATTCAATATCTATTGTTAATAATTCAGCAACAAACTGAGAGGGTGAACTGAGTGAATATCATTAATTTGGGCTAACGAGAGTTAGGTAAATTGATAGATAAGAATTGAATCAAACCGGTGAAATTGTGTAACGAGAGATCGAGCATAGGTTCCTGGTAGGTTAATAGACACTTTTAAAACTAATTTAGGTTTTGGGTCAATTGTGAATCGAGAGATCACAATCTCATAATTTAAATTAAGGATTATTAATTAGGGTTTAAAGATTATAACTTGAGAGGGAGTAATCCACCCTAGGATCTTCTAGCCCGATAACTCGATAATTTCATAATTAATTAGATTTTCATTAATTTCATATTAAATCCCCCTTTTTCTCAATTGATAGTTCCTAGGTTGATTTTGGATTGGGCTGTGTGATTTGCTATTTGTTATTATTTCCGAAATTTAATTCTCGTAATTGATTGTTTGATTGATTAAATTTCTGCAATGTTTGTTTAATTTAGATTGTTGTATTTTAGATCTGCCTTAGATTTTAGGATTAGATTATCCCTCCTTGTGGGATCGATACCTTAGGTACTACGCGAACGACCCGTGCGCTTGCGGTATTATCAAGGTTAAAATAGTAAAACTTAGCATATGTAAACTTGCAATCAACTGCTTTCAAATTTTTATTTCTTTCTTTAACTTTTTCATAGTCTTTTTGATTTTTAGATTATATTGAAAATTACCTTTCTTCAAAGATCTTATAACGAACGTACAAACTTAGAATTCCTGATAACGGAACCAAAATTTGGTGGAGTGTCTGTGCTCTAAATTGAATCCTAAATTCTTGTGATTATCAAATTTAATAATATAGGAAAGTAGGAGTTGATCCTACTAGGAAATCTAATTTGACAATTATAGCAAAATAAAGGGTTATGATAATGTGAATTTTAATAACAAAGAAAATGAAAGAAATAATAAACTAAAAGTTATCAGTAAAAATGAACCTTGGTTTATAGTTGCTTCCACCTTTTAAAGCTATGATTGATTATTGGACATAATAATTATTTCATTAATTATATAGTCAAAGTGATATTAAATATCTGTCTTTCCTTAGGATTAATTAATTGAAAACATGTAATTTAATTAACCTTTATTGTTTAACATCTTTAGAAATGATCCAAGGTTCAATTAACCAATAGTTTTTAAGAAAGGAAAGACCATCAAAGCAACATCCTTTATTGTATTTAATCTAGTTGATTACTTTTCTTAAAAGTAATAATTTCTGACGTAGCAAATCAAAACTTGTAGTTGCTATAAATGATCAAAAGAATTGAACTTTTACATATTCAAAATTTAAACTAACAAATATTCATTTCAATTAATAGACTAATCGTATGCTTTAGGAATAAATTGCAAATGGTCATAAAACAAAAGAAGAGAAAAGGCAATCTAATATATGAAAATATGAAACATTGCACATTAAGACCCAATTACCTACCTACTTCAAAGTTCCGAAAGACTTCCACTTCCATGAATCAAGATAAAGAAAATTATCTAACAATAGCCATAACTATGATTAACTTTTAAAGAAGAAAACCCACCCTACCATACACTAAGGAGAGGAAAAGAAAGTTTTGTGAAAAGCTAGAAAATCCAGAGGAAACTAGGATAATTTGCTCCTTCAACTTGGTCTTATTTATAGCCCCTTAAATTCCATGTGAAAATTTCTTTGTTGTGATTCTTTGGATCCCATAAACAATATCTTCACTAATTTCCATCCAGATTTACCCAAGATAAGGTTCAAACAACTTTTAACACTTTTTTCTCTTGCATATTTGAAGTTTAGAAATTGCAAAATTCATGCTAGATTATTTTTTCATATTTCAATTTGATCCAAATCTACAAAATAAAACCTTTTATCAACCGAAATCTTTTTCATTTCTCTTTGAATAATGGTGATATTGCTCCTTTATTTTTAAACTTTCAAATTTGAATTAAGGACTAATCCTTTTTTAAAAAATATTGAGTTTGAACACATTAAGATAAGAATATGGAAGATTTAAATATTAACATTTAGGCAAAATTATAACACATTAGATTATTATTGCATTTATATCCATATTATAATTCTTTGAGAAGTATTCTTAAAGTAGATTTAGTTTCAAATTAACCATGATAGTAAAGATTGTTGCATGTAATAATAGTAGGGATAAATTTATTTTTTATTTGGTACAAATTGTTATATACTGTATGTTTTTTCAGTTAAGGAATTCACAAATTTATTTTTTATTTCGTTATGGTTTGAATCTTCATGATTTGAAGCAAGGCCATAGATTATGGTATCAGAAACTTTCCAATTCTATTATTTATGATTGTTCTACTAACTGCTCACTTTTTGTCAAGCATGAATCCACTGTTTTTATTGCTCTTCTGGTATGTGGATAGCATTCATTTGTATAGTTACCACTTGGATAGCGCTTTCCCTAGTTTTTGACTTTGCAAGGTCCGACAAAAGAAGTATGTTTTTGTAGCGAAAATAGACGTTACAATTATTGGTTAAAACAGGTTTTCATGATTGTAATCAGAACCTACTCCTATGATATTTACTATCCGGGCCCACTAATGCTCATATGCATCCATTGAATAAACTATTATATTACTTAAAACGCAGCCTAAGTCGGGGATTATTTTAAGGGAACTTTTGCAAATTAGTTTTTGGCTTTTTGCATCTCAAACTCCATGTTTTGGCCAAATATTTGTCGTTCTGTTTTCTGTTTTCCTTTGGAGATGCACGATTTCATGGAAAAATAAAAAAAGAAGCTAATTACTATGTCGCATTTTTGTGTTGAATCCGAATACTGTACCATGGAGCTGCTTCTTCTGAAGGGGTTTGTTTATACTACTGTCCTTTTATTTTGTTAACTCAATGTTCCAAGAACATACTGAACATTTAGAAATTGATTGTACTACGTACTGCCCTTCTAGGTTAGTATCGTTATGTATAAAACATCGTTTTTTTTTATTCTTTTGTCTGTGAACTGATATATAATCTTTGATAGTAAACAAGAGAATCATAATTTAATTCTCATTTTCACTGCAGTCCCAACTTACCAAACTCATGAAACGAATGAGAATTGGAAATTGACGAGGAAAACGAGCATGCAAGGAACTATAGCGGAGATTTCCATCAGCTGTTTACCTCAAAAGAATGATCACAATATCGAGATTAGCTGTAGACAGGGTTTACCCAATCAAAATTTTAAGAAATCTTCGACAGAAACTTCTACTCTACACATACACCGAATCTTTCTTCATGATTGATGCACTTGTTCTGAATGCTAAGAACTCAGGATGCCACACCTTGGTCTTTGACTAATTTGTTGACGAGACATCTGTAATTGAGCGCACATAGATCAGTGCTTAAGGAATGGATTGCCATTCTACGTTGATTGGATTTGGGTGCACTTGAAAGCCTTCTCCTTTAGAAGTGAGAAAACGAACAAGGCGAATGTTGTCATCATCTCATTCAAGATGAAGTCCCCATGGCAAAATCTTCCCCACATAACGTCATGTTTAAGTCGGGTAGTAAGAAATGTTCATCGTGGATTGATACAGCCTCGTTCTTTTCAGAAGATTGTTGTAACAACGAATGGTCATCTGGTTGGCCACGTGTAGACAAAGTAGAAGGAATGTGATTGAGAGAAGAGGTATCTCTGTCGGGGGAGGTATGACAGCAAATCGTTTTGTGCATTGTAGAACTTGATTTAAGATCAAGCTGTAAAGCAAGAGGTTGTTATTGGAGACCACAGCACAAAGCATTGTTACAGGGAAATTGAACAACTCACCTTCAGTTTTTTCAAGTTCTCATTTCTTGCACTCTGTTCCTTAAATGTTTCTCGCATTGTGCACAAATCCTGTTCAATAAACTCAAGATCAACATTTTGAGAAGGCAAACTCACTTCTGACGACAAATACACACACACGAGCAAGCGCTTACCTTTTTAAGTTGCATCCTTTCCTTCAGCAACGAGCTCAACTCTTCTTTTAGTTCAGCAAATGTCTAAAATGGTCGAGTTATAAAAATATCAGCTATTTTTTAGTTAACATCACAATGGAAAACCCTAAGAAGCTAGTTGACTTAAGGATGCCCAGTAAGTTGGTCAGGGACCACACTTTACCGAATTTTGAAAATTTTCAAAGTGAAATCACATAATTGAAGACAGTTGGAACATTAAAATCCTCAGAAATTCACTAAAAATTTTAAGTTTAATTCTTTCGTTATATAATGTTCAAATGCATTATGAATATCATCGTAATTGATTCTCAAATTAGACAAAATCACTAATTTATATCAGAATTTTGTTAACTTAAATTTAAGTGACACTTTATTTTTTTATATAGGACATTCTGCCAACTAAAGTGACAGCTCAATTTCCCTTAGCCTATTTATTATTTAAAGCTTAGATTAAAGATTATATATATATATATTGACTATAATATTGAAAGTCGATGGACGTTCCATCTAAAATAAAGTATTACCTTAATGGAATTCTGACTGAAATTAGAAATTTATTTATTTGGACTCAATTCAAATAATTATCATAACCTAAAGAATTTATTTCAACATTTAAAAATATTGAGATGAAGTCCAAATTCTAATAAAAATTTAAAAATCAGAATATATTCCTTTTCTTTTCCGAATTTACTGGTAAAGGGAGAGAGCATTGGAATTTAAATCCGTACAAAAGGATTACCTTCTTCTTTCTCGACCTCTTAACGGTGCTGCTGACAGCTAAACTGTTGGTATTAACCTGCAAAACATATGGCATATAATATATTTAACTTTAAAGATACGAAACCAATTAATCGGGAAATAAAAGTAGAGTAAAACACAAGAAATAGTCTTGACGATCACGTACATCAAAAACCAAAACACTCGACCAATCGATACAAAAATCCCAAACAAGAAACAAAAAAGACGGATGTATCCAATCTAAGGGATAAGGGCACGCGGAGCACCTCGTAACTTGCTTTCTTAACATGATCTCTCCTTCTAACATTCTTCTTCTACCTATTAACCCATGGGGTCTATTATGTGCCTTCAAACTTATTCATCTGTTCAGTTTAACTATGTAAAGAACATCCAAGCTCAAGGTATCATTGTAGCTGCGATATCGAGCATTCGAACTACTACATGTACTTGATCAAAAAAATTTTTAAAAAGAAACGGATAGATATCATTTAAAGCTAAACGAAGAAAAAAAAAAAACGCAACGACTCAAAAGTCAAAGATCGCTCCAATACGACAACAGGTTTTTCTCCAATGCTATTCTCAAACAAAGGGTTTTCTCCAATGCTTCGAGGCACACTCCCTGTTACCCTGCGCAACCAATGATCTTCAACCACGTGCACGTGTAGTCGCGTGATCTCCCACGTGAGACGATAACCATCTCACGTGACCGTCGTCTCTCATAACTTCTTTACCGCACATGGCACGACCCGAGCTTTCTACCTTCAAGGCTTAACGGACCAACACATTCACCCTAGTAACTCTGTTACCTCAAACCAAGAGTCTAATACACATCCAGGTGCGGGCTAACGCTACATTAAGTTCAAGTGAACCACAATCATTGGCTAAAATGAAATTATATAATGCAGAGTAGTGTGTGTAATGTAACCCAAGCTAATAGTAAATGAGCAAAACGCCGTCACTTTCACCAAACTAACCGAACTTCTCCGGTTGGCGGGACCCAGAGCCTAGTGGCGTATGGGCTCCACATCCATTCGGAGTACTCCACGTCGATCTCAAAGCCGAAAGCAACGGAAGAGATTTGACTTAACATTGCTCACAAATATATAAACAACATTCAGAAAAAAAGAGGGATGACGGGAAACTTGGTCCTTTCTTATCCTACGAGTTTTGGGTTTGCATCTGACAGATCTGTCTTCTCCGAAAACTACAGATTCTAATGAAATAAGAAAAAATAAATCATAACCGGAACAGGGAAAGAGAAAGAGAAGGAAAAAGAAGAAAGGGATAGAATGACAGCTGACAGACGTTTGAAGAAATTTTGAAGTTTGCTAACTTTACCTTACGTGACAAGAGGTTAATAGAAAAATAAAAGAAGAAGAAGTATAATTACTAACGAGTGTGAACCATAACAGACGGATAGTGACGGTAGTTAGGGGTAAAACAGAATCAGAGAAATTCACGGTTGCCTGCTAATTACGAAATTACCAACCCAAACTCAGACTCAGACAAGAATCTTCACAGACCTCCACGCTGCCAACGAAAAACCCCCAATCCACTCAACTCATATCCACGTCCAACACATCAGCTAAACGCCCAACCCAAACAGAACGAGAAGAGGAGAAGAGAGGCAAAGAGCGAGAGATAGGAGGTAGAACCTTGGATCTGATGCCCGACGGAGACCGGTTATTGTGGCGGCTGGTTTCTTCGAAGCCGTCTGCGGTGGCAGATGGAGAACCAGCACCACTCCAAGACAACGGCGTCGTAGGACTACATCTCCTGAAAGAATCACCTTCTTTCCTCTTGGAAGCAACGTCGCTTCTTGTGGAACTCGCTGTCGCCGGCCTTGACCTAGGGAGCCTGAGTCCCCATCTGATCGGAATCACCACTAGAGGCTTCGCCGCCCCATGCGCTTTCTTGAGCCGCACAAGCAGGTCCACCACCACCATGTCGTCTGTCATAGCCGCCCTCACCCACTCGTCCTTCATCGTAGTCATCATACTCAGTGCCAAGTTATTCTTCAAGTCCAAACGTGTTTAAGGTTTGTATGCACATAGAGATACAGTGAGGTCAAGAGTCTATCAAATGTAGGTAGATAGAGAAAAAGATGGGAAGAGATGGGCAAAAGGAGACGGAGGGAGAGAGAAAGGAGGGGTAGGGCTAACGGTGGCTAATACAGAAATTAAAATGAATGAAAGGTGCTGGGGGGAATATATTTATATGGGGACACATAAAAATATATATATACGTAGTAGTAAAATTAATTCCAGTTAATTCAGTTGTTTATTATTATTATTATTTTCTTAATCCTGTATCGCCACATCCTTCTTATGGTTGGTTGGTTGGCTGGTTGTGGGTGCGGGAGTAGTAGTAGTACTTGTAGGGTTGTGCTTGTGGGTGAATCAACTTTTATCGTTTTTCTTCTTCTTCTTTTCTACGACATGTGACACTTTTTACTTTTATTATATTTTTAATATAGAAAAATTTTCATAACCACTATTTAATAGTTGTTCTCCAATAAAGTCTCCCATTTAGCTCTCTTGTGTACTTTTCCGGCGATTTCAATGAAGTAAATAAAACTTTTCTCGATGCCCAAGACGTCAACTTTCCTCGTCGCTAATTTTGCTACACTTCTCTCACAATCCCAAACTTTTCTTCGCTTGTTCGACTCTCAGTTGCCCACCATTCTCTGATTCTCGCCCAACAATTCCATACTCGCATGCTCTCTCTTAGTTTGGATTGAAAAACCCTTTCTGGCAATGAAACTCATTTCTGCATATGCTACCTATGGCGTCCCAAATTAGTCAAGACTCGTCTTTGATTCGCTTCGGCTTTAAAGTGTCTACTTGTGCAACCTATTGATCAATAGGTACGCTAAAAGTCGTGTGTATGGTGATGCCTTTGTCTTGTTTCAACAAACGTGCTTTCTAGGAGTTGCTGTCCCAGATTATACCTTTGCGACAAGAATGAAAGATTGTAGCGAGGCCACTGATTTGGATGCTGGGAAAGTGGTTCATGGAAGATGTGTGAGAATGGGATTTGTTTTTGATGTCGCTGTTGCCAATTCAATTATGTCAGCGTATCTGAACTCAGGATAATTTAGCCAATGTTTGAAAGTGTTTGATCAAATGCCTCATAGGAATGTGAGTTCTTGGGATGTCGTATCAAGATATGTGGATTATAGGGATCGTTATTATCATAGAAAGATATCCTACTTTCTTAAACATGTGCAACCTGATGGCTTAAAGCTTGAGCAGGAATAACATATTAGCCTTTGTTTCCTATGAGAAGCGAGACAATGTAACCTGATTCTCGAGATAATTTCGAAAAAAACTTGAATTTGTTAGTGTCATAAACTAGCCATAGCTTTGAAGTTGTTTGCTATTGATGTAGCTAATACAATATGATATTTGCCAAATAGGCCCAAAATCATCACAACAAGTCAATGTTTTAAAAATCGGACCAGACATCGTACCGGTCAAAGGAAAGATTTAAGATTTAAAGGTTTAATCGGTTGTAAACTATTATGAAACTGATATATAATGAATAAGAAGTAAAATCTATAAAAATAAGTAAAAATAAAATATTTTATTAAAATAAAAATGCATCAATTTCTATTATTATATGATAAACTAATAATAAATAAATACAAGTCCAACATAAAACTTAAAACAATAATAAAAATCAAATTTGTATTTTTGAAGGAGATTGTGTCTCATCATCGTCAAAAGCTTCAAATTTTCCAAAGTTATTTAAAAACTCGTAAACTACCTTTTCATCCAAATTATTTACATCAACTTCTTTGTTGCATTTAAATAAATTACAAACTAGTAATGTTAGAAATTATTCTCAATTGTAAACTTGTAATACATTATACTTTTAACTTAAATATGATCAAAATAAGATATAAACTGACCATCAGTATATGTTTTTAATTCATTCGCTGTGTTAAATACATTTTCTTCATGAGTTGTCTTTTTAAGTTCATTATAACCAAGATCAGCGATGGTTCTTCTTGTTCGATTCAAGATTCAGTATGTTTAATACAATTAATATTAACTAGATCATACGTTCTCTTCTTACTAAGTTCTATGAATGCATAATAGAAAATTTATAAAATACCTGTTCTTTATTCTCATATTATAAGTAACGTAAACAAGTTCAAATTTAAAAAAAAAACATAAAACAAGTTCAATAAGTCTTTGATGTACTAAACGATTTCGTTTCTTTGTATGAATACGCTAAAAAATGTTCTAATTATGTTCACAACCTGATGTAAAAGTTGTTTGACTTAGTAACCTAATAGCGAATTTTTTCAATGTTGGAACACTATTATCGATTAATCTCCACCACTCATCTGTATTTTAAATTAATAGTTATGATAAAAATATATATATTATTAATAAGCAAAGAATGAATCAAAAGTATAAAACTTATCTGGCTACATTTTTTTCATCATAAAATCTTTCTTTGCTATTGATCTAGCAAAACTCTCTAAACCTTCAAGATACAATTTAATTTTATTTATCTCATGTGATTACTCTTCAATAGAGAAAATACTTTTGCATTCAATCACATCAAACAAATCGCCCATAATATTAATTGTACATACATCTCCACTATATAACCAATAAGGATTGAGAAAATAAGCTACTAAGTGGATCCTTTGAGCAAGATGCTTATCTCATTATCGATCAATAATATCTATATAAGGCTTGTACAATTTCTCCTTCCCTTTAAAAAGATCTATAATTGTTTTATGAGCTCTATACATACCATCATATATATTCCCCAAAGAGGGCTTCTTTTCTGATTCAACAATCCTCAACAACTTTATAAGTGAAGCCACAATCTTCACAATGATCAAACAAACATCCCAAAATTTATTATCTAGAATAATAGCACAAACGTCTTTCCCTTTTTTAATCTTTGATAATTTATGACTTGAAAAATATTTAGTTATCACTAAATTTTGAAGTAATTGCTTATGTTCATTAACATTTTTCAAAGTAATAAATGTAATTGCAAACTTGGTAGTAGTAGGACATACAATCTCAACCTAATCTTATTGCTTTCTTAACCAAGATAAAAATGTGACATGATTATAGACAAAAATTGTGACCTTAGATGCACGTGAAGTAAGACTAAAAATATGGTCCATACCACCAATATCTTTTTAAATAAGATTTATACAATGAGCAGCGCATGTAAACCAATAAATATGTCCATATTTTGATTGTAATAAGTACGCAGCTGATACATAATTAACTGTATTATCTGTAACAAAATGCACAACATTCTTTAGTCCAACCTACTCAAAAATTTCATAAAATAACTCAAAATAAAATATTAGCACTTTTTACCATACTAGAAGCACCAACAGACTCGATAAAAGTTGTTCCAATATTACAATAAAATAAGAAATTAATCAAGGTTCTTTGTTTTTTATCAGTCCACCCATCTACTATAATAATGCATCGTGTTGATTCCCAACTAGTACGCCTGGCAAAATTTTGTCCAAACAGATAACCCGACCCTGTCCAATATAGAAAAAATCAGATATGGGTTAGAATATTTTTGACTGAATTTAAACAGAGTTGACCGATTTTTGTTCGAATTAAAATCAAATCTAGATCCAAGTTTACCTAATCGGACAAAATGTCCAAATTTTTAAAATTGGTCAGCATCGAACATTTAAAATTGATTAAAATTGTCCGATTCGAATTTAAAAAATGAAAAAAAAAACATTGTTTCAAATTTTGGCGAAGAAAAAAATTTACGTGATTTTGAATTTTGATTTGAAGTGCACTTTTTTCTTTTTTTGCCCTTTTTTCTTTGTGGCAGTTGGAGAGCACCAAAATCCTGCTTTGCAATTTTTAATTTTTACACTTCAAAGTACGGTCCCCACTCCCCACTCAGCATATGCTCTACGCTTGGGAGTTCCTATATAAAAACCCGAAAAACCCTAATTTACATTTTCTTGCTAGTCACCAGCCGTTCTGGCCTCTCTTTATTTCACTTTGCTCTCTCCTTATACTCTCTTTTTCTTCATTCTTGTGGTTTTCTTCTTAGCCTCCTAGGTTTTCCATTTTAATTTTCGTTTTTAAGAGACAACGTACTGAAAAATGGCTAGTAGTGAAGGGAGAGACAACGAAATCAACATTTCTGATTCAAAAGTGGTAAATTCTTCTCCTCCTTTTCCCCTGCTTTCTCATGGTAATGTTAGATCGTTCGTTTGTTTGTATTTGTTATGTTTTTCTTGGTTTTTGTTTTTCGATTTAGATATTTTTTGGCTAATTATATTGTTGTGTTTTTTACCTATGCTAATGTTAGATCTAGGCCTAGCAAAAATTATAATTCTAATGGAAACTATATCCCAACAATCTAGATGACTATCAAAGTAGACCAAAAAAATTGATACTCTAAGCAAGTTTTTTCTAGGTTGGATCTGGTTGCTTAGTTCAAAATTTGTTTAATCTATTTTTTTTGGGAAAAAAATTGCCAGGACTAGTTTTTTTGTTTACTTTCATGAGATGGCGTAAAGTGAATTTTTTTATTTTATCTCTGTTTTTTTATAAAAGTCTTGTATATTTTTTTGTAATTTTTGTTTGATTTTCATTTTTCTAACTTTTTTATTTTCTTTTTAATTTGTGTAGAAACAACCAAGCACATCTGCATTAGTGAGCAACACAAAACTAAAGGAAAGCGCAGGAAGAACAGATATGATGTTTGGGACTACTTTGAGATCCTAGAAGAAGGTACCTACTCTAAACCTAAAGATGATGACTTTAGGAGAGGGAAGTGTATTGGTTGTCATAAAATGTATATCGTAGATAGTAGACATGGAACCACTAATTTAAGACGTCATGTTAAAGATTGTTTGGTTCTAAACAGAACACATTCTAATTTGAAGCAAATGTTTATCCAATCTACATTAACTAATGGTGAAATGTCATTAAAGACTACTAAGTTGGATCAACAACTATATAGGGAAGCTTTGGAAATGATGATTGTGCAACATGAACTACCATTTTTGTTGGTTGAATATGATGGTGTTAGAAAGCCCCATGCCTACCTTAATCCTGATGCCGAACACATAACTAGAAACACTACCAAGGCTGATATTTTTAAGTTGTATAAGAAGACTAAGGCTTCTATTGAAGAGATGCTTAAATCATGTCCTGGTCGAATATGTCTTACTATGGATATGTGGACTTCTTTGACATCAGACTCCTTCATGGCAATCACTGCTCATTTTATTGATAAAGATTGGAAACTCAAGAATCTAATGCTTAATTTTTCTCATTTACCTCCTCCCCATAATGGTGTGCTCATTTCTGAAAAGGTTTCTAAATTGTTAAGTGGTTGGAATATCACAGAGAAGATATTTACCATCAGTATGGACAATGCTAAATCCAACAATGCTTTTATTGAATCTTATAAGAATGTCTTGAATGCAAAACATGTGCTGATTTTAAAAGCTAAATTTTTACAAATGTATTGTGTAGCCCATGTGTTGAATTTGATTGCGGAGGAAAGGCTAAAGGAAATTGATGTGGGAATATTCAAAGCTCGAGAGGGTGTTAAGTATGTTAGAGGTTCAAGTTCTAGGCTTAAGCATTTTAAAGAATGTGCTAGAGAATTGAGCATTTCTTGTAATAAAAAGCTAAAGCAAGGTGTAGCAATGAGGTGGAACTCTAGTTATGAGATGTTAGAATCTATTCTTTTTTATAAGGATGTGCCCAACATTTGATGAATGGGAGAAAATTGAGGGTTCATGTAAGTTCTCGAAACTCATTTATGATCTAACCCATTTGATTTTTGGTAGTAAATACCCCATTGCTAATCTTTTTTTTCCATACTGTTTGGGCTATTCAATCAAGATTGGTTGAGGAGTTTATGAACCCAGATCCTTTTATTAGTTTAATGGTGTAAAGAATGAAAGTAAAATTTGATCATTATTGGGAAAAGAATAATTTGATTCTTGCCATTGCTGTCATTTTGGAACCTCGCTATAAGATTAAGTGTATAGATTTTGCTTATTCTAAGATCTATGGAAAAGATGATGGTGTTTTGAGGGTTAAATAAGTTAGAGATGATCTTTATACACTGTTTGAGGAGTACAAGGCAACATTAGGCAATTCCAGATGTCAAAGGGTGGGTTCAACAAGCCAAGTTGATCATCGAGGGCAGTCTAGCTCTCAAGGTCTTACTGATCCATACTCTTCTGTAAGTTTCATGATATTTTTAGTATATGTTAGATTAATTATATTTGTACAAGTTTTTATTTTATTATTAATATTACGATGAATACAAAGATGATCGAGAGTACTTGGAGGAAAAATCAGAGGTGGATTTGTACTTAGGAGAGCCTTCCATGGATAGGAAACAAGCAATTTTGGAAATCGATAAAATATCGTTTTCCAAAATTATCTAAGCTTGCACGTGATATTTTAAGCATTTCCATAACTTCTGTGGCATCTGAATCAGGCTTTAGTTGTGGAGGTAGGGTTTTGAAACTGTCTAGATGTTCATTGTCTCATGAAAGTATTGAGGCAATCATTTGTATTTGAAATTGGATGTTTGGATTAAAAGGTATGTACTCTAAAATTCTAAAATCCCATATCTCTTTTTTTATTATTTTGATTGTAAAGTATGTCACATGCTCTTTTGAAAACTTTTTTTGTATTTTTAATTAGTTAATTTTTTATTTAGAATAAAGTAATGGAAACATTGAAGGATTGACCGATGAAATGCTAAGCTTGGATATCATTAAGGCTATTTCATAGGAATCTAATCAATTAGTAGTTGATGAGTGGTAACGTTTATCATTACTTTATTCTATTTTATTGTATTAATTTTTTATTGTTATATACATGTTAGCTAACTTGTGTCATCTTTTGTTTTTTTCCTCAGATTATGGAGTTTTTGGGACATGAAGAGTGGGATATGAAGAGTTTGATGAAGAAGGATTTGTTATTTCTTGCATGTTTTATTTGATTTGAATTTGTAGTATGAACAATGTGGTTTACTGGTTTTGGATTTAGTGCACTGTTTGTGACTTTATGGCTTCTTGCTATAATTTTGATGGAGACTTTGAATTTAGTGGTTGTATTTTCATTTTTTTTGAAATTGGTTGTATACTTACTATTTGTTTAGTTTAAACTTCAACTAGACAACCATAATTTTGCTTTCTTTACTATAGTTTTTTGATTGGTTTTATAAAGAAAAAGAGATGGGAAGAAGATGGTGCAATTTAATGGCCCTTTGCTATTAGTTAAAATCGGACAAACCGGTTCCGAGCCAAGTTGCATGTTTTCCAATCCCGTTCAGTTCCGGGTCAGCTTGGTAAAAAAAATTGGTTTCAAACCAGTTTAGGGTCATAAAATTTTTATCTTTGTCCGAATTGTCCAGAATCAGTTTGGTTTGAAACCGAGTTTTTGCTAGCCCTACCAACTAGACTTATATATATCCACAATTAACTGACATTCCTTTTTTAAATCTTAAATTAAAGGCACACGCAGCTTATAATAAGATTGTACCTTAAATCCTGGACATATTGATGTTGTAGCATCTATTGCTCTTTGAAAATATGGTGAATTTAAAGCACTTAAATGAATACATAAATGATAGAACCATCTAGCTCATGCTTTTTTACATCACAAAACAACATCCTTATCAACCAAAACATTTTTTAAACCAGGTTAACAACCAGGAGTGGTTCTTGAAGAAAAATAAAAATCTATGTTAACATTAGTTTTCCTTTTTCCTTTATCTAGTACTTGTGATGCTTCATCATCTCTAAATGATATATGAAGAGCCTCTTTATTTTCCTTTATCTTTTTTAGTTATTGCTGTAAATATTTTCCAATCATATCATGTACGTCAAATGGTACTTTTTTGTAAGAAGCATTATTACCTTTAATACTAGCAATATGTTTTTTCATTTTAAAAATTCCTTCCCCTTCAAATATTCTACCGCAAAATATACATTTATATTGGATATTCCTATGAGATGCTAGAAAAGAAGAAAAATAATTCCATGGAGGATCAGACTTACCACGAGTAGATGATGATTCGATATTCTCCATTATGATTTAACCTAAAAATCATTTAAAAAATAATCGGGTATACTATCGTCAGGGAAAAAGTCTCATATTTAAATAATTCTCATCATCAGTTATAATAAAGAATGATAGTCACAATCATAAAAATGCTCTTTAGGATACCATTTTTCAACAATTTATGAACCTTGGTGTATCGTAAATATAGCTCAAAAAAGCAAAGATAAAAGGTTACGTGCATATACAGTTATACATAGAAGACCAACAACAGAATGGATACACAGAAGACAAACAAGATGTTGCCACTTATTAAACTTTGCTCCAACAATTGCTCAACTTCAAATAGCCTCACGAAATATTGCTAGTTTTTAGTTTTGGGGTTTTAGATCAACATAATACTTCAAAGAGTATATGTAACCCAACTATCAAAATCAAAACTTAAAAAGAAAAAAAGTTATAACTATTACAAAAAAAGACTAATTAATCAATACTACTCTTATGGATCCTTATCTCCTTATTTGTTAACATATTGAAAATGTTAGACCCTAAATTTTTCTTGAAAGTTAGAATTATTAAATGAGAATTTGTTAGCGTTTAGTCATAAGTAAAAATTAGAAATTTTGAATTAGAAATTTATGGAGTTTATTTATGAATTTTTTTAATTACATATGGTTGCATGGATTAAAAACGAAGTGTTAGAATGAAGATAAGGAGTTAGAACGTATTAGATTAAATATGGAAGGGTAAGTTTGGAAGATTAAAGTTATTTTTTGATTAATAAGAGAAGAACAAATGAAGGGTGTGTGAGTGAAGTGCTGGAAAAATAAAATAAGAATAAGAAGGAAAGAGACGTGTTCGTAAGGTTAAGAAAGAAAGAAAAGAAGAACCTAAAAGAAGATAAAGAAAGACGAAGAGAGTCATGTAATAACAAGAATAGAAAAAGGGGAGAGACGTGTGTGAGAGGTTAGGAAAAAGAGAGAGAGTCGTGTAAATAAGAAAAAGAGAGAAGGAAAAATGTAGAAAGGAGTAGAAGAATAGAAGCAAAAAACTGAACCAGAAAAGAAGAAGAAAAAGAAGATTTAGCTAAGTTTTTTTAGGTAACCTCTTTATTTATTCTTCTTGTTTTGATAGAAAAAGGAAGTAGAGAAAATAGGTTTTATGTGCTAAAAATGAAAAGAGAAAGAAGAGGAACAAGAGATTTATGTTCTTAGATTTTTATGAACTTTTAACTAGATCTTAGTTCTTCTAGTTTAGATAAATTAAGAGTAGATTAAGTCTAAGCTTTGTTTTTGGATAATAAAACTTTATGGAAGTTCCATTTGTGTATGTTGATTGAAAGAAAATATAGTTGTTTGAAGGGAACCAAGAAAAGTCGAAATCATAAACAAAAGGAAAGATAAGTTTGAGCTTGGATTTATAAGTAAAGAGGTGGGTAATATGTTTATAGTTTTATGATGATGAGTTGAATTATTGGCTTGTATATGCACTTAAGTGTTTGCTTTTATTCATTGTGAATGTGGGAAAAAATGTTCTATGAATTTATATCATGTTTGCTTTGTAAGAACTATGCTACTTTGGTATTGACGAAAAACAGAAAATTTAATAAGCATGAAAGTATGATTATGATATGAAATATGTAAGCATTGGAAATATTTGCTTGTGTAGGCAAGAGAGATACCATTCTGTTCATCACGTGTATGTAGACCTAAAGCCTTCTCCTAGCTGCCCGCTTGTGACATATGGGCTTCGATAAATGGACTCATTCTGTTCATGGTGTAAACTTTGGTTTCACCATTCTGTTTTATGGGATTCTCTCAAGCCATATTAATGAGGACTTTGTTTTGATATCCTGAGCAGGATTTATGGAAGTATAGGATTAAGTGGTTATATGAAAAAGGTAACTAATATGGAGAAGTAATTTTTGAATAGTCGTAGAATATTCAGAGGTTGTTCAGAATCAATTGCGATTGAAGTATCATTAGTATAAGATATTAATGGGTGACTTTTCAAAAGTACCTTTTTATTATTCTGATAATGTAAAGTGTGACAATAACTGATGTTATTGAAATATCATGAACAACTGAAATTGATCTTATTGAGATATTAAGAATAGCTGAAACAGTAATGATGAATACAGTTGATTGATAAAGACTATGAAAACAATGTAGATGGTTGAGGTGAGAAACCCTTTTATGATAGAGATGTTTTATTGAATCATATCGTGTGAATTAAATGTCTCCTTTCTAAGAATGAATGACTATTAAACAAATTGAAAGTGACTACTGGAGTAAGTTAAAAATAGGACTTAAGCATAAGAAGTTGAACATGCTATAGAGAGTGCGTGAATGTTGTTTAATGTAAAGTAACCTACCTATATTATTAGGTTTATGAATTTGAGGTGATGTTTTTGTTAATGTTAAAGGAACTTAGGTATGATACAATTGAAATGTGAAAGAGATAGCATACGAGAAATACAAGTGAATGATGGCATATGACGTGAAAATTGATCTATAATAGAATCTACACGATTCAAGAAAAAAAACAGAAGAGTTAAGTGGATCAACACTAAAGAGATATGAAATAGCAAGTAGAAGATAAAAGTGTTTTGAGAGTATCGCATTGCCTTGACAAGGTGTGTTGAAGTTTAGTAAAAAAGGGTCGTGAAATTGCGAGAAACCTGAGTGGACTTTGGAGGAACTCTCTACTAATTTTTAGATGACCTTTCATGAAAACAGGAAGAGCATTAATAGACATTCATAAAGTCAAATTAACACTTAATATTGGTGGAGATCAAATCGAGTTCAACATGAACTAATGAATTATATACACCCATGAGGGGTTTAATAGTCATTGTTCTTTAAATAACTACCAACGGTAGTTATCTTGTTTGAATCTTAAAATGTAACACCCCAACTCCGCCGGACCCGAACCCGATATCGACAGTGATACCCGGATCCGATACCCCGCGAAGGTGGCATGTCACATCACTTAACACTTAACAAAAGTCGGTAGAAAATTTTTTTTTAAAACACTGTTAAAACACTTGGCACTACTGTGTGCTCACTTTTTGAAACACTTTACAAACACTTTAT
>JANQBM010000001.1:13925401-13943102 GCA_025594535.1 Erythroxylum domingense | reverse complement strand
CAAAATAATTTTAATATAAGATAACATAACTAATTAAAATTTTTACTTCAAATTTAATTTGTATAGATGTTTTTAACCCTAAATATAAATTAATTCTTAAAAAATAAAACCCTTAATTATATTAATTATTAAAATTAATTTTTTTTTCTCACGGGAAGAGGGATCAGTTGGAAGGATGGTGGGGTGGCTACGGCGGGGTGGAGCCCCACGTCCGTCCCACCATTCAGAATGGCGGGATTGGCACCTACGTGGCTACCCCGCCATTCTGAATGGCAGGATGGGCACCCACGTGCCCATCCCGCCATTCAGAATGGCGGGATAGCCACCCACGTGTCCACCCCGCCATCTCACTTGACGGATTGTCTTATTTTCGTCCCCCCACCCTCCTTTTTTTAACTCACATTTCAAAGATTGAAATTAAAAATTATCATAAACAGAGAATTTAGCCAATTTAATTTTGAAAAATACTTCACCGTAATTCAGGTAATTCGCTAGTTGTACTTTCCAAGAATTCGTTAGTCTCATATATACAACGACCATAATAGTTACTACTCATCCTCCACTCATTTTATTACATATGTTCGTTAATCAACATATACTAACTAGAAGAAGTCATGTCCTTACTTCCTTTGCTAATAGCAAACAAGTTCAGAGTCCTTAACTCTAATTTTTGGTATCACACCTATCTCCAGCTCCACTCTTATATTCTTTATTATTTGACTCTTCTTTCCATCTTAATATCGTAATACAATTTTTGTTACATCTTATTAGACCTAGTTGTGACTTTGGGTTAGAACCAACCATAAAAGAAGTTAGACATTTAAACCCGGTTAAAGTTTTGCAACAACTCGAAACTTGATAAAACTGATGGCCCAAAATGAATCAATCATGAGACAGTTGGAAGCCTAATCCTTGATTCCTACTACGAAATAATGTTGGTAGCCAGAAGTTCTATGAAAAGTTATTGAAATTAATTAGCAAACACGATTGATACTAAAATTTCAGTATTCACTTTTCTTTTGGATTCTGTGTGCTCATTGTTGAACAACGAACTAGGGTTTGGTAATGGGAAGTCAGCTACAACTGTTATAATTGGTTATAGTAACACTACTAATGAACACTTTACTTTGACTATTAATTATCTTTTGGCATGTTAGACTATATAAATTACAAACTGATAATGCAAGAAGTAAGCTGGCAAATGGCAATGTCTTGCTATTCAGAATTGGATCAATCCGCCCTCTTCTTGTTCTTTACCTGTAATTTTCTCGTCGTAGGCCACGATGAAACGCATTTCTTTCTTCTTAGCGTACAAAAGGAATTAGAAAGTACTCAATGTAGAATAACTGCACAAAATATCGAATAACATTCAAAGTTGTCCCTAACAGAGACAGTTTATAGTAAGTATTCAAAATCTGTGATATTTTGTAGTTCACTAATAACTGTATATATGTTGATGTTATCAACTGAATACGAAACATCTTTTTGTTACAAGTATGGATTTTGCACGAATATGATAAATGTATTTTTTTCAAAAAATCCAACCCAATCTTTAAAGCATATTTTACTCCAATTATTTCAACAAGATTCATTATAGATTATATTTACTGTAATTTTAACGTAAATCATTTTTCAAAAAGGGCTTAGATAATATTCGAAAATTAGATACAAGTTCCAATAGACAAATTATAAAAAACGAGAAATATAAATTAATAAGTTGTAATTACTAAAATCAAACATATTTTGAATGAAGTTTCAAATGTTAAATTAATAAAAATCAAACATTTTATATTTAATGAGAAACAAGTAGTATTTCAGTCTTTATAGGTAATAAGTTTTTAGAATATTGAAATTTTATAGATATTATAACTCCTAGTAATATCTTTTCTAAACAACTTTAAAAAAAATATTGCATCATTTGAAACTCTTGACATCAAAGTTTCAATACAAGGTTGTGGCCTCATTTACTTTCACATTAAGAACATCATCCTTTCAATTTGTAGTAAGATATGAATTCAATATGTATTAGTCCTAATAAAGCCTTTATTATTAGTAGTATATATATATATATGTATATCTTTGTGTGTGTGTGTAAAGAATAGGTTAAAAGACATAGACATCTCTTATTTATAATTTTAAAAAATCTTTAAAATTTCCTTGATTTTTAAAATTTTTTTACTTTTTAATTTTTCAGAAATTTAGTTCTTCAGAAAAACCTATTCCCTAAATCTAAGAGAAAGAGTGTTTTCTAAAAAAGTAAAAACTAAAAGGAATTTTTTCAAAAATTTTAGAGATCAAAAAATTTTCTAGGATTATTTAGAGTTCTATGTCAATTATCCGCGAAAGATATATATAGACTCGCCTTCCATATGAACATATAAAAGGAAGTGGTGGCCTCTTTACTTGAAATATCAACACATCGTGCTCGAACCCACAAAATTGCAGCAAGCGTACAATGGCCTAACATCTGCACCAATTTCTATTTTGTAAGGATCCCACAATACATATATGCTTAGTAATTCTCAGAAATACTCATTAAGCGTACCGTAACAAGCTTGCTCGGAAGGAAGGAAGAAGAAGCTCCCACCACCACCGCAGCTCCATAAGCCAACATAAGCATATTAACGCATATCCAAAATACCTTGCGAAATTCAGATATCACCATTACACTTTTAACACTAAAGTCTTATCTTGCAAGCGAAAACTTTTCTATTTAAAGACTTCGTTAAAATTAAAAATTGTAAGAGTTCAGATTTTAAATCTTGTCATCAACTGCGACTGATCAACCATGCTCAATGATAACTTTCTTTACTTGCTTGTTACAGCAAACTAATGATCCGAATTTCAAAATGTAAAAATACATTTTAACATATAGCGAAGTGGATAACTCACTCTTTTTGGCCCTAGGCTAACACTGAATGATTGAATACCATGGTTACTATCCCCATGCGTGTCAGGTATGTCCTGTTGGAATGAGACATACACAAGAAAGACTGATCATGCTCAATGTCAGTCACATGACACTGAATGACATCGCTGAGCCAATTTAACCCAAATGCACACATCCTTTCAGTTAATGATTACCTTGAGTAATGCGATAACGGCAGAGAAGAAGCACATGAAAGCAGTAGCAAACGCCAACGATCTGGTTAAAGCCAAGTGTTTACCAAGAACGCATTTCTGCATGTGATAATGGCCTTTCCATTTAGAAGTTCTTCAAGGTAACGTGTACGGAATATTCTTATTGACTATTAACTAAACCTCAACGTATCATGTGACTGTTTGTATATACCTGTATGTGTACAAAGAAAGCAAGTTGGACAACAACAGCTCTCACAATCAGGATACAGGATGCAGCAAGGTATGCGTGTTTCTTCCACCTAAGTAAAGGAAGCTACAACCAACAAAAACGAAAATTCTCTAGATGTAATAATTTAATCATGAATGCAGGGTTCTGATTGATTCAAGGGACTTACGTCAATGGAGTAGACGCTCCCAATCACAAAACTTATGAGGAGCGCAGAAAGAAGTGGCACTGACCGAAACATAACCCCCATAGTCAGACTCTACACATAAATCAAATTAACAAGAAGAAAATGGTAAGTTGAAATTTAATTGAGCTTCATATTAAGAAATAGTATTAACACTATTGGTGGTTGAAAGTTATCGTTACCCATTTTCTACAAATTTCCTTTTTGTTTGTAGGCTTTAATTATCTATTGGCTTGGTGAAACGAACACATTGTATAAAAATTTTCTTTGTGGATTCATAAAGAAATCTTATTTTGTCGGAGATCTTTATCAAGAGATTGGTAATTCATATGAATAATATAGAGGATTATGAAAGCCTGACTTGTTTTACTTTTCATAATTTCTGATTGGATTGAACGTACAAAAGAATCACAAGCTAGTGTTTTTACTCATTTTCTAAATCTTAGATCTCTGCAAGTCAAAGTATTCTTAATTCCACATGTGTTTGAAAGCACCAGGAGAACTAGTCTCTTTGTATGGAATTTTTATTCGATTCGCCATTACAATCTAAATTAATCTTCACAACCCCAATTGATAAATTGCATAATCCAAAATTGGACTCCATGAGTTTGATCCGCTTTAGTTAGACTAATTATCAAACTCTTTATACTTTATTATAGATCAAAATATTTCCTTATCCTTAATAAACTTTTAACTATGAAATCCATAACTAATAGCTCAATTAAGAAAATTTTCTAATATTCTCCCCTTTGAGTAATAATAATTATCATTAGTTTTAGAAACAAAATAATTTGGATCAAGAAAAGATTTAATAAGAAAACTTTATTGACGTATCTTTTAGAAAATAATTTCATCCAAAAGTAATTCAATGTCCATCATTTGGTGCACTAAGACTTTTCACACCAAAAAATATCAAACGCATATGCCAGTGTGTAATATAGTTACGTATACTTAATAACCATACCAATATGAATGAGAAAATAAATTGTAATAACACATCCCTTATAAGCATTACGGCATAGTCCCTTAATTAGTGGATTAAGTAAACATACTTAGTCCTAATAATGTCTTATATAAGTTTTATAACAATCAAACATTTGACTTCTAAATGGTTAGAACTTATGGTATTCTTATTGTTTTTACTAAGTTGTACAATTTAATTGTTATCACAATACAAATATATGGATATAAAATTTGAATCAACTAAAAACATTCCCCAATGAGATTTCTTAATCATTCAATTTGTGATGCATCTCCATAAAGTCAATAAGTGTAGTTGAAGAGTTCACACTTATCTATTTGACAATTTATAAGATTTAGCATCATTTGCTAGCGTAAATATATATCCTAACTTGACTTCCTGTCATCTAAATATAATAAAATCTATGTATGTATAAACTATAAGGATAAGATTCCCATCTTTTATGTATGCTAGTATACAATTTGTTGCCACTTAAATACCTTAAAACTCGCTGGAATACATTATAGTGGTCTGAACTTAGTTTTGATAAATATCTACGCAATAATTAAAACTACAAATGTAATAACGACCTGGTTCTTACTTCTGCATATATCAAGCTCCCTATATTACACTGGCATATGGAATATCCTTTATACCCTCTTTCTCAAGTTCTTTCTTTGAACATCATACCAAAGATAACACTTATGTATGAGAAGCTGGTGTCGTACAAGGCTTACAAATATCCATATTAAACCTTTTCAACACACTCGATATGCATTTCTTTTGAGAGAAATATTAGCAAGTTTTGAGATCTATCCCTACAAATCTAAATACCTAAGTCAAAGAATATTTCACCTAGGTTTTTCATATAAAAAACACTTGGACAATAATTATTTAACCTCATACAACATTTCTAAGTCATTTGAAACGATTAATGCGTTATCTATGCAACCTTATTTCATTTTTACTTTTCATGAAGTTGAATGAGTTTATTACCTCATAACATAACAAGTTATTAATGTCGTAGCTACTCTAAAAGCATCATTGGAAAATACCAAAGCGAAGATGATGTTAATGTCTATTCTTTCTCTTCTAATAACTAATCTTGCTTAAGTCGTTCGATATTTCCTTTAAAGTTATTGTTAGTCTTATAAAACTATTTACAAACAACATGCTTACAACTTCTAAGTAACTTTGCAAACTCTTATACCTTATTATACTTTGTGGACCATATTTCATTTCTCATTATATCCCATAAAAAATCTTATTGAGAAATAGAAACAAAATTTGAAGGCTTGACAAGAACAATGATGTGCCCTGTATAATAGTCACCCTCTCCTAAGTATACCAGGCAATCAAATAAAGAAAGAGATAATAGGCTTCCTACAGATGGCAATGGGTAGCCCATAGGCCTAGATTCAATTGTTTTCAATGGGTTAACCCACGGGTCAGACGCAAACTTGGGTCCAGGTTGACTTGAAACTGAACTATTCTAAATAAAATAATATTGTTTTACTTTGAAGAGTTAGGCCTTGGGTAGCTCTGAACCTAGGTAACCTAGGTTCGGATATAATTTAAAAAAACCTTATCTTATATTTTTAATTTTTAAAAAATTATTTTAAAGAAATTGACTAGGTCAATCCAGGGGCAGGCTCATTGCCATCCCTAAGGCTTCCCTACTAAATCTCTTAAGTTGACTATTTTCATAATTATCTTATGCGTCAAAAACCGTATTTTGTAATGATTTCATAGGTTTTTGTTCTTGTGATAAAATAATCATAAGTAAATGATCCAATATTCCATTATAAATGGATGTAAGTTATAAGAATGTAGTTTTTGGCACACTACCATTTTTTTTTGTGATTTGGAAGAACTAACATCATCAAACGTAACATTTAAGAATTTTGTTCTTTGCAATTTCATAATTTTAAAACATCCTCTATAATAAAACATTTATACCTTAAAATGAATTAGGTATTCAATAAACCAGTAATGCGAAGGTACAATGTGTAATTTATTTTTACTATGATTATGAAGATGCACTTCAAAGGAGTAGCCCCACACTTAGAGGTGATTTAAAGTAAATTTCCTTTCACTTTATAACTTAAAAGGTGTTTTAGGCTCTAATTTATTCAGGATAGTGTTAAATATTTATAATATTGTTTAATGGCTTACCTTTAAAGGTACCTTCGAAGGTTAGATCTACTCTGCATACTCCTTATCATATCCTAAAAGTTGTAATTAAGCTTTTCAAGTAAACTACTTTTGTTTATGACTAATTGACATAGTAAATAAAACCATTATGTTATAACTTTCTAATTATTTTTATATAAACAAACCTTTTCCTTATTTTGAAATTTTATGTTTGCCATAATGCTCCCTCTATAGTAAGATCTATCTTGACTTACTTTAGTATTGAAAAAATTAAACTTGTTAAGTGTTTCAAAATTTTTTGTAATCAAGAGTAAATAATTATAATGGGAATAAACATCAGTGGAAATTATAAAAGATATTGAACTGCAAATTTTTTTTGTCTAAGGTATAGTGCTATCAGTATGAATTATTTCTAAAATTAGAACTATGAATTACTCCATTTTCTTTATTTTAGTCAACTTACTCCTATAACAATTAATACATATCTCTAAGTTACTAAAGTCAATAGTTGGATGGATGTTATCCTTTATTATCCTTTCAACCTATTCTTTTATATTACAACATAATATAAATTAAAACTATGAGTTACTCCATTTTCTTTATTCTAGTCAACTTACTCCTGCTAAAATCAATATATATCTCTAAGTTACTAAAGTCAATAGTTGGATGGATATTATCCTTTATCATCCTTTCAACTCTTTCCTTGGAGATGTGGCCTATTCTTTTATATTACGATATAGTAGACTTTTCCTTAATTATGAATTTCTTGACAAAAACTTTATTACTATTGTATAAAGTAGCATAGATATCATTAGAAGACATTCTACAAAAAATAGATGATAAGAGGACTAAATATATGAATAAGATTTAATAGAATAAGGTTAGAGAAAAGTATACACGATTGCTGTAGGAAAATTAGGATTTTTAAAGAGCATATTTTAAAAATATTTTGAATTTTTAATGAATTTTGGCTTTTCAATTATTTCATATAATTTAATAGAAAAAGAATATAAAATTTAAAATATAATTTAATTAATAAATTATATTTTAAATTTTATATTCTTTTTCTATCTCTTTATATTTTAATTAAAAAAATTTTAATTGTTATTATTAAAAAATAAATTACTATTTTATCCTTAAAAATACTAAATTTATTTAATCTCACTAATAAATTATATTTGTCAAATTTTAAGTTATACTTTAATTGAAAATTTTAAATTATCATTGTTAAAAACTAATTATTATTTTTTATCATGAATTTGTTTAATAAATTGAATTATTAATTAGTATATATAAGTAATTTTATTTAAGATAATTTAAGAATGTGTTAAACATAATATTTAAACCATAAAGAAATATGTTTAAAGTACATTAAAATAGAAGTTGGAATAAAATTAGACTTCTTTATATTTACTTTATTTAAACATACTTTAACTTTTACGAGTCTTTATATAAATGATGATGATGATGATGATGAAGATAACTTTTTTTTATGTTAGGTTCAATCTTAGTTTAAATTATTATATTTATTATTAGATTTATTATATATTAATAGACATTATTAGTTCATTTTTATTTCAATAAATTATTTTATTTTATACTATATTTTTACTTATTCTTATAATTTTACTTCTTATTTATTATATACCGGTTGAATCTTTAAATCTTAAACATTTTATTTGACCAATTCGATGTCTGATCCGGTTTCTAAAACATTGATAATTTCATAATCCAATTTTAAACAAGCTACTCCTACAAATTCTACATCTACGTCTATGTTATTGTCAATTGCAAGATTTAACTCTTTCTTATTAAATTTTCTCCTAATTATTAACCTATGTTTGGTGAAAAACAATGTAGTTAGTAGCTCTGCTATCTAATCACTAAAAGCTTGATAGGCTATAGTTAAATTAGATTCATGTAAAACAAGAGTGAAGGAGTCACATTCATTTATACTTTTCACCTTCCATGACTTGTACGTCATGCAATTCTTCTTCATATGTCCCTCTTTCTTATAAAAGAAGCATCTCATTGCATCTTGGAAGCGCCTCGAAGAGCTTAATTTAATTGAATTTTGTTTAATTGTGAAGCTTTAAGAGTTTCACCTTTGGGTTTTTTAGACTTGAATTTGGGGCTACTTTATGGCGTATGTCTAAGGTTTCACTATTGTACATGTTCATAATTTGGATCACAATCATTTCCCTGATTCTCTATTGTTACTTGTGTTTTCACGTCACTGGTGTGTTCCTCCCTACTTCTCCAGCATTGGAATGTCGCCATAGTCACTTTATGCGGAAAACAGCCAGTTGTCGCTAGATCACCCATGTTTCCCGAGCTTCTACTAAAATTGTGTCTTTCATTGTTATTATTTTCTTTCAAGGAGAAGGCAGTCGCCTAAATCACGTAATGTGGCAACCTCTGGTGACCTAATCGCTGTAGTGTTGCTCACCCATTTCATCTCCGTTAACAACACCAATCGCCTTGACTCTTGACTAACAATCAAAAATTACCTAAGGCCACTAGTTTCCTCATTGGATGATGCTCGACAACATCATCAATGATTCGTACAGATTTTTATTTTTAATTAAAATTAATTAAAAAAAATTATTAGGAAATTTTTGTACAGGAAAAGAATAAAAGAATTCTAAGAATTTTCTAAAATAGAAGCATAAGCATAAACAGGAAAGGGGAAAGCTTTTGGAGGAACATAGTTACCATCAATAAAGAGGCAGAAACGATTGTAACGCCAGTTTCCATTGAAAAATCGCCAGAAGCTATAGGAAGGTAAGGCTTGTTTGTCTAGGAACATGGAGCAAAATAAATTCAATGGAATTAAGCGCTAACTTTTTGTAGTTTTATACATTGAAATACTCATTTCTGAACTTTACGGGGACATGGTATAATTCTGAGCAATGCATACCTTGTCTATCTCGACGTCGAACAACTGATTCAAACCGACCACGTAAATGTTCATCAGCACTGATGGTACCAACGCCTGAGCCATGAAAAACGGGGTTAGGAGAATTCAACGATAAACTTAAAACCATCATCAGTCCTCTGCGAAATTTTACCTTCATTAACCCCACAAAAAATGAGGGAGAGAGATCAGCAATTGATTCAACCGGGAGAAGAGAGACCGATGTTATTCCAATCAACTGATCATGAAAATATCAATTGCAAGAACTCTTAGACAATCCTCTTCTATTTACTATTATTATTATTGTAGTAGAAGTGATTAAAGATGAAACTCACGGTGCCAATCACCGTGTGAGGACGAGAGAACTGACAGAAGGAATTTAAGTGCCTAGATACACCACTCCGAAACCTCAACCAAATGTTTCTGTCCTCGTAATTTGATGCAGAGCCGTCTTTTAAGTTGACGGAAATACCACCATTTCGAAATGATTTGTTTATATTGCCAATCGGAGTCTCACAGTAGCTAATATTACCGGATAAAAATGGCAATCTAGAGGACGACATGGCGGCCTTCTCGCCCTGGCCCCTGAGACCATAAGATCGTTCCGTTGGGACTTTGGCTATGGCCAGGATACCTGTATAGTTTGATCACACGAACATAACTGTATTTGCGGTGTGAATTATGACATGTATTTAGTTAAGTTCTTGAACATAAAACCTGAGATCACATTCTTTTTTCTTTTTGGTTAAACCATTCGGTATTCGGCTGTCTTATAGACAATTGATTAGTTCAGACTCGAGTTAGGTAAGCCCTTTTAAGCGATAAAGTTCTGTCTTACGAATTTTAAAAGGGACTCTATTCTTAAGATTCAAAATTACAATCTTAATTAAGGATATGAAAGAGCCCATGCTGCTCCACCACAGTCCTCTAAATTGATATTCTTTAATTTAAGACGTGCAAACTTTTACAAAACTAAATGATTCTTTTACACTTTCTTACATCTAGAATGTCTTAATAAAGTTTTATACAACTCGAAGCTCGATGAGAGGCTTTAAACGTTGTTATTGGGAGATTATATTCTACTTGCATAATAAATATTGAAAGAAACTTCTTAATTTGTTTCACACAGTCGTAATGGAATTCGTTAATTCCTAAGCAAAGAAACAAATGAGAATTAAGAAGATCTCCCGAAAAACGTTGCTCTCGAGATAAGTGAAGACTACAATCGATCTGAATCTCTCCCCTCAAAAACTGAATTAGCGTACCATTATTTTTTGGACCGACCAAAGGCATAGCATTTCCCCTCACTCCATCTGAAAAATGGCACATAGCAAGTTGAACGGTGAAAACACCGATTTCTCTGATTTGATTATGGCCCATCAAAAGTAACGAAGAACGATAAGCGATGAGAAATACATGAAAGCCAGCCGCTTACCTGGTTCGACTAGGTGACAATTCCGAGGTTCCAGATTCGTGAGACATGAAAATCCGTACAACCCAACCATGTTGAACGGCGGATGGTATTTGTATAGCCTAGACTCGTTTGCCTGTGCTACCTTGCGAATTTATTTATACTTGAAATAAATAGTCAAATTTTAAAATAAAATAAAACCGTAAATTTTAAATTTTTATGATATTAAAAATATTAGTATTTATTGATTAAAAATTATCTATTTTTATTTTAATAAATATTTTATTTTTATTTATTCTTATAATTTTTATTTTTATTTATTATATATGAGTTTTATAACGGTTTAATATTGATTACACCTTTAAACCTTAAATCTTTTTGTTGACCAATTTTATAGATTTTTAAAACATTAGTCTTTCTCGTGAGTTTAGGGTTGTTTCAACTATTATAGTATCAGAGTCCCTTTTATTTTTTTTTCTTCCTACCTGTTTCCCTACGCCATCTCCATCCTATTCTTTCAAAATTGAGTAAAGTTTCATCTATTTTAGAGATGCTACAACACTTTTCACTCCAATCCAGGACTCTATTTTTCTCACTAAAAAGAAATATTCTCAACATATTATTTTTACCTTTTATTGATGATTACTAAAATTACTTTATAAAATTAATTCAACTTTTTTCACGTATATTTTATTCACAATATTACTATTCTTATATTTTTATGTTAATAAATAATAAATAATAAAATTTCAATTAAACTATAATTTGTTATTTGATAATACTAAATGAAATAATATATGAGATATATTGCACTATTTTATATTGTTTAATTATAGTACATGACAATATAATTACGTAATATCAAACATCAAATTTTATTAAATTTCATAAATCAAAAATATTTTAACAATAAAAAATACACAGAACATTCATTACATCAAAAAAGGCAAAAGATAATATCGCCACTGAAAATAAACATAACATAAATCACTAATCCTCTGAAATAGTATATTATTCCTATAAATGTTCTATTAATGCATTTCTTAATTCGATATGTGCATTTTTATCCTTGATTGTTTATACCGAGTAAGAAATTGTTGAAATCGAGTATTTTCATCTGTTACCCTTTTTACAGTCGATAGACAAGAAGCACTTGAAATGACTAGATAGAAGATGGAGATTCATAGACAAAAGTTGGCTTTGAAGCAATGGAAAGAAGAAATTGAAATTATGTCTCAAGACTTGAATCAAATTATAGATCCTGATTGTCGTGCTTATATTGCAGCTAAACAATCACAGATTATGGAACAATCATCGTATCAACCTCATCAACATCAACCATAACCACATCCACAGCCAAACTCATCAAATAATATTTTTGGCGAATATTTTACTAATATTGGTAGAGATGAAACCGATCTACTTAATTATTAAATTTTCGATTTTGTATTAGTAGGTAATTATATTTTGTTTGTATTTTGTTTATTTAGTTTTACTACTTGACTATTAATATTTATATATGTGTGTTTTAATTTAATTTGTCTTTGTTTGTAATTTATTATGTTATTTGATTATTAATATAAATATATTTGTGATGTACTAATGAATATTTTAAATTATTTATTTAAAATCTTTATTCATAAGTAAATAATTATAAAGTTATAAACATATAATGAAAATATTTATAAACATGAAACTAAACCTTAAAATTATTACAAAGTTATATTATTTAAATAAACATATAATGAAAATATTGAAATATTGTTTAAATAATAAAATTAAAAATTAAAAATTAAAAAAATGAATAACGAAAAAAGAAAGAAAAGAGGAAGAGAGAAAAATAGGGAGAAAAAACATTAAAAAAAAGAATAGTGATAGATAGATTTTAGCAGTCCTCCAAAATAGGGGAGAAATTGCCGCTGGGTTGGAGTGCATTTCTCCTCCAAAATGGCATTTATCCTCTACTTTGGAGGTAGGTTGAAGATGCCCTTACTTTGCTACCATTTTTTTGCAGTTTCCATCATCCTTCTGTTTGGTCGTGTCATTTGTCTATATTATTATCGCCAATTGCATTTTGCTGACCACACCTTTTCTCACTGATTAAATCTCGATGACTTTCTCTGGTTGTTTGCCACCTGTTCTCTATTCTTGTTTCCAATATCATCCACCAATGGCTTCCAAGATATGAGTATGCACGCTAACTCATCGTCGATACCAATAGCCCAAGGGTTGCCCAACCTCTATCCAGCTTAGGCCCTTCTCCACATGTCAATCGCCCACCCTTTCCATCTATAAGTTTGTCGTAGATATGTCCGCCATCGTCTACCAAATCCAGTCCATGTTTGGGTGTCAGTATTTTGTACCAGATGAAGCTGCACGGCTTTAGACCAGGAACAGTGGCATAAGAGAGATTAGGAAGTTCCAGAAGAGCGTGGAGACTGGTTAAGGGAATAGCTCAAGACTTCAAGACTGATTTGAGGTTCTAGAGCAGCACCATATCAGCTCTTCAAGAGTCAACTGAGGCATACCTTGTTGGGTTGTTTTAGGATACTAAATTATGTGCAATTGATACTGATAGGGTTTCAATCTCTGCCTTATACCTCTTCTTTTCGGATATTTACTTTGTATTTTAACTGTAATTGTTTTTAATTTTCTGTATAGTTAGACGCTGGTAAGAGTAATGATTAAAAAAATCAATCTATTTGGTTGGTTTAATTGTAAAAGTTTTAAACTATTCAACTTTTCAGTTCGAATTTTAATTTTTCGGTTCGATTTATTTTAATAAGTCTTGTTAAAAACTGATCAATTTATTAATTAATCAGTTAATTTTTGTAAATTAATAAGTTTTTATAAATTAAAATAAATCAATTAATTTTCATTTAATATTTTCTTTTTTAATGTAACTTTAAATTCTTCGATAGGTAAGGATAATCTCTTTCAATCATATTTTAAATTCTTTAATTTTATTTAATTTTTAGTCAGTTTTATGAAGGTCTAATTTTGATTAAATTTTTTAAATTTTAAACCTCTTATCTTACTAGTTTAACTTCCGATCTGATTTTTAAAACATTGGCTAAGATTGTTAAATATGAAAATCCATAGAAATTTAGTGGTTTGTAATGCATTTGATAATGCTAATTTATTTGCTTATGAAAAGTCTTTTCTTATAAGCTCATCTTGTCAAGCTTCAATCTTTCGTGATCCATATTTGCCAAAATCTAAATAATTTATTTGACCAATCTTAATTCTCTATCATCATTGGAACTACATCAATTTCCATATTAAGGCGAACGGGATTATGTGGAACCATAGCAAGTATCCTCCTTACAAAAATGTCATTGCCCACATTAGAAACTTGCATATAATCTGTCATATGATCAATTGATATTTCAAATAATAAATAATTAAAAATAAAAGTAAATAATGTCATGTCAGTATTGACATGGTAATTAATTAATAGATGACTAAATTTGTCACATTTTCTATCTATTTATAGTATATACTAAATGTTTTGAAAATGTTAAGGTTTAAATTAAACATTTAGACATTTCAATGTATGTGCATGTCCGCCACCTATTTTGGTGGTTTCAAATATACGATTTGCGATTATTACTTTTTCACTTCCTTTCTTCTACACATCCTTTTCGAATTGATTACGCAAATATTAAATTCTTGGGAGTAATTGAGTATTAAAAATTAAATAGGTTGGTAAGTTTGTAAAAAAAAATGTATATACTTGCCAGATCTCTTAGTTCTTTAAGCAAATTATTCAATTGGGGAAAGAAGTTCAAAACCAGATCACTTATAGAATAGGGGCAAGGGATCGAATTTCACTATGGTATAGTAAGTAGACTGGTCAAACAGCACTAATTCACATTCCGATAGCTAGGGAGATGTTGGATAGATTCTCAAAAAAAGCTCAAAACCAAGAACTAGTTGTAGATGGCAACTAGAACGTTTCCCTAGAAGAGATTAGATCTTTGTCGATACCACAATATAAACTCAATGGAGGAGAGGATACATATCTATGGAAGGGGATAGTTGTTTCGGACATCACAAATAAACTTGCTAAACAACTAAAGTACAGGACAAACACATGAATTAGTTAGTGTAACCTAATCTGGAGCAACATGACATGACTAGGGATGTCAATGGGCCACCCCATGGCTTGGGCCATGGGACGTCGTTTCGGAAGTAATAACTGGTCCATGGATAGGCCTAGTCAGGGCAGGTCCACAGCCCGAGTGACATTGACATTCCTAGATAAAACTAAAGTTCCTCTCCTCTTCTAAAAGATGCATCTTTTGCAACCTAGAGGAAGAACATAGAGATCCCCTATTTTTCAAATGCGATGTCTCTAATAGAGTATGGTGTCATATTTCCTTCCTATGTTCTCTTATCTTCTATCAAAGAAACCTGAATGGTATAATCCATGAAATATTACTGAACCATGCTTCCAAACATGATAAGGAAGTGTACATGGTTGCCATAACAACATGCATTCAGGAGATCTGGAGGGAGAGAAATAACAGAAGGTTTGTAGAAAGGAAAAGAGGCATATATGCAATCACAGATATTATCTCTAACAGTGTCAAAGAACAATTGGTCATCAACCATATAAAGAAGAAATGCAGTGAGAGAGTAGTTACTTCTTAGAGACTCTAACGAATCTCCAAAAGCACCCAGTTCATGTTAGATCCTTTTCAAAAATCAAAGAGGTTCTAAACATTGTTTTGTGTCATTTAATTTAACTCATCTTTCATATCATCAATTAATTTACCAAACTTGTTATTTCCTATGGCTTGTGAAAATGAAATAGGATCCTTATTAGTTTCATAATCAAATTCTAACTCTTACAAATAAATCACATATTCATTAAGAATAACTAATCTCCTTATTATTATAGGTTTATTTAAATTCATTCTACGTGGTTCATTTACGTCAATTGGTTGTAAGTTAATTCCTTCATGATGTGTTATTTCAACTAAATATTGTCCAAGATCATTTTGTTCTTTTAATATTGGGATAATATTTTGTATAGATATAGATAATGGGACATTTTTAGGTAATGAAATATCAACTTTTATTTAACTATTATCCATAGTACGGTTTTCAACACTCCCATAACTTCATCAGTTTTAATGAACTCTTTTTGGAAAAATCATTTTCAATGAACTTGACATTAGTTGTTTCAACAATTTTTAGAATATGGTTTGGATATTATAACCGATACCCTTTAGATTTCTTTGGTAACCAATAAAGTAACCACTAACTATTTAAGAATACAATTTCTTTTCATATGATTTGAGCCTGCAAGGCAGTAACTGAGTCAATAGATATCATACCTTTTTGTTCCTTTTGTCCTTGTCTACTCCTCTCGCTGGCCCACATGCAGTTGTTGCTTGCCAACTCCTCCAATAAATCATGAGCTGCTTCCATCGTCTTCCTCATCAGTGAACCTTCGGTTGCTGCATCAATTATGCCTGTTATGCTCAGGTTCACTCTATTATAGAATGTTTGAAGTAGAAATTCCCTTGGGAGGTTGTGATGTGGACAGCTCCTCTGAATTTCCTTAAATCTTTCCCAAGCTTCGTAAAGAGATTCTCCATCACTCTACTAGAAATTGGCTATCTCCTTGATAATTCTCGTCGTCTTTGTCAATAGAAAATATTTGGCGAGGAATGATTGGCCAAGCTACTATCTAGCCTGGATTCAAAGAATTGTACTATGGTTTAGCCCGATCCTTCAACTTGAATGAAAAGTAGTTGCAACTTCACCGCATCGTCAGACATTCCATTGAATCTGAATGTGTCACAAATCTCCAAGCAATTTGTGATGTGGGCATTCAAATCCTCGTTGGATAGCCCGTAAAACTGCACATTGTTTTGAAGAATGTTGAGTGGCGTTGGCTTTATCTTAAAATTATTCTCTTGAACTACCAACCTCGCCACTCCCTGAGGACTAAATCCTGGCCTCATAAAATCCATGCGTGTCCTTTCCAGTCCTCCTTACTCTCCTTCTTTAGCTATATCTTGATTTGAGAAATTTAGATGCTTTGCCTTTCTTATTTCTCTTTCGTGCTTCTTAATGTCAGGAAATTTGTCCTCTATAGCTTCTTTTGTCCTTTGTGTACTCCTTGTGTTCATGCACCTGCAAATACACAAGGAAAAGTATCAAAAACTCTTAAATCAAAGTAATCTAAATCAAACACCATGCTCAATAATTAATTCCGGGTAATAGCGCCAAAAAACTTGTTGATGGTAAAACCTATCTACTTGTTTTACGCTCAAAAACTACAAGTACACGGGTCATGACTTGTAGTAAAAAGAGCAGATATCGATCCCACAGGGATTAATGCCTAGACACTGCTTAATTTAGACATAACATTTTTTAATAAACTAACTTGTGAAATGTAAATAATCTGAAAAATGAAATTAAAATTAAAAGAGACTATCGTAAATAATGGACAATACCACAATTGCAAAAAATCTGAATTCAAGAATCTAAATGCTGAAGATTACTTTTTCCTCATTTTGTCTCCCTTCTATTTTGTTGTTTGAATTGTTTCTCACCCTAGATTTTCGAATATACTAATTGTTGGATACCGCTTTTTAGGATTTTTTTATTTTTATTTTATTTTTAATTATTTATTAGATTATCAAGCGTGAAAAGAAATTAGAATTTTGTGAGTTATAAATTTTTGGAGTTTAATATGGTATATTATGGATTTTGGTAAGGTGGTATAAAGTAAAAGAAGGAGTTAGTAG
>JANQBM010000001.1:13874994-13891320 GCA_025594535.1 Erythroxylum domingense | reverse complement strand
CACTGCACTCTTGGGTAAATTTGGTTTCTATTCTTAACTCTCTTACAGTGTCTATATATATATATATATATATATATATATATGTATATATATATATATATGTATATGGCCACTAACCAGGTCACATCCTAACATTCTCCCGCTGAGCCCTATATTTCAAACTTTATTTTTAATAGTGTAAATATTAAGCACATATAAACAAATCTTTTAACATCTTCATAATTTACCTCAACTTTATTGGTTTCTATTCTTAACTCTCTTATGTTATATATATATATATATATATATATATATATATATATGGCCATTAATCGGATCACATCCTAACATTCTCCCGCTTAATCCTATATTTCAAACTTTATTTTTAATAGTGTAAACATTAAGCATGTATAAACAAATCTTTTAACATCTTCATAATTTACCTCAACTTAATAAATCACATAATGCAAGTTATGGCCATTATACACTTCAACATAGCATACTTCCTTCCATGCTACAACATTAGTAATTTATCAACAAGTGATATAAAAACATCACAAAGGTCCACATTAACATCTTGTAAACAATTTTATTTCTTAATAATAATTTTTGGAAAAATTAAAATATATATTATTTCCAAAAAGTAAGTAAAACTTACTTTGTAAAATACATGTAAACAATAATAATAAATAAGAAAATTGTCAATCAAAACTTTTTTAAGCTCAAAAGTGTTAAAACATCATTAAACTATAAATATAACCAAGGCTCATTTATTGAACATGTTCCTTAAATGTCTTTAGTTGTAGGCCTTTGGTTAAGGAATCTGCAATTATAAGATCTGCCTTAATATATTCAATATACACTCTTTATTTTTGAACTTCTTTCTTTATGAAAAAATATTTCATCATATTTATAATATTCACTACCTTTATCAACTCTTAAATTTTTACTTTTGTATTTAATTATCTTTTAACCTCCTTTACAAACAACTGAAGGGCATTTACAATTTGAGATTTTTCATTAAGTAATTAGACATATCTACAATGTGAAAAATCATCTATAAAGGTGAAAAAAAAAATTTTTCCACCAAAGATTGAAGTATCAAAAGGTCCATATATTTCGGTGTGTATAATTTCAAGGAGCTAAGTACTTCTTGTAGCTTCTTTTTTACTATGTTGGGTTTGTTTTTTCTTAATACAATCTACACATATATCGAGATCAATAAAATTTAAATTCGAAAGAATTTCATTCTTTATCAATATTTTATTCTTATATGACCTAAATATTCATGTCATAAGTAAGTGGAATTATCATTCATTATGTTATGTTTAGTTCTAATGGTATGATAAAAAGAAAATAGGGATTCAGAAAAATTAACATCAAGTTTCAATTTATATAAATCATCCATAAGAATTCTATAACTAATAATGGAATTATGTAAAATGAACTAAAACAACCACCACCAAACTTAAAAGTAAACCCACTTTCATCAAATTCAAAAATAGAAATTGAAGATATAAAGAGAGTTTGTATCAAATCTAGGTGATAACCAGTATCTAATATTTGCCGATAAGTTCCTACTCCTTCAATTTGGACCTTTTTACGATTTTCTTCGAATAGAAAATTCTCAGTTAGGTTTATGATTTGGATTATAAAGAATCCATGCATAACATTAGAAATATGAATAGTAGCACTAGAATTAAGTCATCAAGTATTAGAAGAAACTTCAATTAAGTTTAGTTCAAACAAACAAAAAGATTAGATGTACTTTTCTTTTCAAACTAAAATTTATATTTTAGACAATCTTTCTAATAATGTCTTTCTTTCTTATATAATTGACATTTATACGTTCTTCATTCCTTCTTGTCAACATTAGTAGTAATCTGTTTCACTTTAGGAGGCACTTTCTTCTCAAAATTCTTAGTTTTTGGCTTATGAATCTTACTATCTCCTTGACCCACAAGATTAATTGAATGAACTTTTTGATTATTTGGCCTTTTTTCCTCTAGAATGAGCATATTGTACATTCCACATGTACTTTATAGTATTGTAGCTAATTTAAAAAGATCAATACTTACAAGCTAACGAGTTCATGATGAATTACACTAAAAAGGAGTCATCAACAATCATACCCAAGGTCTTTAATTTTGTTGCATATTCATCATCCCTACGACATGTTATTGCACACTTTGTGACCCATCAAACTTTACAGGCGTGAATTCAACCATTAGTGTACCAGTAGGAGTTTTTTCAGTAAATCAAAAGTTCTTCCACAAATTTAAGTTATTCTTTAACGCTTTTAATTTATGAAATAGTAGTATTAATGTTGTTGGCAATAGTAATTTGCATGGAATTAAGACATAATCTGCTACGCCTTTTATATACTTGATAGTTTATCATCTCAACTTCATTGCTCATATCCGTAATAGCAGTAGGTTTTTCTTCCTACAATGCTAAACCAAGATCTAAAACTCCTAAGGTCCTATTTGGTTGAAGGGTTGGTAATGGAACGGAGATAGAACATAACACACTTTCACTATTTGGTTGAGGATTTTATAATAGAATAGAACGGAATGGGATGAAAGTGGAGGTTTCATGTTACGTTCCATTTTATCCTAAACAATGAAAATAAAAAATCTCCGATTCAGGGGGTTTAGAATGGAATGTAAACTAACAAATACATACTACCTAATATACCCTCAATAATTTTTCTTAATACCGATTTTTTCTTCTAACCCCAACTCTCTTTTTCCCAGACTCATTTATTACGGTCCATAAGCTTATCATATACACAGATATCTATTATGGTCCACAAGCTTATCATTTTCAGGGTTCTCTTTCCGTTATCCTTGTTCTACCACTTTTTGTTCTTCTCGTGTTGTTTATTAAAAAATTTATTATTTTAAAATAAAAAATATATAAAAAATTATTTGTCACAGTTGAATAAGTCACAACCGTGACTTTTTTATTGAACATGATTTCTATTTTAAAATCATAGTGTTAAACATCTTATAACAACCATTTTAATATCAAGGGTATAATAGTCATTTATTATACATTATATTCCATTCCATCCATCTTCTAAAAAATATTTCATTACATTATATTATGAACCCTTCCATCCCTCCCAAACAACTTTTCACTATATTTATATCCTATTCTATTTTAAACGTTCCGTTCCGTTCCGTTTCATTCTATTTCATGTATACATTGAATACATAACACATAATTTTAAATTTCAATAATAACACACATAAACTTAGCATGAGATTATTAATAAAATTAATAAAATATATATCATGAGAATAAAATAAAAATAGCATTAAATTCTGAAAACAGAAAAATTGGAAGAGCAAAACTTGTCAGTTCTAAGATAAAAGAAATATGTTCTGAAGAATTTGACAATTACAACGTTTACAAAAGCTTTTAGATTCTATGATTTGACTTGAAAAAGGCACCAATTATCCATGCCAGAATTGCTTTCTGTTTTCCTTTTTACAACCCAACTCTGAATAACGCGTAATTAAACATAACGAAAGACAAAGATCTTCCATCTATACGACATTCATGGGAAAATAAAAGGAAGATACTCAATTTCAGTACTAAGGGAGCAATACTTTACAAAAGAAGCATTCAAGAACTGTAAATAGATAAGAGACATCCGATAAAATTATAAAAGCTCTAGAACTTGACAATTCGAACGACCTCAAAATAAAGCTTCATGAGCCAATGTACCGGATAGAATGCTTAATAATAACGATGGATAAATTATTTATTCAATATGATATCACTTATAAAAACACAATTTTTATAATAAAAAATTGAAATTGACGTTTATAATTTTAGAATATTGAATAAATAATGATTATAAATAATCGAAGAATGCAATTGATATAAAAGATATCATTATTATGAAAAGACTGTTTTTACTTAAAATTAGTTTTTTTAACTCTCTTGTGATAATAAAAATATTAATTAAAAAGTATTATCACTCTAATTAGCAAAGAGATGACTAATTTATATATTTTTAATTTTTAATTTGGTACGTTTGTTAAATTATCAATAAACAGTTTGGAATTATTTCTGTATTAAATACGTACCAAATAAGATTGTTTAATTATATTAATATTTTATATAAATATAACCAGACTAGATCCTCACAACTAGAACTCGTGTTCTTATAAGAGAGAACGTTGTGGAATCAGAAGTACTTGATGGAACTCGACAATTCAAGTTGGAATTGGGACCTAGAAGAATTTCACCTGAACTCTTACAGCCTCAAGTTCGTCCGACCAGTTCATTGCAGTGATGTGACTGAAGAAATTGCAAGTGGGTCTGGTGCCACTCAACCTCTGCCGACTGCATTATGGACTCGATATTGTCAGACTGTTGTCCGACTAATCGAAGTCACAATTCAGCAGATCACAAGGATGGCCCACAATTCAGGTCAAGAATCATTCCTCTCAAAGAGGAGTCTTTCAATAGTAGTTTGGGAAAGTGACAGCCCAGCTACTGATTACGAAATTAGTGTTGCACATGAGATTATGTGTTAAAGTATTAAACCATCTGTTTTTCTATTCTCCAATTGTGTGGCTTCACTTTCCATGTAAAATACAAATTGTTCTGGTGAAAGTTTAGCAGAAGCCACATACCTTGTTGTGTAATTATTGAGGACTCTGTGTTTCTTAATAAAACTGTAACGTTGACTTAATAAGAAGTTAATATGTGACATAAACGATGTGGTCCAAAATGAATTAGTCAAAATATGACATGCAGTCCAAGTAGTTCTGCATTTATGTGTGGACTGAGCTGCAATGTCTAATTACATCATTAAAGGTGGACAGACAGATGAAATTGATCAAACCAGAATCCAGAATTCAGGTTTTTGTTTTCTCACTTTTGGCTTTATTCCGTAGCTGAGTTACTATAAAATTGTTGACATAAAGGGAAAGGAAAGGACAGTTTAAATTGAAGTAAATAAGTTACTAGATAGAGGCTTTTAGTTCCAAATTGGTAATTAATTTTATATTTTAGTTCTAATTGTTGTCATTTTATTGCATAATTTTAGGACTGAATTTGTATCTTCTTCTTTCTTTTTTTTTTACATGGGTAAATACCATTTGGGAAAATATCCCATATTTGAGTTTTGTCCTTCATATACACTGGAGTTTATCTACCAAAACAACTTGATACAGGCTACAAACTCTACTAATATATTTATCTTTTTATTATAAAAAAACTCTACTTATATTGAGCTTTTACATAATTTCTTGTTGGTCCTTCAGCGTAGAAAATGCTACTCCTTTTATAGTTTATTTTGAAGTTTTCTCTAGTTTTATCTTATAATTTTGTTTAATTGCATAAATGGTAATTTGTCTAGAGGGCTATATATTCTTATTACTTTGTACATTTTAAAAAGTAATGTTATTAATACTATATCTGATTTGATATTATATTTGATTCTAGTATGATATCAATGTTGGTACTAGCTAGTTAATATCAGATATCGATTCAGATAATTTTAAAAAACTATAAAATATTTCTCAAATTTTATAAAATTTAAAATAATCTCTTAGTATATAATTTTGAAACCTCATTTTAACAATATCCCAAAAAATCATAATAATATAAATTGGATATAAAAATTATCTCTTTGTTCTTATTAATATTATTTTTCTCATATCTCTAGTATAAACAATAATTACAATTAATACAAAAAAAAGATTATTTAATTCTCAAACATATATAAAAATAAGAATAATACAAGATATTTAAAATATTACAATTGACTGCATCAAAGCATCATATAATAAGAATAATATAGGTTCATAAGCATATCAAAAAGAGTTTTCATCAAGGAACACACCAAAGTATAAGTAAAACTTGAAATAAAAATACTTCCAGTTAAAAGTTTTATATTTATATTACATATATAGAATTTAACATATACATCAAGTGCAAGTAAAATTAAAAGTAAATAAAAATTTAAAAAAACTTGAAACTTCATTTAATGACATATTCACTTAATTTTTATTTGATACAAAATCCTCATCATTGAAGGGATCTTATCATCACTATCATTTAAACTCATTGTACCAAATAACTTCTAATAATATTCTATCCAAGATTATCTTCTAAGTTACTCTCCTCGATAACACTTAATTTCTCATAAATATAATATGCTAAAATATTAATATGGCCAAGGCAAATTTGATTTATAGAATTACTCGTTTTATTAAGAGTCATAGTAAATAAATAAATTCATATTATTAAAAAAATTATATTAAACCTAATAATAATAACATATCTTCCCCAAACCTTGAAGTTGTATCGAATAAAGACTAAATCATTTAATCTTGTATTTTTTTTTTGAAAAAATGATGAATTCAAATATGCTCAATTTAATTCACACTTAATTGTCATTATACATTGAGTCAAATTTTGAATTGTAAACATTTACAATTCTATAATACCATTTCTAAATTGGTTTTACCAAGCAACTATAAGATAACAAAAGTAATCTCATAAACAAAATAAAGTGATTTTAATTTAAAACAAGTAAAAATAGTGAAGAAATAACACATGGATTAAATTTGTCTCTTTGGCGAATTACAATGGACATCCCAAAATCACCATATGCATCCTTGTATATCTCCGTTTATGAACTAAAGAAATCTTGCATCATCTCATGTGAAATAATTATTGTGATAGTTAATAGTACTCTGTTATTAACTTTACCTTTCTTTATAAAATATGGTCTAAGATAGATACTAGGATTAAGAAATATCCCAAAAACCAACAATAAAGAATAAAGTTATCTTTCCGATCTTTCATTGATGATTGCAAGATAAGGTATATACAAGGAATTTCTAATTTTTAAATTGACCTTGATTGCTTCCTTTGCCCTCTTCATGACATCATAAAAGTAATTCATTATTACCTTCTCATCACTATGAGTCAGACGAAGTGCTTTCACTAAAGCCTTACAAATTTAAATAACAAATTGACATTAGGACAAAAAATCATGGTCTTCAAGTATAATTATAGAAATCTTCATTACAAAATTAGACCTAGTATACTGAGTTACAACCCACTTATCACTTGCAAATATTTGTCTTAACTTTTTCTTTATTATAACAAAATACTGTAGTGATAAGAAATTAGTTATAAATCTTGTAAGGCAGGACGAGATAAATTATTACCATTAGTGAAATCTTCTCTCATCAAATTCTGAATCTATGTACTATTATAGATGAACGTAGTCACTTTTCTCGATTACTGCATAGTTTCATCAATGATATGAAAGTATATAACATCTCCTAGATTTTTCAATATTAAGTCATTGCATATATGTAGCATAAGGAGTTCAATAGAAAGAATTATATGTGATTTGCAACCTTTTTTTAACTATTTTATATGTAGCATAAATGTCAATAATGAATTTTATAATATTTTTAGGTTCAACTTCATTCATAACTTCATCAAATATCTATAGTAGAGTATCAACATTTCTTACAAGGTCAGATGCATCAATGGACTTCAAAAACATCGTCTCCTTAGTATAATAAACTAACAAATTAATAATAAGCTTTTCTCTTCTATTTGTCTAATCATCACACACGATTAAATACCTATAAATTACCAAAGTCATTCTTCTTTCACTCAAAATAATATTTGACGAACAACATTATTTAGGGGATCATTTCTATAGTCACCAATTGAAAGAGATTTATATCCTAGACCATAAGAGACAATAACATCTACCATAGACTGATAATAATAAGATTGAGCAGTATTAAAGTAAATGACACCTAAATCATAACACCATCTAATCATTGTCATATCCACATAATAAGCTACTTCTTTAGATTATAATGCACTAAGAATTAAGCTCTAGGTGTTGTTTGTAAAGCAAAAAGTTAGACACATATTTTCTTCTTTTCCTCACATCAATTTCAACAATCCCTTCTTGTTGAGTAGGAATACGACCTTTAACATTTTTAGTATCATCCTAACCAATTCAAAAAGTACTTTTATTAACAATTTTGTAGTTCAGTCTTTGTCTTCTTTTTTTCTCATTCTGCTACTCTTCATGCAAAATTTTTATCTGCCATTTCATGTCATGATTTACTATCTTATAAGGTTCCTTATTATTTCTAATCTCAGTTAAATGTTTCTTTAACTTGGTGATTCTCTCACCTTTCAGATATTTGTTACAATACAAATAAATAATATGGTTATTCTTACTAGGAACCAATGTCGTATGAGTCCAAGTCGAATCACTGAATCTTCCTAAAGAGGTTGAATCATCATTAGTATATGAACTTTCCTCCATTTACTTATAAAAATAAATAAATAAATATATCAAAATTAAATTAATAACTTTATTTCAAAATAAATTGTTCTTCCAATTTAATTTCACTATCAACTGTAATATGCCCAATGCAAGTGCATTCTTCTTACAAATAAGAAATGATCATTAAATTGGAATTGAATGTGTGATTAAACACAAACGAGTAAAACCATTCACCTAGTTGTTTACATTTCTCCCTTCTTTTGTTGTGTCCATGTTGAAATCAAAGTTTTCTATAATCATGGTGCTTACCTATATTTAATACATTTGCACATTTTACCATGTACTAATCCTTGAGTCTATTGTAGCTTACAAGAATTGTCAACCAAGAATATTACACAAACTTTCTTATCATTTTTACCAAGAAGAATATTAGGTTTGAATTATGAAGTTCAAGCAAAATTATGTTGTACTAATCAAAATCCAATTAACTTCAGCACCAACCTTCTTAAACTTGACCAATAAGTGGATTTAGTGAGGCATTTCTTAAGAACTTATGTCCATCTACTAAGAAAAAATTCAAATAAGAAATGTGCAAAAAACAAACAAAGATATTAAGAAGAAGAATGAAAAAGCAAATGAGGTGAGTTATAAAATTAAGAAAGGCTGGTCAATGCTAAAATTTTTGTTAAAGCTAGTCAATTATTTTTATGTCACATAATCTAGTTAAATTCAATACTAGACTCATGCTAGTCCTTGTCCATTTACAAACTATCAACAATATCAATATTCAATACTTGGTACACAGCAAGTGCTAACCTAACTCAAATAACTATGTAGTAGAACAACTCCAAAAAGTCAAAACTTAGGAAAAAAATCAAATAAATAATAACCTAAAAGTTGATGGATCAATTGGACGATGTCTGGCTGGTCGTAGGGAAGAGATTGAGGAGTTAGCAATAGCATTATCATGATAAGGCGGAGCTGACGATGTTACAAGGATGAGTTAGAGTATCGATAGGGACAATTAAGAGAGCGAACAATGTTAGTGGAGAGCTAACAATGATAGTGTCCCGGTATAGGAGCTGATGGAGCTGGACTGGAGACGTAAAAAGTGGAGATTAAGTGAAATGAGAAATGAGAGACGAATCTTGCCTATCATTAGGTTATTAAAATTATTTTTTTGCTATTTGGTCGTTAAAGTTTTTAAATTTAATATTCTTACCTAGTAAATACCAATATTTGACTGAAATAGCTGGTAATAACTGATATCCATTCCCGGTATGGTATCATTACGATGATTATCAATTTTCCAAGAATAAAATTTGCTGTGCCCATTAACCAATTCTAAGTCTGTGGTAGTAGATCTCATCCATTCACAGTATATCTCATCCCATGTTTTCTTGTACCAGTAAGTATTATTTGGTATGGAACAGTGTTCATCCCATTGGGTAAAATATATCAGCTTCTCATATAATTCTACCAAAATTTTCTATGATCTAAAAATTTTGTGGGAAATTATTTTTTTTAGAAAGTCCAGAACTAGTAATTATATTACGTTATATTGTTAATTTCATTTGACGTAATAATTTATGAACATGTGAAACTCCACTTGGACAATCAAATTAAGAATGAGCAAATTACATAGATGTCATGTGTCAAATATAGTGATATGTTAATCAATTTAAAATAATAACAATTAAGAATTTTCTATTAAAAATTTTATTTTATTATATAATACTAACATTGAGTCCAATGTCCTAATGATGTAGACTGAAATTATTTAATATTCTAGAGGTTCAATAGAAAAATTAATAGCAATAATTCTAAATTTAGCTGATCGATAAAACCTGAAAATTTCATGAGTATTGACATTGAGTCTAATAAATTAATATAATAAGAAATGTTAATAACATTGAGATTGAGCATAACAAATCAAGTGATAAATAATAATAATAATAATAATAATATTCAGTTAGCAAAATTAATTTTTATTTATTTTAATTAAATATGAGAAATTGATCTTACTTGTTAGTATTATTAAATATTCAAATAAAATTATGATAAATATATAATTTATTATTACATAAAATTAACGAAAATATTTATTAATTATTAATATATTATAATAGATAATATTCATTAATTATTAATAGAATAAATTATATTAAATGTTAAATTTATTAAATTATTTTAATATAAGTAATATTATGCAATTGTTAAATAAAAGTCTTAATTTATTATCTGATTAATATATTATTCTTAATTAATAAATATGATATATTAATATATTATTCTTAAATATAATTAGTTAACATTAGATATTAAATATTTGTTCATACTTTTTTATTTTAAAAAAACATAACGTATCCCATTATGCAAGGCTTACCTACTTTGCGAGGATCAATAAAGAGTCATCAATATAAGCAACTTTTCTTTTGCATTCTTTTTACAAAGAGGTTGTCACAAAAGAATATCCTTTACTTATTACTTCAAGACCCTCTCTTGTTATATTTCTAATGAGGTGTAAATATGATGCATTAATAAAATAATAAGAAGTTTAATGATTTTATTTATTAATAACTACAATCATAAATTAACTATTTATTAAAATAAAAATATAAATATCAACTTATTTAGTAATATTACTGTACGATAAAATTAATAAAAATACTTAATTTATTATTATAATTATATTATTAGTGTAATAAAACTAAATTTTAATAAAATAATTAATACTGTTTTAAATATTAATATATTTTAATGTCAATAATGATATATAAATATGATAAATCAATGGGTCAATATATTTTAACATATGATATTATTGTAATATCGTTAATTTTTAATAATAATCTCTGGTAAATTGTATCGCGGGTGTTAATTTATTAAAATAATTGTTAATTTAACTCTTCAAATCCTTACGAACGGCTAATTAAAATAATTGGACTCGAGTCTTAACTTTGGGACCTTTATCATCTTAGCTTAAGCCTACATGAACACAGACCTAAGAACCAGGAAGTCGAAATCATAGCAAGAACCACCCCCGTTAATCATAAAAGTTAAGTGGACAAAATTTCCCTAAAAGTTGAAAGAAATCATCAATATCCACAACTTTTTTTTCGTAGCTTTTTACAAAAAGATTGTTTTCGTAATTCGAATATGTTACTTTAAGGCTCTCGCTAAACATATGTAATTTCTTTTTTTTGGGTAGAGAAAGGGGGCATAAGGCACTAATAGAACAAAACATAAAACTATACAGTCTCACAAGGCATTAAACGTGGCCATGAAACACCTAAAACATCTTGACACAACAATTCTCCTATAGCCACCAGACTTTCCTGCAAAATATGCAATCCCAAAGGCATCTCAAACGCTGCACTAGCAAGGAAATTAGCAACCTTTATTGGATTTCCTGTAGATGTGTCTCAATTCAACCTTCCAATTCCGCATTAAAAGAGCTCTGCATTCATTGATAAGGTTTCAGAGAGGATGCTCGACACCTACATGTTTTCCCATCATATCCACAATAACTTTAGAGTTCATCTCTATAACCAAATTGTGTGCTCCCCATTCCCAGGCCAATTCAAGTCCCTTCAATAGAGCCCAAAGTTCAGCCCTCATTGAAATGCAATAACCGATATGATAACAAAATCCTCTAATCCAATACCCCCCACTATTTCACAAGACTCCTCCAACAGAAGCCTCACCTGGATCCCCACGCAAAGCTCCATCCACATTGAGTTTTAGCACACCTTCAATTGGGGGACGCCACCCCACTAAGCAAGTATACTTTAGAGAGATAGTGCCTGTACAATACACCTGTTGCCAACTACACCATGCCCAACAGGCTTGATCTAAAATCAACGATCCTAAGCGCTGGATTGGCAAATTATAGCCCCCTACAAAGACTATGTCATTTCGAAAGCACTATATCTACATAGCGCAGCTAAAAAAATGATAGGCTATGGTACCGCCTTATGAGCTTCCTCCCAACAATCAATGTGAGCTTCCAACCATTGGATAAAATTATGGACAATATGGACAAAGAAAAAATGACATTGTCTCTTAATCGTATTCCAAACTTGACCAATGACTTCACAATCCTGAAATAGATGTAATAAAGATTCCGATGTTTGGTGGCACAAAGGGCACAAATCCACCGTGCTTAGATGTTGTCGAACTCTTTCCAAATTTGTGAGGAGTCTACCATGACCCATCACCCATAGAAAAGCTCTCCATTTCTTCGGAATCTGCAATTGCCATATGGATTTCTAGATTTTACCTTTGTACACATTGGAAGCATGAGCGGCCATATGGTAAGCAGATTTAACAGTAAAATGACCCTGTGGTGAAGGATCCCAATGCAAACAATCAAGTCGAGTCTGTGACAGAGACCCCATGCTCAATATAGTTCCCAAATGGTGAGGAGTTAACCACTGTCGCAAGACATCCATCTTCCACCCATTGGTGTCATCCCAATAATCAGAGACTGGTTTATTGATCTCTGATGATGGTAATGGTGAGACAATCCCGTCTAAAAGCCGCTGATGCCCACACCATCTATCAAGCCAAAATCGAACGTGAGATCCATCTCCTAGATTCCATGCTATCCCATCCTGTATAAGAGAAGTCACACATTGTAAGCTCCACCAGATAAAGGAAGCAGTCCCCTTCTGACAGTTTTTACGCACATCCATAATACCATACTTACAGGAGAGGACTTGCACCCACAGTTGTGATAATATAATACACTAGTACACATTTATCCAATCACGTGTACTATATTAACGTAAAGATGCCTAATCTAGACAGATAAATTTTATTTTGCATAAAAAATGAAAATATATAAAAGCACTCGTTATCTCGTACACCTATTAATTATCCAATTGTAGAGATGACAATAGGTCGGTCCATAGGCTAGTCCTGTAATTTTTTTAATTTTTAAAATTAAAACTATAAAACAATGTTCTTTTTTAATTGGGTTCGAACCCAAGTTGCCTAGGCTTAGGCTTGCCTGAGAACTAATTCTTCTAAACAAAATCATGTCATTTTGTTTAGAATAGTTAAGCTTTGGGTCAGTCTGAGCCTAAGCCTGACTTATAGGTCAATTAATTGAAAACACTTGAATTTATGCCCATGGGTCGGTTTATTGCCATCTTTATCCAATTTTCTATTTATGTTATAAAATATCAAAGATATAAAGATGGAAGTGATTTATGGTTATGTTAATGATTAAAAAATTACATCGAGTTAATCAGTTTAACAATGAAAATTTTGAATTAGCTAATTTTTTAGTTTGATCTTTAACTTTTCGATTTGATTTACTTTAATAATCCTTATAATTAAAAACGAATCAATTTATTAATTAATCAATTAGTTCTCATCAATTAATTAATTTTTATAAACAAAAATGAATAAATAAAAAATTATTTTATTTTTTATTTTAATAAATAAAATTTTATTTTATTGTTTATTTTTAATTAAACTTCAAATTTTTAGGACAATCTTCTTTAGTTATATTTTAAATTCTTCAATTTTATTTAATCTTTAACCTTTTGTATAACGGTCTTGAAAAATTCGAAAGGATGTAGTTTCTCACAAATTATGAATGGTCGCAGTTGTTATAAATTTTCTGACAAATACAAAAAAAATCAAATATGCAATAACAAATCACACCCGAGATTTGCTAATGCAGTTTGACATACCTTGCCTACGTTTATAGGGCTCTTACCCAACTTAATTACTTTCACTTGTAATACAACAATAGTTTTACTCAAGACATTATAGAGTCAACTCACCCAACTCTTGACACTATCCCTCGTTCTCATCACTTGTGAAAGTAAATCACACTCAATAGTATGACCACCTTGTATTAACCTCAACAGAAAATTTTCTTAATAGTATTTCATAATAAAGGAAGAAAATAAAATAACTCAAGTGATTGAAATAACAACGAACATAAACAAAGACACTTGAGAAAGAAAAACAACTTCCCTAATAATTCCAGCTTCTTCAATGACAAATCAGAAAGTTGTTTGACAATGGTACTGTTGTACTTAACTGCTGCATTTTTCAAACACCACTTCCACTATGGATAGCCACATAATCAACATAAAAATAGTTCACCAAAAGCCATACGAAGGATGAAGAACAGTAGTGTAGAGAGAGTACATAGACTAGAAAATAAATCAGTTGCGAAGCTCTCAAAGAACACCGTCAATTGTCGTTGAATAATAGAAAGATACCCAGTCAAAAACCAAACACGATATCAACCAAAACATAACATATGTGCCCAAATTGCCAACCAAGTATCATGTAAACTAGAAGAAAAATCTTAGCAGCAAAAATACCCACTCATCGACACACACAAAAGAAACGCAACTCACGCCCTTCAGCCTAGGTTTATGATACACACTGAAATTACCCAGCCAAGACAAAGCAGTAGCAAAACCACCCAATCAACAATGAAGCCATAAGAGAAACGCTAAATACACCTAATTAATGACAACACCACTAAAGAAAATTGCAACACACACACATCAACCAAATCATGTAAAACTCCGATAGAAAAACAACTGCAGTTTCTTTTTTACCCAAAAACTATGACATTTACAAATTAAGTGCAACTCCAAAAATCTATACAAGTTTCTTAATTCAACCTAGGTTGCATGATTCACCTAGAAAAATATAGAGTTCTATTGTAACAAAATTAGTTGCTTAATATTATCTAGGATAGCTCTAAAATCTTAACCTCCACGTCATACGAGAATTGTTGTTGATTCATACTAAAAACGACAGTCTTTTAGCCACAGTTCAGCTGCAATCAACCAACCAAATCTCCAAAGAATATGTTATCCCATTTTGATTAGAATTTAAAACTAATCAACATTATCTTGAAAGTCCAATTATCAAATAATGTCCAAAATTAAATAATAAGATATATAACAGATCTAATACTAATTAAGCCTTTGATCTCTTGTGTTACCGAATTAACTTCTTTTATAATTGTCAATATATTGAGTTAGACTTGCCTCGTTTTTCATATAATTGTTTATTTTCTATATGGTTATTATGATATAGTTAATACCTATTTAGTTTCAACAGAGATGATGATTGGCTGGCAAGAAAAAAATTGGTAATTATAATCATGGATGGTTGAGTGGGTGAGGATATAGGGATTATTGTTGGACCAACGGAGGTTGACAAATTAAATCCTTCTATGTTTTGATAATAATAAAACTTAAGGAAATGGTTAAGAAATAATTTCAGGATAAGGCGAAACACTAATCGTTTAAGCTTGCACAAGTTGACAGAATTAAAAACGTGGGATTCATGTGAAGATCTTGTATGAGGAATTTAAATATGTATCTCAACAGTCAAAGATTGGAGAATAAATGAGATATGTTAGTTAGAGAACTGGACAAGTCGACTATCATCAATCAGATATGTTAGTTGGAAATTTAGACAAGTCGACTATCATGTTATTAGTCGACTATTCGAAGTACGGAGCTAAAAGATTCATATAAAAAGATTGTGCTAGTCCATTATCATTTTGAAGACAAGTTGACTATAATGCATTAGTCGACTATTACATACCGACTAGTCGACTCTCAGTTACAACTGAACAAAAATTTGAATTTATCAAACGATTTCAAATGGGAGCAAGTCTTTATACAACGGCTAAGGAGAGTTCTACAATGGCTAGGAACATCTTGAAGCCTGCAAATAAATGTCTTCACTTCAGAGGAATGATGACATAAGTTCAAAAAGAAGCATACTTGCTATTGTGAAAAATTATCCTCTCATTGCTTTCATTTTACTTACATAGCTTATCCAGATAGTTTTCAGCCGTACTGAGCTTTATTACTTCATTACTATCATTGTTATTCTTGTGAGCTGAGTGATTAGAGAAGAATCATTTGGGAGGTAGGATTTATGCCGGAAAAATAAATCATTTGTAAGGGTAGCTTGAGCCGGAAGTCAAGTTGATTGGAAAAGTTCACACTAAACTAAAAAGTGTGCAGTAAAGAGCTTTGATAAAATCCTAAGTG
>JANQBM010000001.1:13863427-13874894 GCA_025594535.1 Erythroxylum domingense | reverse complement strand
TACTAAACCTCTTAAAGAAGATGTGTTTGTGAATATTAAATTGAAACTTGGTATGTGTGATTTGAATTCAATTGGATTATTGCATACTTGCTTGAAATTATTTGCATACACTTCCGCAGCAAACTGGTCAAATTATTTGGTGAATATGCAATTCCATTGGAGAAAATATCAACATTGATTTATATTTGGGTTTATAAAATGAATTATCTGGATTTTGGAAATATCTAGTCGACTAATTAGAGTCTAAGTCGACTGATGTTGAGGTAATGGTCGAGTATCTTTTATTTACACATTGACTAATGCATCTGGAGAAAAATAAGTTAAGTGTTTTAGAGACTTACTAGTCGACTATTATAGTGTTAAGTCGACTAATCTATGTTGACCTGATATTACATAGGTTTTTATGCTCGAATAGTTGACTATTTTCATTCCAGTCGACTAAAATACTTATACCTGATGGTTCCCACATTTTGTATTTATTTAAGTCGACTAATACTCCTTTTAGTCGACTAACCTATAGACCAAAAGGTTACTGCTTTTAATTTTCTCAAACCAGTCGACTAATACCCAAACTAGTCGACTATCGGTCATCCCATTCATTTAAAACATCAAATCTTTCACAAATCTTCGAAAACACAACTCCTTCATTCTTCAAATCCTCTCACTCTAGTCAACTAATTTTTCAAGTTTCTCCAAATCAATACCTACCCAGCTTCAATCTTCTTCCAAAACACAAAACCCCTCCTTCAAATCATCAATACATCTTTTTCTTCGTTGAAACTCTCTTCATCGACATCCAAAACCCTAAAACATACCAATCCACGCATCTTCCTCCACAAACTCTCAAATCTTTCGAAATGGCTCCAAGGAAATCAAGTAGGAAGGGAAAGCAAGCTGAAACCGCACCCAAAACTCGCCAAACCCAAGTTAGAGGGTCTTCATCAATAGGTGGAGTTGAAAGGGAGAATGAAGTTCTTAAACCAAGATTCATCTCAATGGAAGCTCAAAATCTTTACTATAAGGTATTAAAATTTGAAGTTCTAATTCCTTTTATGAGATTTGATTAGGTTGAGCTTGACCATAGTGAATTCAAGGATTTATTTGATGAAATAAAGAGTCTTAGATTGAGAGATTTTTTGTGTTACAAGGATGATATTTATGAGGATTTGGTAAGAGAATTTTATGCTAATTTGGTTGTTGTTAGAAGTAATGTTGATAGTGGTGTTATTTAAAGTCTAGTATTCAAGGAAAAGAAATTTTTATTTGTGAAGAGAATTTGAGCATTTAGTTTAAGTTTCCTAGAAGAGGAGTTAGGCCTATAGATTCATTACTTGATTCGAATATTTTGAGACATTAGGATGGAGATACGGATGAGGAAGTGGAAGAGAATTATGGTTATGATGAAGTGAAAGGTGATGAATTACTAGGGAGAATTTGCATTAAACATTCCACTCCATATGAAGCAATGAATTTGCCATTGAATTATAGGTTGTTGCATTATGTCATAAATAGAGTTATTTATCCTAATAAGGTAAGCAACAATCACATTACCTCATTGGATAAGGAAATTATTTGGCATTTGGAAGAAGGTAGGAAAATAAATTTTCCGAATTTAATCATTCAAATGATGAGGATGAAGGCAAACTTGTTGAGAGGAGAGCTTAGAGGAAAAACAACTAAGCATAAAGGAATGCCTTATGGAACTTTGATTACTTCTATCTCAAGGTTGCAATGGTGTAATTTGAGTTCATATGAACATTATCCGTATCCAACAAGTTGGAGGTTTACACCCTATAATATAAGGAGTATGAAGTTGGTGAAAACTAATGAAAAGGGTTGGGTGTATGCTTATCATATGGAAAAGCTTGGTTTAACGTTGGAAAGTGATCAACAAGTGCCTAAACGGAAAAGGTCAAAAAGAGCAAGTGATCGGCCAAGTAGTGCAAGACCAAGTAATGTAAGGCCAAGTGAAGTATCTCGAGAAGAAATTCAAGAAATTAGAGATCAAATTGAAGAATTGAATGTTCGATTGGATCTTCAACAAGGGATTCTCATTCGCTTTGAGAAAAATATCAAGAAATTTTTTGACAAAATCAGTTGTAAACATGATGATGCCTCTCCACCTTGATGGTTATTGCATTTTGACCTAGATCAACATTTCTTGAAAGTTTATCCATGTTGTTTTATCTTTTATTATTTGAGAACTTAAGACTATGTTTGTTTGTTTGACAATCTTTGTGAATGTTTGGTTTCTTCCTCAATTACATTATGTTCCTTATAATGTGTGTTCTATACCTTTATTTGATTATGACAAAAAGGGGGAGAAAATGGGGAAAAGAAGTTATAAAATTGTGGTAATTGAAATATTATTGTTGGATTTATTGATTATGTTGAGTTCATTGATTTATTGATTAAAGGGGGGACAAACTAACCAAAAAGACGAGGAATACAAACCTTGATCAATTTTTTCTTTGTTTTCAATTTCTTAAACAATTTCTAAATATTTTGTCATTATCAAAAAGGGGGAGATTGTTGGACCAATGGAGGTTGACAAAGTAAATCCTTCTATGTTTTGATAATAATAAAACTTAAGGAAATGGTTAAGAAATAATTTCAGGATAAGATGGAACATTAGTCGTTTAAAGCTTGCACAAGTTGATAGAATTAAAAACGTGGGATTCATGTGAAGATCTTGCATGAGGAATTTAAATATATATCTCAACAATCAAAGATTGGAGAATAAATGAGATCTGTTAGTTGGAGAACTGGACAAGTCAACTATCATGTTGCAAGTCGACTATCATCAATCAGATCTGTTAGTTGAAAATTTAGACAAGTCAACTATCATGTTATTTGTCGACTATTCGAAGTCCGAAGCTGAAAGATTCATATAAAAAGATTGTGTTAGTTGACTATCATTTTGAAGACAAGTTGACTATAATGCATTAGTCGACTATTACATACCGACTACTCGACTATCAGTTATAGCTGAATAAAAATTTAAATTTGTCAAACGGGAGCAAATCTTTATACAACGGCTAGGAGAGTTCCATAATGACTAGGAGCATCTTGAAGCCTGCAAATAAATATCTTCACTTCAGAAGAATGATGGCATAAGTTCAAAAAGAAGCATACTTGCTATTGTGAAAAATTATCTCTCATTACTCTCATTTTACTTACATAGCTTATCCAGATAGTTTTCAGTCATACTAAGCTTTATTACTTCATTACTATCATTGTTATTCTTGTGAGTTGAGTGATTAGAGAAGAATCACTTAGGAGGTAGGATTTGTGCTGGGAAAATAAATCATCTGTAAGGATAACTTGAGCCGGAAGTCAAGTTGATTGGAAAAGTTCACACTAAACTAAAAAGTGTGTAGTAAAGAGCTTTGATAAAATCCTAAGTGGGAGCTTAGGTAAAGGACGCAGGTCTTAGCACCGAACTTCTATAAATATTGTGTTTGCCTCTCTTCTCTACTCTGTTATATTTCGATCTGTTTTTGTTTGTCTTGTGTGTTTTTAATTCTTTGTTTTGTAGCATTTCACGAAAAATTTCGAAGATCTATTCAACCCCTCTTCTAGATCGTTTTCAATTATGATTTGGGAATAGATCATCTATTTTTTCTATTATGTTCCACTCTATTCTCAAACGATTTCATGCATTTAATTTTTTTATTTATTATAATAAATGGATGAAAGGGCCTGAAATAAAATAAGAATAGAATAAATGAAATAGACGATCTATCCTAATTGATGGAGGTTTCTTTTTCAGATATGATATTTTTATTTTTCTTTTTTTGTCTTTCTCTATCTTCTTGTTATGCTACCCATCCTTTTTTCTAATTTCTGAAAATGAAAGCTTCTTCATCATTTTGCTTCTTGCCCGCCAGGTGGCAACATCAAACATATATTATGAAGGGAACGGTTTGTTTTCATGCTTATCCTAATAATTAAGGAATCTTATCAACTGAAGCGTTCTTTATTCACGAGGTTGCTAATGTTGTTCCAAATTTCACACTCATGTCCTCTTCCTACATTAAAACTGTCAATTTAACCATAACGGTTTTACTAAGACGTTGAATTAATAGTTAAAGAAAGTACAATTTTGATTTCCCTCTTAAGAGTTGTTTCCACTTTAACCGAGTCAATGCACTAAAAATATCACTTTCACTTACTTGGTGGCATATCCTCCTGGGGGATAGGAGCTAGGAGCTAACTGCTACTAGGGATTATAATTAAATAGTTACAGTAATTTTGAGATGTACGTGTAAATTCTTGGTTACTTGAGTAAACTTACGTCCTCCATGCGCGTGGATTTGGGACACAGAGAACCCCGTCTCGGGATTGTCTTGCCTCTGAGAATCTTTGTGTTGTGCTATCACAATTCACAAAGCCAAAGAAAAATTACCTTTAACATTTTGTTTCTATTTTGATACGATTAATAACAATAAAGTGAAAAAGGAATTAGACGGAGAAAGGACAAACAACAAAATGGCCAGTGGTCTGCCTTTTCCTTGTCAAACCCTCCACTATTTTAGTGCGTATAAAAGCAGGTGCAATTGCAAAGCAAAGCACACCCCTTTTTAGCATAGTAAACCAGCTCTTCCTCTCACTCGTTCGTTCACTCTCCCACACACATGTTTTACTGCCGAGAGTTCGAAACTTTCTTACCTCATCTTCCCCTCCTCTTACATTTGACTTAAAAGATAGGAACCCATATACATCCAGTTGGTTTTGTTGATTTTCTTGGATTTCTCTTTTATACATGCATATGTACATTTTTCTGTTCTCATGAAGAAGCTTTGAACAAAGTGTGCTCAGTGGGGAATATTTGGAGCATAAAGGCCATTGCTTTGAAGGGATCCTTTGGGTCATAGTTATGACCTTGAAGAAGCTTGCTATGTGCAACAATGTGGTTGGGGTTTTGTTGCTGGGTTTATGTGTTTGTTCTGTTTCTGCCTCTGTTTCTTATGACTCAAGGGCTATCACCATTAATGGCCAAAGAAGGATCCTTATATCTGGATCCATTCACTACCCAAGAAGCACCCCTGAGGTATCATTCCAAATGTACTTCATTCACTCTCTTGTTTATCAAATTCTATATAAAAAAAAAAAACTTTTTCCCTGTTTTTCGGAGCTTCTCCAAATGGGCACACTCTTTGCTGTCTCTGTTTTTATCGACTATCGTACGTACACTGACATTTAAATGTAAGTTTTTCTGTTTTGGCCTGACAGATGTGGCCAGATCTTATAGGGAAGGCCAAAGAAGGAGGAGTTGATGTGATTCAGACTTATGTTTTTTGGAATGGACATGAACCTTCACCTGGAAAAGTAATTTGGCCAAACATATTTGTCTTTGATATTTTTGTTTATAGTTCCAACTTTTGAATTCTAATTTTTTGCAACTTTTGTCTGTGTAGTATTATTTTGAGGGAAACTATGATCTGGTCAAGTTTATTAAGCTGGTGCAGCAAGCAGGTCTCTATGTTCATCTCAGGATTGGACCTTATGCCTGTGCTGAGTGGAATTTCGGGTAATGTACCAACGTTTTTACTTAAAAGCGCATAGTTTCGAGAACTCAATTCGCTTATGAAGTCTTAAACAGAAATCCCCTGCTTAAATTTCAGGGGTTTCCCTGTTTGGCTCAAGTACATTCCTGGAATCAGTTTCAGAACCGATAATCGCCCTTTCAAGGTGAGGAGTTTTTGTAGTTTCTTATGTATATATATTAACCCTTGTTAGGACTTTCTTTCATTTTAGAATTGGTTTATTTACTTATCGAAATTAAATTTTTTTGTACAGGCTCATATGCAAAGATTCACAGCAAAGATCGTTAAGATGATGAAAGCAGAAAGTTTGTACGAGTCTCAGGGTGGTCCAATTATTTTATCCCAGGTAGCAAAATTACTGCTTTGTTATTCTTATTGGATGCTTACGTATTCAATAAAAAACCAGATTTTGTATATCCAAGGGAATATGAAGTCCGTTATTTTATCTGGATTTTACCGTTGGTTTTACGGAAAATATACTAGAGGAAGTGACTTTTCCTTCTATTCTCTACGTTTCAATGTGTATGGCAGATTGAGAATGAGTATGGACCCATAGAATATGAACTTGGTGCACCTGGTCAAGCTTATGCTAAATGGGCAGCAAATATGGCTGTAGGTCTGGGCACGGGTGTCCCATGGGTCATGTGCAAGCAAGATGATGCTCCAGATCCTGTTGTAAGCTATGGACTAGTGCTATTTTAACTTTTTGTAATGCCTTTTGTTAACCTTTCTTTTCGTTCTCCATATCCAACTCAGTGATGGTCATGGTCCTCATGTTATGTTGCCTCACAGCCTTAAGTGGGGTTGTTAGTTGATAGTGTGTTGGTTGCTCTGTTGTTGTGCTTCAAATCACCTGTCCATTAACTCTGTGCCCACATGTTGCCAATAACATCGAACCATGCAATAACTGGGAGAGAGAAAAATTAGAGGGTTGATTTGAAGCTATGTTGTTGTTGCTTAAAATGAAGCGTTATTCCTCACTGCACATGGCTTAGCTGCCCAACTTGCTCAGTCCCATATCTTTGACTTTCTGTCTTTTCTTAATAATGATGGCCATTACTGCTTTCAGTATTATATTCATTAACCATTGTCAGCATGGCTTCTGGGTGTTCATAGAGAATAAATTTCTTTCTTTCTCGTACATGTGAACTGTGGAATATAATTCTTTTCAACCATTGCAAATCAAACCAAATAAATGTTCTTGGAGTCTGCCTCTTTTTTAGAAAATATTCTTCTCGAGTTATAACTCGAGTTGATTAAATCTTTCGGCTTCTGCGCTTTCCTATTTCTAATCTTTCTGCTGTCCTGACAGATTAATGCCTGCAACGGTTTCTATTGTGACTACTTCTCACCGAACAAGCCTTACAAGCCCAAGATGTGGACTGAGGCCTGGACTGCATGGTAAGAATTAGTATACATGTTTCATGCCAAAAACTGGAAATTTATGGAGAAAATTTTTTTTCTCTTACCCGTACAGGTTTACGGAATTTGGTGGTCCAGTTCCTTACCGGCCAGCTGAAGACTTAGCATTCGCGGTTGCAAGGTTCATACAGAAAGGAGGAGCATTTGTTAATTACTACATGGTTAGATTTTTCGCTGAGTATTTACTAACTCCATAGGTTTTCCGGAATCCTAATGTAGGTAAGCGAAGTTTGATATGCTGGTTTTCTTGTTTCAGTATCACGGTGGAACAAATTTTGGTCGAACTGCCGGTGGTCCTTTCATAGCTACGAGCTATGATTATGATGCTCCTCTTGATGAATATGGTACGCACATGTTCCCTTATGTTTGTTAAGTCATAATCCGGTTTTTCTGTCTAAAAGGGTCAGAACAAAATGATTCTTGATTTTCTAGCATTTTTATTTTGAACAGGCTGCTTAAATATATCCTGTTGCTATGTGCACTATCATTGACACCGGCGAATGAGCCTTAATGTAGAAGGTGCAGGAGTTATTATTTAATTATCATCATGAGAGCCTGAGATGTTATAGGCAAGAGCTGATTACGTATTAGCTTCATTCTCAAAAAGCCATACGTCCTTTTAGGCTTTTGTGAGATTTTGGTGGTTCAAAGTTTAAAACAGTTATAGAACATTTGGACGCATGCATATCCCGTTATTTGGTTGGTCCTTCCCTCAGTTGGAAACTAAATTTTCCTTTCTCAGAGTTGGAAAATAAGTATGTGTTTAGTACATGTTCGTGGAAAGAAATATCTTTGTCACCATACTTAATTCTTTTCTGCAAGAATGCTGATGTCGTTATGAAATAAGATGTCTCTTCTCAATACAAACTGACACTGCCTCCATTTAATGATACTCTTGCGACTATTTAGTAGTCATGATCTGGAGTGAGTTTTAAATTCCTTCTGCATAATTCTGAAGTTTAGGTCCTACTTCATGCACGCAGGACTTTTAAGGCAGCCTAAATGGGGCCATCTGAAAGATCTACATAGAGCAATTAAACTTGCTGAACCAGCTCTAGTCTTTGGAGATGCGACCGTGATAAAATTGGGAAACTATGAAGAGGTGACCTTTACTTGTATTCTTTCTAAAGTGGTCTTAATTTAAAGTGGTGTTAACCTTCCCTCGTGTTTCATCAATATTGTATAGGCTCATGTGTTCAAATCAAAATCTGGAGCTTGTTCTGCATTCCTTGCAAATTACAACCAGATGTCATTTGCAAAAGTAGCTTTTGGTAACATGCACTACAACCTACCTCCCTGGTCTATCAGTATTCTTCCAGACTGCAAAAACACTGTTTACAACACTGCAAGGGTGAGGATTTCTTGCTGAAAAGATCAAAACAATTTCCATTTTCAACATTGTATTACTATAGTTTTCCGCAAAGTATGATATTTTTTTCCCTGAAAATTGAGAGTTATTGTTTTTTATTTTTGACAATGTTGATGTGCATGCTCTGGACAGGTTGGTGCTCAAGTTGCAAATATGAAGATGACTCCCGTTCCTGTGCATGGAGGACTCTCTTGGCAGGCATACAATGAAGACCCTGGCTCTGATGGTGATAAGACCTTCACGATGACTGGGTTGTTGGAGCAATTAAATACCACCAGAGACAGTTCAGATTATTTATGGTACATGACTGAGTGAGTATCATACAACTTAGCTTGTTCTTCTATTCTCTTGGATTAGTCCTTGATCTTTTCATCTTCTGGCATTTATGTTTTTAGACATTTTTAATTTGGATCTGCAGTGTGAATATTCACTCAAATGAAGGATTCTTGAAAACGGGGAAGGATCCTGTTCTTACTGTTTTATCAGCAGGACATGCTTTGCATGTTTTTGTCAATGGTCAACGATCAGGTACACATAGTTTTGTTTTAGGATGCTGTTTGCATGTAAAAAAAGAAAAGAATGAAAGAAGAGAAGGAAGTAGAAAAATGTTAAACGCCAACTTAGAATATTCTCATGTTATCAGTTTGAAAAGTTTTCTATTCACATCCGAAGTGCCATATATTTCTGTATCTGCAAGAAGGCAATACTTTCTTCTGTCCGAGTACAATACAACATATTGCTTGCACTCTTAACCTGATAAACCAAATTAAGTTTGGATATATTTTCTCAATCTGAGCAGGAACTGCTTATGGAAGCTTGGAATTCCCAAAATTGACCTTTAGTCAAGGTGTGAAGATGAGAGCCGGAATTAATAGAATTTCTCTTCTGAGTGTTGCTGTTGGTCTCCCGGTTTGTGTCTCTCTTTCATACACATATACACATATATATACATGCTTGTTTGCACTAATTAACATGGAGAGGCCACATTGCTTTTACTTGTGCATTTATCCGCCGTTAATGATACTTAATGCAGAACGTTGGTCCACATTTTGAGACATGGAGTACTGGTGTCCTTGGCCCAGTATCATTGAATGGTCTCAACGAGGGCAGGAGGGACTTGTCTTGGCAGAAGTGGACATACAAGGTTTCTCATCTAAAATTCACCATGTACTTTCTTTTTTCATCAGCTATGCTGAAGTTCATTTGTTTTTACATTTGCAATCAGATTGGTCTTAAAGGAGAGGCACTAAGCCTTCATTCAGTCAGCGGGAGTTCCTTGGTTGAGTGGGCACAAGGGTCTTTAGTTTCAAGAAGACAGCCACTGATGTGGTACAAAGTGAGTATCTGAAACACCCCTTGACCGTATCTTGTCAACTTCATAAACAATGAAATATATGTGCTTCCTAGTGTTGTACTCTATCAAATTTTCTTGGCAATCCTTGTTTGTCGTTTATGGACCAAGTTATTGAGTTAGCTTTGCAGTTTGAAAATTCTTCCCTTGTTTTAATTACAAGTGGATTGTGGCTCTGATAATGTGATACTTTTTAGTCAAACCAACACCGGAAAGAAGTACCATCCACTTCCATTTAAAATATCTCGATGATCAGTCGTATGTTAAATGATAAGAAGTCTTGGAGTAATATTTTTATGCCATCTTTCACAGACCACCTTCAACACCCCAGCTGGAAATTCCCCATTGGCATTAGACATGGCTAGTATGGGCAAAGGACAGGTGTGGATAAATGGACAAAGTGTTGGACGTTATTGGCCTGCAAATAAAGCCTCTGGAAGTTGTGTTGAATGCAACTATGCTGGAACATTTAGTGAGACGAAATGCTTGAGGAATTGTGAGGAAGCTTCCCAAAGATGGTAATGAAGTATTAACTAGCTTTTTCAGTTCCCATTAATCACATGAAGAGTCCATTGAAAATTTAACACATAAAGAAAAAATATTCAACCTTTCAGGTATCATGTTCCTCGATCATGGCTAAACCCAACAGGAAACTTGTTAATTGTGTTTGAAGAATGGGGTGGAGATCCTAATGGAATTTCCTTGCTAAGGAGAGAAGTGAACAGTGTATGTGCTGATATTTATGAGTGGCAGCCAACTTTGATGAATTATGAGATGCAAGCCTCTGGTAAGGTGAATAAACCGTTGAGGCCAAAGGTCCATTTGTCATGTGGCCCTGGGCAGAAAATTTCTTCCATTAAGTTTGCAAGCTTTGGCACACCAGAAGGGACTTGTGGAAACTACCGTCAAGGGAACTGTCATGCTTTCCATTCATATGATGCTTTTAACAGGGTAAGCTACAGTTTTCTCTGTCTCAGTGTTTGTAACTGCCTTTTTGTAGTCCTATAACTGAATTCACTGTTCATGATCGTGAATGGTTATTTCCCTTTGCTTCTGACCAGACACTAATGTAACTTTTCATTTTGCAGCTTTGTGTTGGGCAGAACTCATGCTCAGTAACCGTTGCACCTGAAATGTTTGGAGGAGATCCATGCCCAAATGTCATGAAAAAACTAGCTGTTGAGGCTGTTTGCAGTTAATAACCTACCACAATGAAGGTTTGGGCTCAAGTCACTACAGCTATTCCAATTGCAGCGTCGGTTTTGTACTTTTCTGATAAATTGGTTTAGGCTTTTCCAGGTTGAAGTTGTACAAATATACAGCACACTATCTAGTCAAAAGCCTATTTAGATTGTGGAAATGATTGCAGTTAAGCTTCTCATGTACATAAGCTAGACGATGTTCCATGAGGGTGCTCTCCATGCTACACGCAAGTGACAGAGGAGAGAATGAGTTTGGTACGGCAGGCACATTGGGATGAAACTATTGAGAGTCCATGTGCAGAGTTTCTTTTAGTTTTAGAGGACGGAAAGCTTCTGGTTTCCTTTTACGTTATTCTTTATTCCGTGTAACCTTCATTCCATTTGCATTGTTCTTGGTAGAAAGAATATTTAATGTTGGGACAACTGATAGTCGAGAGTAATCTTTTTCACACCTTTACTCTTTTATGTTATTGGCGCTCTTTTAATCTGGCAAGTTTTGTGTGCATTGATATTCGGAACTACTTAAAAGAGCAGAATTCTAATAACTTGGAACGTTGCGCCAACAAAGGGAGAC
>JANQBM010000001.1:13834228-13848706 GCA_025594535.1 Erythroxylum domingense | reverse complement strand
ATAACATTAATATTAAATGATATTGTATTTATTTGTGTTTTGCCTTTTTTATTTTTAGATTAATTATTATTTATAAATAATTAAATATTAATAAATAATTTAATTTTTGTATTTATAATTTTCATTATATTTTGCCATAAGTAATGTAATAATTGTTAGATTTATGCTCTTGTAGAGTTCACATAAGTTTCTCTATCATTAAAATTTGCTTTTTTTCATTTTTAACATTAGATATTAAATTTTGCATATTTATATATTATCAATTTATTGGGGCCTTTTTTTTTATTTCGCTCATGGCTTATAAAATCATAAGAACAGCCTGGATGGAGTGAACTGCAAATGAAGTTGACGCGGGCACTAAACACGGGTATAACCTTCATGATTATTTCTGAAAGAGATCATTTTATTCATAAATGAATAATCATTGAGTATAGTTTTAGCATTATGTTCAAATTCACACACTCTTATGGGTGGCTTATAATCATTGATTTCGTACACTAGCATTTGTACATAAAAACCTTAAAGTTCGTTATAGCACTGATGCAGCATCTTTGTCGAAGAAAAGGTGGCGAAGGTCTAGGTGGAGTGGAACGACCAAGATTATGTTCAGTTCCCATTTGCCTGAGCCCATAATCACGTAGTTGGAATGAACACATGTAAAATATTGTAACACAATCTATTCATAATAAAGTAATACATTTGATTTAGGCTTCATTTCATTCTTTGGTTCAGAATCGTGCAAAAGGTGAACAAGAGAGGGAGAGAGAGACATTGAATTCGAGCGTTTTTGTCTTTTACTTTTCATTTTGTTTTTGGATGGTGAGGCCCACTTCAATAATAAGAACCAAAGTCAGAAAATAACTCCTCCTCTCTGTTTTCCCTCTGCTTTCTCTGTTAATCAATCTGACGTCTCTTTGCTCAAATTCATCTCCTATCCATCTGCAGTATCGTTTTCTATTCAAATGGGTAATCTCTTCTTTTCCATTTCCCATGATTAATTTTTGTCCCTCAGTTTGCCTCATTATCATAATGTGTGCTGCTCCACCATAACCACGAACCTGATTGACGTTAAATTTGGTAGCTTTTCATGTTTTTCCATTTCTGCATCAATTTTACCAAATCTTTTGGTTTCTTTTTCCGTTAAATGTATTGAATACAACGGATATGATCATTATTGGCATGCACACGTAAAGTACCAATTATATAACACTGAGAGAGCTAGTTAGTATCGTTTTTATTTGGATTTCACACAATTCGATGCGTTTTTCTCCTATAATGTTGTTATATATTTTAGTTGTTGATTTACCTGATGCCATGCGTCGAGTTTGCAGATAAAACAAGCATACACTCATGTGGTGTGGCACATTTGGGCTGATTGAGCTCCATTTTTTCTTTTCTATTCAATCTGTAAATTTACCTTGTTATAATTTTAGTATACATGCGACGGGTAAGTAGACATTTGTGAAATTATGTATGGATAAGATGCTTTTTACGCAAAGATTTTTACCTTTAGAATTCATATAATTATGAATTAATACAAGGAACATTTGGATTCCAGCAAACGAGGAAAGTTGTTCCACGCAACTTATCGATGGGGATGGAGAATTTAATGATTCTGGAATCGACCACTTTATCAAGGTGGTGAAGTTGGGGGAATGTGGTTTATCGTATGCTGTAGTCTCCATCATGGGCCCACAAAGTAGTGGTATGTCTTTCTCCTGCTCTGTTATCTTGTTCAATCTTTGGGTTTATGCTTCTCTGCTGATGCTTTCTTGAATATCTGCATGCTATGATCTACATCCTTATTACCAAAACTAGAAGATTGGTCATCGTTAAACGAACTACGGGAAGGCTTTGACTTGAGACTTGAGACTTTATGCTGCAGTCATTTGAAACTTAGTCAGCCGGAAGCAAGTTTTTATTGATAACCAAAATTCAGAGCATAATACGATAGTGCTGTATCTGACTTTGAAGAGAATTTTCAATTTGAGCTAATTCGTGTTTTATCGTTTGTTTCCTTCAATTCCGTTGATGAATGAGTCTTATGGTGATAGTTTTCATCGTCTTAAGAGCTTAACCTTTTCTCTTCCGTGGACTGTTCAGGGAAGAGCACTTTGTTGAATAATTTATTTCGTACCAACTTCAGAGAAATGGATGCCTTTAAAGGAAGGCAAGTTCATCTGTTGCTTTCATTCTAGAACACCTTTTGTATGCTTTGATTTTATTAGACATGTGTATTTACATACGTAATGTTTATGTCGTGCACATATTTGCATATATTTACGTACATATTTTTTGCTTGAATGGAAAATGAAAAGAAATATTTGAAACTTAGCTAACAAAATTTTATTACGTTTTCAGGTCTCAAACCACCAAAGGCATCTGGATAGCCAGATGTACCGGCATTGAACCTTGTACTCTTGTAATGGATTTAGAGGGTACTGATGGAAGAGAACGAGGAGAGGTGCATATTAAAAATCTTCCCCTTAATTTTTAATGCTTTATTCATTTTCATGGTGATAGCCTGAATTTTGCATGTCTTGTTGGTCGTCCATATATCTTTCATGCCTTAACATGAGGGATCGATATTTTTCTATGAAGCAACTCACCTGCCTACATTTATAATACTGGCTACGTGATATTACTTTTGGAGTTCTGTAGTTTCATTTTTTCTATTTCGTAACCAATTTCTTTGGTGGCATGAACTTGCAAAGCAACGGGTGGAGATATATGATCTCTGTACTTAAAATTAGAATTCTCTTTTTGTTTTGACATATTGATGTTTACTCCCCCTTTGTCATCCTCCTCTCATCCTATAGGATGATACAGCATTTGAGAAGCAGAGTGCACTTTTTGCTCTTGCTGTTTCTGATATTGTATTGATAAACATGTAAGTCTTGTTAACTATTAAACGTGCTACATTCTTTTGAGTCATGGTTCCCAAAATGTTATTCTGGCATTGTCTTTTCATAAGTTAACCAATCAAAACTAATTAGGTGGTGTCACGATATTGGACGTGAGCAAGCTGCGAATAAACCTCTTTTGAAGACTGTGTTCCAGGTTCATTGCTTTATTTGTCTTCTTAAGCATCTCCTCTTGACTTCATTTCTAAAATGAAATGGTCCAAACTTTTGATAATTGTTCACATAGGTCATGATGCGCTTGTTTAGTCCCCGGAAAACAACTTTGTTGTTTGTCATACGTGATAAAACAAGGGTGAGCTCCTTTCTTTTGTATTAATTTTGGGAATTTAGAGGATTGCTACATTCATATTTGTGTTTACTTGTTTTGGATTAAGGCTTTTTGGAGTTGAGCCCTTTTTTTTTGTTGCATGTTCCTCTCTTTATTTTTTAGACACCGCTGGAGAATTTAGAACCTGTTTTACGAGAAGATATCCAAAAGGTCAAGTATCTGGTTCTTTTCCTTCTTTTCTAGTTAATCTCAATGATAACAGTCTTTTTGATTTTTTTTCCTTTGCAGATATGGGACTCTGTTCCTAAGCCACAAGAACACAATGAAACCCCATTAAGTGAATTTTTTAATGTGAGTTCCCATACTTTTCTCTGAATTGTACTTATTGACTTCCTAGTTTCTCATATGGCTGATTTCATTAATCTATGAACAGGTTGAAGTTGTTGCTCTATCTAGCTATGAAGAAAAAGAAGAGCAATTCAAAGAGCAGGTGGACTATATATTCTGTGATTTGGTTATCTGAAAATTGCTTTAACAGGACCTTGTTGTTTGCTTTTCCAATTTTTCTGTGGCAAGAAAGATAAATGTGTTTCAGATAATTTCCATGTTTTCATATTTTAATTGCAGTCAACTTATATTTCAATCTTATTATTTGGTTTCTTTTCTGCTTCAAACTTCAGTTGTTTTCTGCTTCATAATACCTGTAGACTCATGGAATTAGGTCATCTCATCAAATGAACCGAGATTATCCTTAAGGTATCTTTCCAAAATCTCTATGAATGTAGGTTGCTTGTTTGAGGCAGAGGTTCTTCCATTCTATTGCACCTGGTGGTCTTGCTGGAGATCGACGTGGTGTAGTTCCTGCCTCAGGATTTTCTTTCAGTGCACAGGAAATCTGGAAAGTTATCAAGGAGAACAAAGACCTTGACCTTCCTGCCCATAAGGTATGTTTTTGAATATGGCAGTGGCTGGTAAATATGCCTTTTCTTCTTCATGTCATTCGTTAGCAGATGATTCGCAGGTCATGGTTGCTACTGTACGCTGTGAAGAAATTGCAAATGAAAAGTTCTGTGGTGTCAATACCAATGAGGTATACAACTTCACATTACTCTTTGATGTTGCTTTTTAAATAGTCCTAGAATTTAAGTAATTGAAAAAGTTGAATATTTATATCACTACCAGGAATGGTGTCACCTGCAAGAGGCTGTACAATCTGGCCCATTGGTTGGTTTCGGGAAGAAGCTTAGTTCCATTTTGATCACATGCTTATCTGAGTAAGCATGCTATGAATCATAAGAGGATTGAAGCGCTCACTTTTCTGCTATATTGTTTGAGATTCATTGTTTAATCAAACGCTTTTGTTGAGCAAGTGCATTATCTTTGAAGCTCTTGCTTTTTGTTATCCTCTTTCAATATTAGATAAAGCAGGTTTAAGCTATTATGCTCGTTGATGCAATTTTCACATCTCATTATATGTTGGCGTAGCAGCATTTGAAACTTTTATCAAAATTTTCTGAATTTTGGTGATGTACTTTTTAGTTAGTAATGTTGAGTTTTTATCTTTTTGTTTGTTCCAGATATGATTCAGAAGCCATTTACTTTGATGAAGGAGTCAGATCTGCAAAACGCAAACAACTTGAGGAAAAATTGCTTCAAGTAATTCATTTGTTTCGTATCACTAAGCTATTCTAATATTTAGATATTGTAGTGAATGTGTTATCTTCTGTACATACCTACAAAGCTGCTGAGTTTTGGTTCTAGGTTATTAACATTTCTAGGAGTCATGTTGATATGTTGGTAATGACCTTTGGTGATGTAGCACAAATAGAAGAAGTATTAACTAATAGCTAAAATACACAAAAATTAGGAAATATGGACGATATTAGGTTGCTGGAATATCCAGTTTAGGTCTGGATTTTAACTTGGAATGCTAAAATTTCAAATTCAATACAGCTGGATTTTTAGGGTTTGATTGCCGAAAATTTAGGCTAGAATTTTCTGGTTTAATTGGCTAAAATTTGGGTTTGATATGGCTAGAATTTAGAGTTTTGGTTGCTGGAACTTTAGATTAGAATTGCTGGAATGTAGTGAAGAACACAAACAATAGCGGTTAGAAATCTAGGAATCACTCATAGGGTCTAAGAATCAGTTTTAGAAAAAATCACACCTTCTAGTTGAAAACTCAAGTTTGGAGAAAAAATTCACAATATATTCTTATTGAAGGGTATAGATATATATACAAAAGTTCTTAGAATCCTTATTCTAATAATAATGAGTTCCTAACAAATTTAAATCTTATCCTAAACAATTAGGTTAATATATTTAAACTAGAATAACATATTTAACTTACTACTGCTTTCTATCTAATGACGAATCCTAACATAATCTAAATTTCAGTCCCTATTTTCTTTGTTTTCAACTCAATTCTCAACCTTCATTCCACCAAATTAAAGCTTATGGTTGACTAATTTTTCTTCTTTTTCTTTAATAGAATTTAAGCTCTTTTGCATCATCAAGTGTATTGGAATTGAAAGAAATTGAATTAAGGTGTGGTTGAGTTGAGTTGTAATGTATATTTGGCATCAAAAAGTCCAAAAGAAAGAACCATTAGTGTTAGGGAGTGCTAAAATAGAGGTCAGTCCAGTTGTTGGCTAGAGTCTTGCTTTTGATTTGCAATTCACCCCATTTATGTAGTCTTCTTGTTCAGGTCAAAGAGTGGATACACTCATGTATAATATTACCTGCATTATTTGATATGTGGCGAACCTTGTTTTGAACCTAGTTTCCAGATGTTATCTCCAAGACTTGACGTGCTGCTGATTATTAATAGTTCTCCCATTTGGCAGCTTGTTCAACCTGCATATCAGTCTATGTTGGGACACATAAGATATGGAACTCTTGAAAAATTCAAAACAACATTTGAGAAGGCTTTGAATGCTGGTGATGGGTTTTCTTTGGCTGCCTGCACTTGCACCCAGTCTTGCATGGCTCTGTTTGATGAAGAATGTGCAGGTATGGTTACCATTCATTATGTCATTGCACCAAGTTTAGACGATGCAGGAATAACATTGAGGAAAAGGACACTATGAATCAAAGAAGAAGAAGCTTGAAGTAGAATATGGTATCAGAACAGAATGACTGTAGAATATAGTATCAGAACAGAATGACAAGTACAATGAATGATTAAATATCAGGGTTGAAATGATTGTGCCTTTAGTTTCATTTTTACTGCACCTGCATTAATGTATCCGAGTTAGATATGTTGCCTTAGTTAAGGATCTTCTTTGACGAATGGATCAAATAAGTACCTCGTGTTTACAGAGGTTGTCATTGAACAAGCTGACTGGGATACATCGAGAGTTAGGGACAAGCTTCGACGAGATATTGAGGCACATGTTGCTACCGTCCGTGCTGCCAAACTGTCTGAAATTACTTCTTCCTTTGAGGTATGTAGTTTTTGGATTTCAACCTCTCTAAGATGCTGTGAGCTGTATTTTTTGGTGATATAAGAAGAGAAATTTCTCTGAATTTCTGTGGGAAATTGTGGATGTCATCAAATTAAGATTGAGCTATTGTAAAACTTGTATATATTTTTTCTTTTAAGTCAGATTGAAGTGGAATTCAAGTTTAACATGTAGCTGCTATTCCTTGGTTATTGATAGTTTTGGTAATTTTCCATTTTCGTAATAATCAGGCCATGAGAAATTAGTGCCACCTGGAAAAGCTTGTTATTGACATTCCATAACAGTAGGCAGATGGTTATAGGGCATAAGATGTATACTTATCTGGGTTTTTGAATTTTATACACTTGAGTTTGCCCGGACCGTCTGCAGGGAAAGCTAAATGATGCATTGTCTGGACCTGTGGAAGCTCTTTTGGATGGAGCTAATAGTGAGACCTGGTTTTCAATAAGAAAACTTTTGAGGCGTGAGACAGAATATGCAGTCTCTGGTCTTTCTAATGCACTTTCAGGATTTGAAATGGAGGAGGAGACTAAGGAACTTATTCTTGCAAGACTGGAGGACCATGCAAGGAATGTGGTTGAAGTAAAAGCCAAGGAAGAAGCTGGAAGGGTCTTAATGCGTATGAAGGATAGGTATCAACCGCTTGCAATTTTCCAAACCTGTTTGTTCTATTGTCTTGGGAATCCAAATAATGGGATTGTCTTTGTAACTCTTGCACAGGTTCTCAATGCTGTTTAGTCATGATTCTGATTCAATGCCACGAGTTTGGACGGGGAAAGAAGACATCCGGGAAATTACAAAAACTGCTCGCTTTGCGGTATGCTACTGGTTGTATCATCAAATGTCAACTTTTATTTTTATTGTGCCTTTCTGGATTAGTTATCTGCAACCTTGTTCAACCTTTTGCAGTCTCTGAAGTTACTGTCCGTCATGGTTGCCATTCGTTTGGAAGATGAAGCTGATAACATTATGAAAATATTATCTTCCGCTTTGTTGGATAACAACAGCAATAAAAGTGTTGCAACTCATGACCCATTGGCTTCAAGCACCTGGGAACAGGTGGATTTCCTGTCAACACTGATATTTCTTCTTATGCAGCGTTCAATTGCACACTACAGGACATCGTATTTAATAAATTAAAGAATTTGCTGATTCCTGCATGTAGAATCGGGTTTTATGGGACAAAGTATTTGTAATTCTGAAAAGCTCTTTGCAGGTTTTGATATTTATAAAAATGGCTTAGATGTTGGAACTTGGACTCTGCCAATTCATATTTGAAGTTTGATGTTGGGAATTCCTTTATTAACTGTGAAGTTATACTGGATCCTGTCGAATGCATGGTCATAGTCTTTGACAAAATATTTGTTATGCTGGCACATGCATACTGCTAATCATGTTTTTCCTGATGTCTTGATTCTTTTGATAATTGAAAATATGTTCTGAAAAAATATATATATGCATATAGATATGTGTGTATATATATATATTGTGCTCCGTCATCACCTTTGCATTCTCTTGGAAGTTCTATTTCTCTTTTGAGGGACCATCCTTCCACAACAAAGCACTATTTAGTACTTGAAACGGATATCCGCATATGCAGATTCCTCAATCAAGGACCTTGATAACACCTGTCCAGTGCAAATCACTTTGGAGGCAATTCAAGTCGGAAACAGAATACAGTGTCACTCAGGCTGTTTCTGCTCAGGTATGCAAGCCCCTCACAGTGGTCCTTTATCTTCCTTTATCTTTATTCTCATCTCTTTTCATTGAGTTATTTAATGTGGAATAGAAAGAAAATACCCACCTTTGTCCTTGCAGATCTTGGAATTTCATGAATATGGTTTGTGTTTGGGACAAAGCCCCTATAAAGAAGATAAAACATATATGTAGCCTTGAATTAGACACTAGAAGGTACTGGGGAAACACCTTACGTTTTATGTCTATTAGATGACTGGACATAGGTGTGTAGCTTACTAGCTTGTCATGGTTGACATAAGTCGGCGATATATAGTTTGCAGAAGATGCAATGGTATAAAATCTTCCAGTCTTCATTTAATTCTTTCAAAATTTTTATAGGCAGTAAATGTTAAATTTATTGTGTCAAGTGGCTGAAGTAACCCCTATTACTGGTCTACCTACCGATAATGCAAGTCATTCTTTATAGCATTTACATTTGCTATGCCTTTTCTTATATCTAGTCGGTAAGAGATTGATATGATTGTGAGTCAAGATTCCTCCCTGCGTGTGTTTTCAACAATGCTCTGAGCAAACTATAGTCAGGCACCACACTCTTGCTGTACCTTCACTTTGTTCCAAATTTTCCGTGAATTTTGCCCGTATTTAATCTATGTATGTTTTTTGTTCTCCTTTGATTCTATATTAGCTGGAGAAAACTTTCTGGATCTATAGATATCTCCATCTCTTTTGCACTTTTCTTTTCAGTTTACTTATTCTCTCTGTCAATAACCAGGAAGCTAACAACCGTAGTAACAACTGGTTACCGCCTCCATGGGCCATTATTGCATTGTTCGTGCTTGGATTCAATGAGTTTATGACTATTCTAAGGTCTATCTTGTGAACAGCACCTTGTAATTATTATGCTTTGTTGAGAAGATCATATTGCCTCCGTTGCTAATAGAGTGCCTCCTTTTTAATGGCAGAAATCCTTTCTATCTTTTTGTCATCTTGATATGTTTTCTGCTCGTTAAGGCCTTATGGGTGCAGTTAGACATTTCAGCTGAATTCCGCCATGGCGCTGTGAGTGTTAAACTATCTTTTCATGGCTTAGATCTTGATTCCTAGGGGAAGATATTTCAGGAACAGTGTTATCTTCGAAGCATTCAGTTTGGTGCATCAATTTTTATATCCTCAAGGAACTGTTGTGATATCTTTTTAGCCCAGTACTTAATGCTTTAATCATAGGATGGGACTCTGTTTTACTGATATTAAGAGTTTGTTTTCTCTCTATTTAGATTGTAGAATTCAAAAAGTTTGTCCATTCAAAGTAAGGATTTGCAAGCCTTTATTTACTAGTTTTAATATTTTGCAGTTGCCTGGGCTTATTTCCTTGTCTTCAAAGTTCCTTCCCACTGTTATGAACATTCTGAAAGGATTAGCTGAGGAAGGGCAGGAAGCTGCAACTAGTGATTCCCAGGGAAACCCTCCTAGAGGATCAAAGAGTTTTCAGAATGGACTTAAAACCAGCAGCAATATATCCGCCTTGTCTGGGGTAATTTCATCAGCAAATGAATCTGCGTACTCGAGTTGCCCGAAAGAAGAGTAAATGAATCAGTTATGCGCTTGTAAGAGATCTCTGAAGATGTCGGTGATTCTGCTCATTTTATGGTACATAATTATCCAGCCCCATAAATGCGCTAGGGGAATAGATTTTGAGGGCACTATTATTATTATTTTTTTGTCCGGGGTGCCAGTGATTGGTTTTGAGATAAACTCCATTGAATTGTATCTCCTGTTTGCTGGACAATGGCCATGGCTTCTCTTACGATAAGATGGAATTCAAGTTTGCCAATTCGGAGACTTGGGATTTAAGTTTTGTGAAAATCACACTGAGTTATTTGTTATGCTTTCTTTTGTTTTTGTTTTAGGCTTTTCTAGTTAAGAAAGTGGGTGACTGTTTTGCAATGTAAAAAGGAGGCAATGCTTCATTTTTCATGAGACTTCTGTTTGACAAAATGAATATAATTAGCTTCAGACTGACACAATGAATATAATTAGCTTCAGACTAACATTTTCTGCTTTTAAAGATGATTGTATGTGGGGCTTATGAACGAGTTAGAAGTTTGTACGAAGGTTAGGTGCATGGCCTTACATTCCCATAACTACACCCATGACCCATGGTCCAACTCATAAATTGACTACATACACTGTCAAGTGCGGAGGTCATACTACATTCTGTGCTTAGAGATCAGAGAAAGAGACATTAAAAAACACTTGTGGGTACCATAAATGCTTCAAATCGGATCTTGCCCTTTCTGTGGGGTATCTAAATCACAGATAGGTTTCTTGGGGCTGGATGGAAATGAGCAATGCACGTTTGACCAGGAAAGCCATGAAATAAATGAGCCTATCGCGGGAGTAATATCATTTAATTTAATTTGTTGGTTAGTTTGATTTGAAGGAGTAACATCATCGAAAGCGTTTGGTTCTTTGTTAGACAAATTAAGGTATTGTGAGTTCAGAAATGTATTTATCTATCTATCATGTTCTGTTTGCTAATGTGTTTGCCTGAGATCGGGTGAGATCATCGACTAACTTTGCCTTTTTCCACAATACTTTAAAAATAGGTTTCTTACTAGCATGGATATGTTAGGTTTAGGTATTCCCTCCTATGTGGTAAAACCCATTGTTCAGTAATTTCACCTCAAACTTAAGGGTATTCATGTATTTTCACTTAAGGGCTATTTTTGCCTTTTCACTTGAGATATGTAAACCCCATTTTCATAGTGGGGTTGTGTGTGTGAGGCCGTCATTTTTCTGGACCAGAAAATAGAGAGAAGTGAAGAAGAAGAAAATTCCAGATTTGAGCTACCTGTCTTCCGGCGTTGATCCGACAATGAATGTTGCTCCGATTGAGCTGATTTTTGGTAGAGAGGTAGAAGACTCTTTGTTCTTGATTCGGAGCGGCGAGATTTTGTTTTGGAGATCCAGAATTTGAGGTTTTGTTGTCAAAACCATGATGTTTTTCTGGACGTTTCCAGCATTGGTGAGCTTCACCATTTTCGACGGTTGGGAAGTCATTCTTTGCTCGATCGAGCTGATTTTGGTGAGATTGTTCTTGACTTCTTGTTCATATTTTGAACGGTGGAGATTGAATTTTAACGGTGGGAGCCTTTCTAGAAATTGTTAGAATAGAGGGCTATTGTTGTGATTTTCTCTTACTGTTATTCTCTACTTATTATGGTAGTATGATGTTGAACCTTTAATTTCTGGTTGTTGTGATTGCTGAAAATTTGTAAGACATTATTTTTTATAATGAATTTCATTTGCTTAGACCAGCAGGAGGTCTCGTGGTTTTTATCCTTCACACCAAATGAATCCAAAACTGATGAAGAATGGTATTTTGAGCATTTGCAAGTTTGTGACTTTATTCGATAATGGGTTGAAGATAATATGTTGAATCATATTGATAATGATACAAATGTCAAAACTTTGTGGGACAAGCTTGAATCTTTGTATTCTTCTAAGACTGTAACAAGTTGTTCTTGCTTAAACAAGCAATTCGTTTGCAGTATAAAGAGGGGAGCTCGGTTCTTGATCATGTGAATGCATTTTAGGGTATTTCTGATTAGTTGTTTGGTATGGGTGTGAAATTTGATGAAGAAACTTTGGGACTTTGGTTGTTAAATACACTTCCTGATTCTTGGGAGAATTTTTGGGTGTCTTTGACAAATTCTGCTCCTGATGGTGTTGTAACTGTGCAGTATGTAAAGAGTGATATTCTGAATGAAGGAGTGAGAAGAAGAACTCAGGGGACTTCCACATCACAATCAGATATCTTGGTCACTGAAGGCAGGAGGAGAAGTAGAAATAAGAGTCAAGACTAGAGTAATAGAGGCAAGAGAAGGAGTAAATCAAAGTCAAGGTATAAGAACCTTGAATGCCACTATTGTGGTAAACTGGGGCACATTAAGAAGTATTGCTTCAAGTGGAAGAGGGAGAACAAAGGCGACAAAGGTAAGCAAGAAAAGAAGGGCAATGATGACAACAATGATCGGGTCACAGTTATTACTTAAGTTGATTTGGCAAGTGTTTGTGATGTAGATATGATCAATGTTGCCAGTAATGACACTCTTTGGGTATTTGACAGTGGTGCTGCACACTATGTTGCTTCAAGGAGAGAACTCTTTACATCCTACATTTCAGGTAATTTTGGAGTTTTACGGATGGGTAATGAAACTACATCTAAAGTATTAGGAATTGGCAGTGTAACTATGGAGACTAACCTTGGCATGAAGTTCGTGCTTAAGAATGTTAGACATGCGTCAATGTGAGGTTGAATTTGATTTCTTATGAAAACTTGTATCATGATGGATATGGCACCAATTTATTTCCGCATGGCATAATTTATAAAGGCTCTTTGGTTATAGTTAGAGGGTTTAGAGCTTCGGGCTTGTACTAGTTACAAACTACAATCGCTACAAATCTAGTGAATGCAGTTAAGAGTGATGGCTCTTCATATTTATGACACAAGAGATTGAGTCAAACCAGTGAGAAGGGGCTGAATATTCTAGCTAAGAAGAATTTGCTCTCTGGTCTGAAAAGTGGAGAGCTAGACACTTGTTTTCATTGTTTGGCTAGAAAACAAAAAAGGGTGTCCTTTAAACATCATCCTCCTTCTAGAATAGGAGAGTTGCTTACGTTGGTACACTCAGATGTATGTGGTCCTTTGAAAGAAAAGTCGTTTGGTGGTGGACAATACTTTGTGACTTTTATTGATGATCACTCAGGGAAGCTTTGGGTTTATGTTTTGAAGTCAAAGGATCAAGTGCTTGGTACATTTAAAGAATTTTATGTTTATGCTGAGAGAGAGACTGACAACAAGTTGAAATGTGTTCGCACTAATAATAGAGGTGAATATTGTGGACCTTTTGATGCATATTGTAAAGAGCATGATATTAGACAATAGAAGACACCTCTTAAGACTCCACAATTGAATGGCTTGGCAGAAAGGATGAATAGAACATTGACGGAGAGAGTTAGATGTGTGCTTTCCAAACTGCCTAATTCATTTTGGGGTGAGGCATTGTATGCGGTTACACATGTTGGCAATATGACTCCTACCAGTGTTTTGCAAAATGATGTTCCCGATAGATTTTGGTATGGTAGGAAGCCTTTCTATGACCATTTGCGGGTATTTGGTTGCAAATGTTTTACCCATGTCCCTAAAGATGAAAGGTCCAAGTTAGATTCTAAGACAAGACAGTGTATCTTCATTGGCTATGGTCAAGATGAGTTTGACCACTAGTGTTATGATCCTATTGAGAAAAAACTTGTCAGAAGTCGTGATGTGATCTTTGTAGAAGATCAGACTATTGAAGATATTGGCAAAGTGGAGAAGACAAAGCCTCAGACTCAAAGTTTGATTGATTTAGATCAAACTCCTTCAGCTCATACACCTGATGTAGTTGATGATGAGGATCAGGTTGATCTGCAAGATGATACTCAAGATGCAGGTGCGGTTAATGTTCCTATAGATGATGTTGTTGATGATCATCATAGGGTGATTGGTGAGCAGGAAGAAGTTACAGTTAGGAGGTTTACCAGAGATCATATGCCATCTACTAGGTACTCACCTAGTGAGTATGTGTTGTTGACAGATACAGAAGAGCTTGAATGCTACCAAGAAGCAATTGAGAGTGAGGAGAAGGCTAAAAGGGATGTAGCTATGAATGATGAAATGCAACCCTTGTATGATAATGAAACATTTGAACTGGTGAAGCTTCGTAGTGACAGAAAAGCCTTAAAGAATAGGTGGATCTATAGGATGAAGCAAGAAGATAATTCATCATCTCCACGGTTTAAAGCCGGATTAGTTGTCAAGGGCTTCAGTCAGAAAAGGGGGATTGATTTTGAGGAGATTTTCTCACCAGTAGTCAAGATGTCTTCCATTCGAGTTATAATGGGCTTGGCTGCCGCTATTGATTTAGAGATTGAGTAGGTGGTGTGGGCCCCCTACATGAGGGGCAATACCTGTTATGAGCTTCAATGGTATGAGGCGTGCATTCAAATGCAACAAAACCCTGAGGTCTCGAGTTCGAGTACCAAAGGGGACAATACCTGTTAATGTAGCATGGGGGTCGCG
>JANQBM010000001.1:13790220-13812869 GCA_025594535.1 Erythroxylum domingense | reverse complement strand
CACTCAAAAACTACCTTAAGGCTATTTTGCAACATCAAACACAAAAATACAATCCGATGGAATAAAAACAACACAATATCCAGAAATTGAATATTCTTCATTAATAAAAAAATATAACATTCTTACAAAGCTTTAGGGGGCTTTTTCTTAGCCCAATACATAATGTCTCAAAAACAAAGAAACTACATGAAAGTAGATTTGCTAAACAAAAATGCATCTAAAGCTTTGTTATCAAAAATATGATTTCAAAAACAAAAGTAAACGGGAGTAATGCCTCGCCCTGGGAACGGTCACTCATGTTCTTGGTCTTCGCCTGTGGATGGGAAGGGAAATGGGGGTGAGCTCGACGGCTCGTGGGTAACACATTAGTAACTAAGATTTAGCACAAAAACCTTTCATTTTATTTTCAATGCAATTTGTCAAATTATGCAACATCTTATTTCCAAACTTTTAACTCATCATGAAAATCACAAAATTTACATAAAGAACACATTCAAAGAAACGCATTTCAAAAATCACATAATCACATCAAAAGTGGTTCGGATGGATCCAAAACAGAACATACTACACATTCCCACGAAGCGGTCATGTGTAGCCGTAAACTTAGGGGAGTCCGTGAGGATCGCCAATGCCACTAGTGGGCAAGCGGGATAAGCCTATAAGTAGACAAGTGTACTTGACTCACTTAGGGGACCACCATAAACACATATAATCATGTATTTCACATAATTCAAATAATCGGCCCAAAACGGCCCTTTTTCTGAAAGACATGAATTTTTACATACATTCTTTTCACTTTGCAAAAATTTATGCAAATCTTTTCTAAATTCATTTATACACCCAAGAAACATGATAACAAGTTCAATTCTTCACAAAAGTAATAAATGCAAAATTTTAAAGTCTTAGGAAAGCATTTAATGCATTTATGAAGACAACACCTATTAGCTTAATACTCAATTATTAAAATGTCACCTACCTTGAATCTTTGTGCTTTATACTTGATCAAAAGCCCCTTCCACTTGCTCCTCTTGCCTCAAATGATCCTCTTCAAGAACAAAAAAACCCTAAAATTAATAGAAAATTCGGAATTGAAAACCTAAGAAAATAAAAGCATGAATTTAACCCTAGAACAAGCATACCCATGCTTTTCCCTAAGGCATTTAACCTAAACCCTCAAGAAAATCCGAAAATTTACTTACCTTGATTCACCCACGAATTTGTTTCTTGCTCCTAATGGAAGGTTTAATCTTCCTCTTTCACTTTCCTTCTTGATAATACCCTCAAAGACACCTTTCCTAAGGCAATGAGAGGTGAACCCTAACTTTCTTCTTCTTCTCTTCTTCACTTCTCCGAAAACTCACTCTTCTTCTTTGTTTTGTAAAATTGTTCTTCTTCTAACACTCATTCACGACAATCACTTAGCCTTCTTTCTTTCTTTCATTTACCAAGAACCAAAAAGACCAAAATGTCCCTCCTTTTAAGACTTAAGTTCCAAGAACTTAAGTGTTCTTCCTAAAATGACCCTACACAAACTCTTGTTCTTTTAATCTAACTAACACCATAAGCTTCCTAATGTAATCTCAATTTTTCCTTTTTGTACCATCAATCTTTTAAAAAAAAATTCTACACCCAAAAACATTATAATCAAAACCTAATTACAAACAAATTAATCAAAAATTAATCCTCAAAATAAACTAAACACATGCATTACTAGTATGAAGAGGATCGGGGTCTAACAGTTTTTAAATTACATAAAAAAGGAGAGAAATAAGAGAATTAAAGTGAAGTGTTTTAAGAAGAGGTTTATGAAAAAAATGCATATATAAAATATGACGAGATTGAACCTTTGAACAATTCAAATAATGAATATGTTGAAATTTCATTTGTAGAGGATGAGAACGGTGAGAGATTTGAAGAGGAGCCTGAGTTTGATTCTAATTCTTTAGAAAAAGAAGATGATGATGGTTTTGATTTTGATTTACAATTAAGTGATTATGATAACGAATAATTTTGTTTGTAATAGAATATTATATTCATAAATATATTATTACATCAACAATATATTGTTATATATTTGATTTATATTGTTATATTACTGGAATATTAAAAAAATACATATTTCAGGTTAAAAATATGCCACAAAAGAGAAAATAGGAAATGATACGGTCAAGGGTCAGCCTACCACCAATTGGACCAGCCAGTGCAGGTCCAAGTGAAGCTTCATCTTCTGCAAATGCTATAAAATCTGTACATCCACCTACTGCACATCCAGATGAGACATCATTTTCCCACCTGCAACCCTTGTACAGTCACCTTTTGTACCTGATATTACACCATCCAGTAGCCCTATTATACCACCCACCATCCCTCCTTCATCTACCACCCCTATAACGACAAAGATATCAGAGGTAAATGTTACGAATGAAGGAGGAGACCTCCAGTTTGGAGCTAAGGGAGTTGATGGAAGAACTTACATTACAATTGTCAATAATCTGTAAGTGAAAATACATGCATGATAACACTATAGGATTATACTGAAGTTATAGGTTTTAATTTTAACATGATCAAAAAATTCTTTTATATTAGGTTCGTTCCATTTGGAATGTGCTCAAGAAACATGACATCCAAGTTTAAGGAGAAAATTGATCTTGAGGGTTATATATGGAAGAATACCTCCTAGCCGACAAAGGATTTTTATTACCGCATTCATACAGATTGCTTCATTCCCTTTGTAAACATATTGCTTTAATCCTTTTGTAACTTTATTATGTATAGGTAATGGGAGTTAGAATTATTTATTTCAGGTAGCTTAAATCCATAAACGATTTCCATATAAATGTCACAATTTAATGATCCACATAGATAACCAAATCCATTAGTTGCATATCAAGACTTTGTTAAGCTATCAACTCATTAAAAATTAAAAGGTGATTGTTTCTATTATACGAGTTAATGTTTCCTCGAATTCAATACTAATTATGCTTTGTATCTTACTCTTATATTTTTCTAAATTTTGTTTTTAGGTGAATACCTATTTATAATCGAATATTTTTACATTAACTTATAACTATTCAAGAAATTTAGCTCAATTTGAATTATTTCTTCCTAAATTTTCAGTCATTTGTTCGATGACATTCTTCAATACATTTTAGTTATATGTAGTATTTGTTACAATTGTATATGTAAAAACATTATCAATGAAACATGTTTATGATCTGTAAAAACATTATCAATGAAACATGTTTATGATCTCTAACTTTATTTTTACATGTATAATGAATATACTTTTCCACGTTTATAGGGATCATGACCTCTATATAGATCTCTAATGAATTATTTTCATTTGTTGCTACCATATCCTCTTCTAGAAGTAATTGCTTTGATCGAGTTGCTTCTTTTAGAATTATTTTTTAATGTAATTTTATATTTGTATATATTGGAATTTTGTTATTTGCTCCTAGTGATCTTCCTTGCTCCAGGTTTAGTAAACTGATATATAATAGTAGGAATGATTTGTCCTACTTCGAAATTGACTTTAAATCTAAGTAGGGGTTTAGGGCCGGAGCTTACAACTCGAACCCACACTTAATAAAAATATTTAAAATGAAATTTAATTAGTATTAATAAATTGAAAAAAAAAGTAATTTAAGGTCTAATGCCTTTAAGAAGAATAGTGTTTCAATATTAAAATTTGTCAAAATGTAAAGCAAGTTCAATAGTATGGCATAAAACTTTATGCAATATACCATTATTCAAATTATTAAGGGAAAAAATACATTTTAAAGAATATAGTTTACATTGAATATTTTAATTGCCTAACTAAATTCAAGCAAACATCAAGGCTTCCATAATCTTAAGATGCAGTTGAGCTTGTTAGGGACTCATTATCTGATTGTTAATACTAAAAGTAAAACCTAAAGTAGTAGTAGATATTGGAATTGATAAGAGATCTTGTGCAATTGCTTGTATTATTAGATAATAACCTTTATGTAACTTCCACCATGATAATATGATGAATTGCATCTTTTCAACTGCAATAAAAAAACCTACCTCCGAATAGTTGCCTAACTTCATCCTATTATAAGAAGTCCTAGAATTTTTTTCTTTAATGAATTCTTTAAATTCAAGAATCACACCTTCATTTGTTATATAAATAATATATGAAGATGAAGTTGATACTAAAACTAAATTACAACGATCGTGATCTTTATCTAATCTTAATTGATAATCATTAAACAAATCATACCATAATTGTTTAATGAAATCAACATATGCTTAAGTCTGTTCATCATATAAATTTTGCTAATAAAAGATAGCCTATCCACCTTATAAATATCTCATTTTTAACACATGACCAATTGTCATGGTTTTTTCTATCATAGAACAATGAGAATCAAATTTCTTTATCATCTGCTTTACCATAATTTGAATCAAGTCATTGGAATAAAAATTTCAACTAGATAATGTTGGATTGATCTTACATATGCAGCTAAAGAAAATGTGTGAAGCTAAAAATTTTGTGCCTAAGAACAAATCAATAGCATTATGAAATATCACCAATTTCACACAAATTGCTTTAGTGAAATCCTATTTCTATTATATCAGTAAATAAATATATTGAGAATCTTTTTGTCTCATCCTAATAAACACTTTATTATACTTAGTTTTGAACTATAATATCTTAAATGTTAAATTTCATTTACTCGAGTAATCCAAAACTAACTTATTGTGTATGGAATGTGTAGTTATCATATAGTTGCTTCAAAATTTTTAACTTTTTTAGGTGTTGTACTCCAATACACTATACTACTATGGATTGCCTCTATGGCTTCCTTTATTACCTATACCCTATCATTCACTATCAAATTTACAATATATAAAAAAAACACAAATGAAATAACCTTCCACCAATTAGTAAGTGATAGGTATAGATTGTATTATGTTTTACTAGAAGTTTAAGTGTGTTTTTAAGTATTTCTTAGATGATTATCATGTGTATAGGCTTAGAATTGTGTTATTGTTAATGTTTGTATGTATTCTAAGTGTTTGTTTGGTTTACAAGAAGAATTGCATCTTAATTTTATGTTTCATGAGGTGTTTAATGCATTTATGAGTGCTGAAAATAAGGAAATTAAAGAACAAAGAAGAAGGAGTGAGTTGGACGTAAGGCACGGTCGTGTCACACTGGAGCACAATCGTGTATGGGAGGCACGATCGTGCCAGAGAGGAAAATTCTTAGAGACGACTGAGCCTCCAAGGGCACGATCGTGGTATAGAGTTTTTAGCGGCGAATTTTTTCATCCATTTTAGGATTTAGGGCTATTTTTGAAACTGAACAAAGTAGAAAATCCTAGAAATGACCCTAAGCATCTAAAGCATTATATAAGAATGTGAAATACAACAAAAAATGTAGCAACCACAAATCAAAGTGAATCAAAAGTGGGAGATCAAGAAGAACATCAAAAAATTCCAGCATTCCAGACCAAGGCATTCAACAATTTTGTTCTTTTTTCCTTTTTTTTTCTTTATCCTTGATGTGTAATTTGAATTCTAATATGTGAAACATGTTCATAAATTTCTAAATTCAGATTAGGAATTATTCTAGAATTATTTTTTGACTTTTAATTATTACTGAATTTAATATATTTTTAGATGTTTGTGATAATTGTTCATGTATAAACTTGAAAATGAATCGAGAGAGTGAGTCAAAGTAATTAGTGTTAGGTTGTGCAATGAGAGTTAGCAATTTAATAAAGAGTTTCCATTTTTTCAAATGAACGATTTGAAGACCTTTTGATTGTTCTAACAATTGATTGCAAAGTGGATCATTCGAACCTTTTAATTCATAGATATGAATCGCGGACCTATGAATGGGGATATTCCCAAAACTCACAAAGAAAAAAGGAAGTGAGTTAGACAAAAAAAAGAAGTAACTTGGACAAAAAGAACGGAAGTGACTTAGACAAATCAACCAACAATTATCAAGTTAACTTTTAATCGAAGAGAGATCTTGGTTGTGAAATTGATTATCTATTAGATAGCTTCATATTTAATCAAATAAGTTAGGGATAATTTTTTGAATCGAGAGAATGAAAATCTAGAAATTTCGTATTAAATTAGGGTTAATTGATTAGATCTTGAGGGAGAGTTATCAACATCTTGGGAAATCTAGGATCAAACACATAAATTGAATTAATAATAGTAAAGGAACAAAATAAAGGAAGAATTGTTACTAAATGTTCAATCTTAATCAAACCTTAGTTTTTATTGGTAGCTCACTTATTATTTGATTATTTTTTTTATTTTAATTATTTGATTCATTTTTATTTAAATTTAATTCAAATCAATTTCTGAATAACTTCGACAAAGCTAGGTTCAAATTGTTAGTCCGAAAGAGGAATTTTAAGGCTATCACACTTAGAAGCGGGAAAAAGTTAGAAGAACCAACATACCTCTTATACTACAAGATGTGATCCATATACCTACAAGTATTGAAAGTTTTATTATTAGATATAAAACTTGCTCAACAAGTTTTTAGTGTGATTGCTGAAAATTTTAGCATTAGGATGATTTGAATTCTTTTGATTTAAGGAATTGTTATCCTTTCTTTTACGATTGGGGTACCCAATCCCAAGAAATAAAACAAGGAAAGTTTGAATGAAAAGTAGAATACACATTAATCTAGACATCACAAGGCAAGAATAAGGAATCTGAAGAGTTAAACACCAAGAAGGCATAGAAAGAATGATGGTAGAAAAATACATTACAGAGAGCAAAGAACCCTTATGGAGTTTGTGAGGGCAGGGTTTAATGCCTATCATTAAGGAATTACATTTCCACCAATGCAAGCGACATAATTTTTGTTAGAAGAGATGTCAAATAATAGTTGTCTTTAGACTTCGAAACAAAGTAGACAGCGGTCAATTTTCCAGGATCCAAAAGGAATGATTGCTGAAGATTCAGTGACAATGTTGCAGGCTGAAATTGATAACCTCACAAAGCAATTAAATAGCCTAATAACACCTCTTTCTCTCCATTCAAAGCAATTAAGCACAAATGTGAGTTATGTAGACAAGAGAGCCATATCATAGCCAATTTCTTCCTAATGGAAACAACAATGTGCAACAATCCAACTTTATAGGAGCATAATATAGTCAAGGATATAACAATCCTTATTCAAACTCATACAAAACTGGCTGGCAGAATCACCAGAATTTCTTTTGGACTAAGAATGCAGGGACTTAATTGAGAAATCAAGGTCCACTGGGATTTTATCTAGATAAGTTCAGTAAAAATGATTCAAAATTAGACAAGCTCATAAATCTAGAAGGGAAATTCGATCAAGTAGCAAAGTTCTATTCAGAATTTAGAGATTCAAGTGGGCCAGCTTATCAATGTGTTATCTACAAGAAGTAGGGAGAGCCTCTTGAGTAATATCGAAGTAAATCCAAGAGTGCAATTTTAAGGTTGTCACACTTAAGAGTGGGAAAAAGTTAGAAGAACCAACATAAAAACAAGCTAAACCTAACCTTTTGGAAGACTATGAGAACAATGAAGAGGATGAAGATAAGAATGAAGATTCTTCATATATCCTCCTCCTCTATACCTACCAAAAATACCATTCTCACAAAGACTTCAGAAGAAAAAAGTGGATATATGATTTGCATCATTCGTAGAAAAGCTAAATAAATTGCAAATTACCTTACCCTTTGTGGAAGCTTTGAAGAGCATACCCACGTACGCAAAGTTTCTCAAAATCAAATTATTAAGCAAATAGACTTGGAATGAAAATCAAACAATCTTTATGGCAGAAATCTGCAGCTCCCTAATTACCAACCACACACCCTCACAGTTGACAAATCCAGGGAGTTTTTACTATACCCTGTGAAGTTGGTAATTTAGATTTTTTAAAATACTTATGTGACTTAGGTGTAAGTATTCATCTATTCCTTTGTCACTTTATAAAAGAAAAATGGAGCCAGGTAATATGAAGCCAATTTCTATGATTATTTATTTGGATCAATAAAGAAATTGTTTAGTGTGATGGAGGATGTGCCTATAAAAGTGAAAAATTTTATCATTCCTATGGATTTCATCGTGTTAAAATTTGAAGAGGATCAAAACTGTCTATTAATTCTTGATAGACCATTTTTGAACACTGGAAGAGCTTTGGTATATGCCTATGAAGGCAACCTTATCCTTTAGATTGGTGATGAACAAGTGGAATTCAATATGAATAAGGTATTAAAGAATTTGAAAGAGGGAAAGTCGTTTATGAGAATTGATGTAGTTGAATCTTGAAAGGATGAAGAAGAGGAAGATGAACAAATGATAGCAGCCATAGAGCTTAAAGAATACAAAGAAGTCTCTGTTTAAGGAGCGGAAGAAGAAGAGGGGATGAGGATGATTGCAGAAGAAGAACATCTCACCTTCTTATAAGAAAAATTGCTAGATTTAATACATAATTCAGGAAGTTTCATTATTCTTTATTTTATTAACAATTTGTTACTAAAAAAGAAATTACTGAACTTAATTGTTTTTTTATTTTATCAATTTTCCTTTTTATCATATTGCAACATGTAGCTTATTTACAGGTTATGAAACTGAAATTGGGTGACACAAGTGGACGCAAGCTACTCATAATAGACCTATGTTAAGGGTAGAAGGTAGAGTACATCAAGTAAATGACGTTAAACATGTGCCACTTGGGAGGCAACCTAAGGCTTAGAATTTATTTGTTTATTTATTTATAGTTTATTTTGTTGGTGCTTTGTTATTTTTATTTTTTAATGTTTATTTTGTAAGAAGTGAATTGCTAAAATTTTATGGCATAGGATGTCTCCAAATTCCATTATCACTAACACCACCACCGCCGAAACACCATAAGTATTCTTACTTTAACTTTTTCTTTGTTGTTATTTATCTTTATTTGTATTGTTCTTATTTTTCACATAGAGGACAACATGTTGTTCAAGTGTGGGGATGTGTATGCAATGGCATATCATACCTATATAAAAATTTTCCTTTCTATCAATTGTGTGTGAATTTTACAGTTGAGTTATTAGGTTGACAAAGTGTGAATATTTTGTGCATATGTGTGAATGTGTCAATGGAAAGAATTAAATGGAATTAGTTTAGCTTTAAACATGGTCATTTAATTTGTAAAGGCATTGTAACTAGTGAATTTTATGGTTTAAGTTTCTTTGGGATGAACATACATGTTAATTAGGATATGAAACCTATTCTGACAAGCCCCTATCCTGTAATGACTACGCGACCTACTCGGCACTCCACGGTGACTCTCCAGTCGATATCTGAGTCAGCTAGAAAGTTCTCGTGAAGCTAAGCCTATTGTCTTTGTTAAGGAAAAGCTTTAATTCACAATAAGAAATGTAAACAAAGAAGTTTTGTTTTTCAATTTATTAAAAATTTCAATAACACAACGACTGTATTTTGACATCCCAAAATTTTCAAAGTCCCTGTAAAAGTTCAAAACACTTCTATTATCACATCAATTTCTTAACTCCAAATTGTGGACTTCAAATCCACTCACGTGCAGTCTCAAATCGTTACATCAATAAACTTTGAAAAGCTTAAAACAATGTCATGCATTTCATTAAAAAACCTTTATACACATCCATTCTTTATACAAACATACTTTCCAAAACATGTTCAAAGATATGCAATAGTTCTAAAAAATATGTACTAGGAAAAATAAAAAATGCCTTCATAGTAGCACTCGACGAAATTAACTACTCACGAGGTGGATTCCCTGTTACTGAAGCCCCTGAGTGTACACGTGGGAGGTTTTATTTAAAAACAGAAAATAAAGGGTGAGCTAAATGAGCTAGTAAGTGTTATTGGTTTCCAAAAAAAACATTTATATAAACATTAATTTCTATAAAAGAAAACAGTGTCTTTTCTTTTCAAGTAATAATCAATGTTCTTACAAAACACAATATATATATATATATTTCTGAGATTAAGTTCCATTTTTCTTATAAAGTAAACAGTGATGGCAAACAATACTTTCATGAACTTTCTTTTAAAACATAGCATATCACTATTTTTTTTTTTGCCATATGGTACCCTTAGGTATAAAGCCACGGAGCTAGTTTTGTATTGCTTACCTGTGCCTGATTAACCTTTATATACCAATTTTTATAAAGTTGGTTTTGCATCGCTTACTCATAACGATGCTAGCACTATATGTAAATCAGTGGTTACAGAGTTAGTTCTGCATCGCTTACCCCATAACAGTGCTAGCACAATATATGCTTCACACGTGCAGAGGGCGACTCACAAGACATACTGACAAATACAACACCACCCATGTTGGTGACATACGCCCCCCAAACACCACCATGCACGTTAGGATGTATTATGATCGATATAATCGTATGAATAAATACCTAACGCCATACCATAGGTTAAATCACAATTAATACATAAGCGCGCCTCATTTCAATAACAATTAAAAACATATTCAAAATCCATTTCTATGCCAATTCAATTCCAATTCAATGTCAATTCAAAGCATATGCAAATTCCAATTTAATGCCAATTCAAAGCCTACGTACTTCTAATTAGTTTCCAATTGCATTCAAAATGCAATTCAATGCTAAATCAAAGCATATGTAAATCTTATGAAGATTAAATTTTAAATTCAAGTAGTAGTACCAGTGGAATTATTCATAAACATACTTTTCATAGTAAGGTAAAAACCATCTTTACAAAATCAATTTAAAGGTACACTCACTGTTTGTCATTTATCGTAAACTGCCCTCACGTGTTTGGTGCTTTTCCTTTATTAGTCTTGAGTCTACGATGATTAAGAAAACTTTATGTTCATACTCAGCTATGAGGGAGACCCCTGAAGGTTTCTTAAAACCTGCCGAGTATATCCATAACTTACTACCTTGGTGACTTCTATATTAGTTGTAATTTTGAAGACTTGAAGTATGACTCTTAATTTATATATTTTTATGAAACTATGCTTCTCAGTTTGGCTTAGTTTTTTTTTTGAATTCCTATTAAAAAGAAAATTTTGGTTAAAGATGCTTATTAGATGGGGTCAGGGCTCGGTATCAGGATGAATATACGTTAGTAAAGGATTGGTTGTAGATGAAAGGAAAAGTTTGATTTTTTAATATCTAATTTAATTACTATTGTGTATTATTATATGCCATGTAAATACTAACATGTCAAATGGTCCTACTTAGATGGCTAGCCATTTAAGTATCAGTAACTATAAGGTTAATGACGAACTAGTTTTGTAACAAATTGAAAGTTCAAATATTTCATTACTAGTTTTGGTAACTATAACCAATATTAAAAATTATGAAAAGTTTAAAATTTTAAATGCAATTATTAGAAAGAATATCAGGTTGGTAATTAGCATTTATCTGATTAAGCATTTAATGTAATTAGATGTAAATATTGTTCATTAATTGTAGATCCCTATTTTTTAGCTTCTATAGGTTAGGAGTAATTCCCCCAAAAATTCCTTCTATACCTTACAAAATTAGGTTGACTTTAAATGTATATATTCTATAGTTTAAATTATGAAAATTAATAAGGAGAATTCATTCGAAAAATCTCTTTGTTCATGGTATCAAAGTTTGGTTCAACTTTGTCGGAATTTAATCCCTTTAAAAAATTGGCACCATCCCTGCAACCCTTCTTACCTTTAAAAACCATTCCTTTCAAATCACTTAGCACAAACTCAATGATTCCAACGTTAGAGAATGGTTCAAATTTGTCTTCCTCATCCTTAAACAAAGGGAAAATGGAGTATGATACAAATACTATCCCCATTCCCTCTACAAATGATCCTAAATTCAACATATGGGATGTCAAAAAATTCAATTTTCATGGCATGGTTAATTAATTTCATAGAGAATACAGGCAAACTTATCTATTTTACTAGATTGCTAGAGATATATAGGAGGCAATTAAAGAAATTTACTCAAACATGGAAAATAACTCAGAGTGTTTCGAGGTTTGATCTAAGTTAGTATCGATTTGGTTTTGGTACGATCCTGTATCGGTACCGGTCAATATCAAATACCATTTGGGTTAATTTTTTAAATTTATAAAATAATTCCTAAATTTTTTAAAATTGCCAATTAGTCCTTAAATATATTATACTGTATATTTTATAATTTTCTGTCAACCCTGTCTCAAAAATCATAATAATAAAATTTTAAAATAACAACAATTTATTTATTTTTATTAATATTATTTTTCACTTATAAATAATAACCACAATTAATATAAAAAGATCAGTTAATCATCATGAAAATATAAAATTTAAAACAATACAAAATATTTAAAACATTACAATTTAATCATATAATGAATAATAATTACATCAAAACAAACAAAAAGATTTTACTATGTGTGTTAAGTTTGTTACATGTTATAGAACTGCTTCACAAAAAATTTGGCTAAGAAATTTAATTTCTTAATTGCTTATGATTGATTAAGTTGCTAGAATTATCCATTTATACTATGATATTTTTTTACAGTGTTGTTTAGTAACAATAATTGTAATATTATAGGTTTTAAGAATTTAGAGGTTAAATATTTGACCATAAAGGAACTTGTATATAAAGGTGACATTATGGTAGAGCTTGTTTTAACTTATTATATGTTGTCTAATCCTTTAACTAAAGGACTTGACCTCGCTATTTTTGACGAAGATGTTTGCAGTACTAGTGTTTTGAATTCTCACTATTACTTAAAGATGAATGTAAGTTTGCTTTATATGCATTGATCTTTTCACATATTATGATTGCATTGTTTATATATTGACAATCATAATTTCTTCCCAATTGTATGTCTTATTTTGCATTGTTGTAATATAAATATAAATTTTAAGATTTGTGTCATTTTTAAAAATATGGTAGGTAATTCAGCATATTTATAGTTTGAACTTGATTATATGTCTTCTAAAACATTCAAATATTTAAAAACACTACTATGAGACTCAATGAAGTTCAAATATTTGTTAGCATACATTAAGCGAAAATAAAATTTTCTTTTACAGTTTAGTATAAAGTTCAAAGAAATTAAAACCAATAAACAAAACATAGTACATTAAATATAATATATTATTGTTATTTGTCAAACTCTACATTCTCATTTATGTTAGTAAGTTTATTAGATATATGTGATTGTATTGAATTTATGTCATATATGACACATATTTCTATGATCTTTCAGTATCCAAAGCCTTACAAGACTAAATGATGAACTTTCATTATCTGTGAATCAAATGTTTTAGGAAGGTTGACTAATACAATATCTTTTTTATTCTTTTACCCTTTATTATTTTTCTTTAGGGTTAAATTCATTGTACCTCTTATAGTTTTGTATTTTAGCAATATACCCCTTGACTTTTAAAAAATATTAATAACCACTCTATGTTTTATTTCTATGACATTATCCTTTACGTTATTTTTTTAAAAAAATATAAATCCAAATGAAAAGATAATTTCATTTATGCTATGTGGACTACACGTGGCACATCAATACCTACTTGCAAATGACATCGTGCTTTTTGCTGCATTGTTTTGCAACCTCTACAATGCCACATAGAGCTCAAATCCTCTAGGGAAAAAATAGCATGAATAATGAAGTTCTAGTAAAAAAAATGAATGAACTCTTATTTGAGTTACAGTGGATAGAAGTTGAAGGGAAAATGGCAGTGGAGAGAAAATCAAAGTGTAAGTCATTGAAAAATGTCCATCCAAACAAGTTTAAAATATTGTAATTTTGGGAACTGAAAATGAGACTTTGATTAGGGCTTTCTTATGTGTGTGTGAATTTGATGAAATATTATGTGATTAGAGTAGCTTTTGTACTTGGCCAAGGATGTCCTTTTTTTATTTTATTTCCTCTAATTCCCAAATTATGGAAATGAATTTTGCATCCTTAAGTTTTTAAGAATCAAGGGATAGTTGTATTGATTAGACCACAATGCTATGTTTCATAGGTCTACTTTAAATGATAAACTACACCTTTGCCCCTTTTGTAATCAAGCATTTTAAGGTAAAACTTAATTATTAGAATTTTTGTTTTAAAAAACTTACCTATAACTTTCTTGTAATTTCAGTCCAATAATATATGCATGAGTAATTGATTACTCATTTTGTTTGATTAGTAACTATAAAGAGTTCTTTCAATAAATATTATTCTCATCCTATACGATGATACATAAATATACATATGTAATGTTTTACCCTTTTTTTGGTATGGAGTGAATGGCTAAGACCTGTAATATGGCCTTCCACAAATCAAAATGATTCTCCTTATATCTTGATTTGGAAACTATAGTTTGAGTTGTTCAAAAGCTCTCCCTTAACATCTTCCATAAGTCAAAATGATTCCACTTAATATTTTGATTTTGAAAACTATACTTTTGTTTATGAAATTCTCTAATTTCATCATGGCTTCAATTTTCAAATTTCAAATCTTTATTATTACTTTTATAACCTTTGCTTTTCCTCGAATAGAATTTGCATACGCTCAGTACATCTAAATCATTAAATTATCTTTTATTAAACTTAAAAGTCTAATTGACAACCTATACAATTGTTCAAGAATTCCTCCAATTTTATTTAGGAGGGTGATAATAGTGATGTTAATTTTCTTTTTCATTAAATAAATGTTTGGTTAAGTTGTAAAGATGATAATAAGTTGTTTATCTGGTCTTTATAAGTTCCTTTTTTTTACCAGAACTTCATTCTTCATGCTACCTTTTTCATAGAGCATTTATGCTTTGATATGGAATCATATGGGTTGAAAAATGATGCTATATAAAGCAAGACAGTATGTGAGCACACGAGTTTATGCCATATATAGTGCCACATAACAAAAATGACAATGTTTTTATGTTTAAATTTGTTTTAACATAAATTGATGGAAAAGGAGATATGTGCTACAAAAACAAAACTATAAGGGTTATTGATAGTTTTTAAAAGTTAGGGGTTGCATTGATAAAATGCAAAATCATATAGGGGTCTAATGAATTTAACCCTTTTCCTTATTACAGATACAACAATTAATATTTGCCAAAGGTGGAGAACATTGGAACACATTTATTAATTAAAAATTTTCAAAAGGGTAAATTATATTTCTAACATTAACTTCACTTAATTTTATAACACTATATAAAACTATCAAAAGTTACAATAAAATGCTTGAACTTTTAATTTGTTACAAAATTAGTCCACCTTTAATCTTATAGTTAAAGGTGTCGAGATGGTCCATTATGTAAATAGGACATTTTGATAAGTAATCACCTATGTGGAATATAAATAATTCACATTAGTAATTAAATTAAAATAAATCAAAAAGAAAGAGGAATCAAGAACCCGAATTTCCTTGTTCCAATATTTCCTTTGTCTAATACCTTCTTATTATGCTAATCCTTCATTTTCATCATTTTCATGTCTCTCTCAATTTGATTTAAACCCATCAATGTATCTCTTCCCATTCCTCTGGAACATAGGTCCAATCTCCATATGTTGGGAACGAACTGTGATATAAACATGTTCATAGCTTGAAAAAATTGAATAACTTAAAAATATAAATCATAAAATGCAATTGAATTGTATTTTATTCAAATTCCTATAAAATTTTTTCATGAGGTGTCGACTACAAGTTGTCCAAATGTTTAGCCTCTAATAGTATCCATAGAGCAGATAAAAAGAATTCAACTTTTATGATTGGCTGTAAAGGTATAAACTAACACCATAAACCTTCTGTAACTTAAAATATTGAACAGTTTGTTGAAATAACCGTAAGATTGTATTTGCACCTATAAGATTATAGAGATTGCTTTTTGTTAGGGGGGTAAAATTGCTAATGGGGTTTTCAAGATTGAACTCCATTAATGATATGGTTATCTAAGCAACCCATTGTTGTACTTATCTTTCTACCTATAAGTTATGATAAAACCACTTTAAACTAAAAAAGTATAAGTGGTGTAATAATAACTAGAAGAACAAAATTAAGCATAAATATACATAAAGTAAGACTTAAATAAAGAATAAAGAGAAGGGGGGTGTTGGTGACTTTTATATTTCCTATAAGTAGTTGTAATTTTGAAGACTTGAATTATGACTCTTAATTTTTTTTTTTTATAAAACTATACTTCTCAGTTTGGCTTGGGTTTTCTTTGTATTCCTATTAAAAATAAAATTTTATTTAAAGATGCTCATTAGATGGGGTCAGGGCTCGATATCAAAATGAAGGCATGCTAGTAAAGGATTGGTTGTAGATAAAATCACTGGTGTGTATTATTATATGCCACATAAATACTAACATGTCAAATGGTCCTACTTAGATGGCTAGCCATTTAAGTATCAGTAACTATAAGGTTAATAACGAACTAGTTCTGTAACAAATTAAAAGTTCAAATATTTCATTACTACTTTTGGTAACTATAACCAATAATAAAAATTATGAAAAGTTTAAAATTTTAAATGTAATTATTAGAAAGAATATCAGGTTGGTAATTACCATTTATCTGATTAAGCATTTTATGTAATTAGATGTAAATATTGTTGATTAATTGTAGATCCTTAATTTTTAGCTTCTACAGGTTAGGAGTAATTCCCCCAAAAAATTCCTTCTATACCTTCCAAAATTTGATTGAATTTAATGTATATATTCTATAATTTAAATTATGAAAATTAATAAGGAGAATTCATTCCAAAAATCTCTTTGTTCATGGTATCAAAGTTTGGTTCAACCATGTCGGAATTTAATCCCTTTTTAAAATTGGAACAACACTTCAACCCTTCCAACATTTGAAAACAATTTCCTTCAAATCACTTAGCACAGACTCAATGATTCCAACATTAGAGAATGGTTCAAATTTGTCTTACTCATCCTTAAAACAAAGGAAAAATGGAGTATGATACAAATACTATCCCTATTCCCTCTACAACTTATCCTAAATTCAACATATGGGATGTCAAAAATTCATTTTTCATGGCATGGTTAATTAATTTCATAGAGAATACAAGCAAACTTATTTATTTTACAAGACTACTAGAGATATATGGGAGGCAATAAAAAAATTTACTCAAACATGGAAAATAACTCAGAGTGTTTTGAGGCTTGATTTAAATTTTAAGAAATGAAATAAGCAAATTGGTCATTAAGTACTATAAGTCTATAAGATCAAATGGTTGTGCCCTAAAGATGGAGTTTAATTTTCCTGAATGGTGAAAAGGGAGCGTATGTTTTATTTATTACAAGGATTGAACAAGCAATTAGATTAAGTAAGTGTAAGGATGTTAACAAGGAAACCTTTTCATAAAATCAAATAAGTCTTTATTGAAGTTAAAAGAGAAGATAGAAGAAAACAGGTATGGACCAGATTCCTCCTCACTTGGTCAACATTAGCCCCTCACTAAAACAAGCCAAATATCCCAAGTTAAAAAAATAGAGAAATAGGAAGGTTAAGAACAATTACGATGTGATCATTGTTCTAAGTTAAATCTTACCTATGAACTTGTTAGAAACTCCATGGCAAACCAATAACTTGGAAACTCAAAACCAAAGAAAACCAAACAGAGCCCTTACAGTTGAGTCATCTATGGAAAACACTAATTCAAGACACTCAGTATGACACCTGACCAAGTCAAAGCCCTATAGATAATACTTAGTCATAAAAGTGCCCCTTCTCCTATTAGTGTAGATGTTGCTCATAAAGGTAACTTATTATCCTTCTTTTTTCACTTAGAATAAAGAGTATAAGAATTAAAAGTATAGATCATTGATACTATTACATTAGATCACATGAATAGTGATCGAGACCTTTTTTTTGTATGTAAAACATATAAGGATTGTTGAAAATGTGCCTACATATCTGTAAATTGGATTAGGATGACTTTATCTTTTGGATTTTTAAAATTTTTATCTTTAAGATGACTTTATCTTTTTTTTAGATTAGAGGGTTATTATTCATTCCTAAAAATAAGGAATGTATTTAAATTTTTGGTAAATTCTATCTCTAAAGTCTAGCTCTATTTAAAGAGCTCTGCAATAGAAGTTTAAAATATCCTCCACATAACTTCTAGTCTCCAATTTCATAAAATAAATTTTTGCTCTAATAATAAAAAATTAGCATTAGAGCTTTCTTCTTGAGGGATCTGTGAATTTAGAGAAACCATAATGGAGGTTGACACAACATCTACAACTATTGCACCACTCGTTTTTATGGTGACAACTATGAATCTTGGGTTATCAAGATAACTATTCATCTTAAAGCTCTGCATCTTTAGGAGGCTGTAGAAGAAGACTATGAAGTGTTTCAATTATCCAAAAATCCTATAATGGTGTAGTTGAAGAATCACAAATAGAGGAAGACAAAGAAGTGCAAGGATAAATCTTGTCTTTTTCAACTGTGTCAAGTGTGATTTTTACAAGAATTATGAATATAAAATTTGCTAAAGATATTTGGGATTATCTTAAATCTAAATATCAAGGCAGTGAAGAACCAAAGGTATACAAGTGCTCAACTTGATTAGAGATGTTGAGATGCAGAGCATGAAGGAGATATAAACTTTTAAAGGCTATGTTAACAAGTTGCTAAGTATTGTTAATAAGGTATGACTTCTTGGTAAGGATTTTCCTGATGAAGGAATTATGCAAAAAATTATGAATCCAAAATATCTTCATTAGAAGAATCTAAAGATTTGTCAACCTTCTCTTTTGGAGAATTAGTAAATGTCCTTACAGGCACTAGAGTAGAGAAGAATGATGAAACATGAGGAGGTAGATAAGAAGAATAAAAATTGAAGGCTCCAACAAACGATAGGATGAGGTTTTTCCACCTTGTCCAATCTCCAAAAAGACAAATCACCCTTAATGAAAATGTTGGTGGACGCCTGATGTGAAGTGCAGAAAAATATGGGGTATATGGAATGAATCTGCAAGTCTCAACTTGATAAGACATAGGTTTCCATAGAGCAAAACCAACATGAGCAACACTTTATTGCAACATGCTTTGCTATAAGCAACAATTCCAGTGATTCTTAGCCGATAGATAGTGGCTGCCCAAACCATATGACTAATGACAATAACCTTTTTAAAGAGTTTGATAAAACCATTGTTTCCAATGTAGAAATTGGAAATGATGATTTTATCTCGGTCAAGGGAAAAGGAACTGTAGCTAGGGAAAAGGAACTGTAGCTATTCAAAGTATAACAGGCTTAAAGCATATCACAGATGTTTTATATATGCCTGACATTGACCAAAATTTGCTTAGTATTGCATGGCTAGTTGAAAAAGGCTTCAAAGTAATATTTGAAGACAAATTTTTCTTGATAAAAGATATGAAAGGAAAAGATGCATTTAAGGTGAAAATGAGAGCTAAAAGCTATGCTCTAAATCTAATAGAGGAGGAGCACATAGTTTTCTCAAGCACTATGAGCAATGCTAAATTATGGCACAAGAGGCTTGAACATTTCCATTATACTAGACTTCTCCATATGCATAAACATGCCTTGGTAAGAGGTGTCCCATTGCTCAAAGAAAAGTTAGTTGATTGTGTGGCTTGTAAATAAGGAAAGCAAGTCAGAAAACCATTCCCTTAAACAACAGAAAGAGCATCACATAAGTTATATTTGGTGTACATAGATGTTAGAGGACCTAAAAAAACATCATCTTTAAATGGTAATTAATACTATATTACATTTATTAATGATTTCACCAGATTTTGCTAGATTTATTTCTTTAAATCCAAATTCGATGTTGCTAATATATTCTAGAAATACAAAGCCTTCGTGGAAAATCAAAGTGCTTGTAGGTTACATACAGTAAGATCAAATAATGGGAAAGAGTACACAGATAAAGTCTTTGACAAATTTTGTGAAGAAGTTGGTATTAAACACCAACTTACTGCATCTTACACCTTACAAAAAAATAGTGCAAGTAATAGAAAAAATCGAAGTGTTATGGAAATGACAAGATGCATGCTTCATGAAAAGGAACTAGTAAAGAAACTATAGGTAGAGGCTGCAAAAACTATTGTATTTTTATTGAATAGGCTGCCAACCAGAGTTTTGTCTAATAGAACTCTATTTGAAGCTTAGTTTGGTTACAAGCTAGATTTACAAAATCTCAAAATTTTTGGTTGTGTTTGTTTTTCTTATGTGCCACAGGTTAAGAGAGACAAACTTAATAAAAAGGTTGAATTAGGTGTTTTCATTGGGTACAAAAACACTTTCATAGCTTATAGAATTTTTTAACCACAAAATGAAAAAAAATTTGTAAGTATAAATTCATGAAGGACAAACAATAGAGCTGGGAGAGGCCAATGAAAAGTAGTTTCTAGAAGTTCCAAAATACTTTGATGATGTTGTAGATGACATACCAGTCAAAGATACAAGGCCCTTATATGAAATTTATGAAAAAAGCAACATTGCCCTAGTACCTGCAGAATTCAAAGAAGCTGAGAAAGATGACAAGTGGATAGATGCTATGAAAGAAGAGCTTAAGATGATTGCAAAAAAATGGCACATAAGAGTTGATGGATAGACCATAACACAAACAACCTATAGGAGTTAAATGAATCTATATAAAAGGCCAGATTAGCGGTGAAGGGATGTTTAGGCATTTGGAGTAGATTTTTCAGAAACATTTTCTCCAATTGCATGCCTTGATATGATTAGAATGTTGCTATCCTTTAAGTTATTTATATGTAAAATCTACATTCTTAAATGGTTATTTGTATGAGGATATATTTGTGGAGCAACCAGAAGGATTTCAAGTCAAGAGACAATAGGAGAAGGTCTACTAGCTAAAAAAAGGCTTGTATGGTCTTAAACAGGCCCCTAGATCTTGGTACGGCAGAATTGATGATCATCTTCAAAACTTTGGATTCATTAAACGTCTAAGATACATTATATATGAAGCAAACAGAAGCAAAATTAATCATAGTTTATATTTATGTTGATGATTTATTTACAACAGGAAATGATGAGAAGCTAATAAAGGACAATAAAGCTAAAATGCTCTAAGTATTTGAGATGACTAATCTTAACATAATGACTTTTCTTTTTTTAAAATGGAGGTGAAGTTAGATAAAGATGGAGTCTTCATAATGACTAATGACTTTTCTTTTTTTAAAATGGAGGTGAAGTTAGATAAAGATGGAGTCTTCATATTCCAAAGGAAGTATGCAAGGTAAATACTTAAAAAAGTTCATATAAAGGATTACAAAGCACTTTTACTTCAATTAATTAGAAGGAAAAGTTCAACAAAGATGATGGAGTTAATAAGGTGAACGGACATCATTATAGAAGCCTAATTAGTTGCTTGATGTATCTTACTACTACTAGACCTAATATTATGTTTGCAGTAAGTATGCTTTCAAGATTTATACATTGTGCTAGTGAAGTGCATCTTCAAGCTACCAAAAGAATTGTGATATATGTCAAACGTACTATAAATTATGGAATTAAGTAAACTTACTATCAAAATTTCAAACTTCGTGGATATTCTAATAGTGCTTAGGGAGGTTTGGTTAATGATATAAGGAGTACAACAAGTCACTATTTCAACTTTGGATCAGGGCTGTTTTTATGATATTCAAAGAAACAAGATGTTGTGGCCCAAAGCACAGCTAAAGTAGAATATATGGCAGCCACTGCTATTGTAAATCAAGTAATTTGGCTTAAAAATATCCTTGTAGATTTACATATAGAGCAAAATGAGTCAACTTGAATTTTTCTTTTTCTTGTTTTCATAGGAGGACTTAGGAATGTCAATGGGCCAGCCTGCGGATCACGGACGGGCCAGGCCCATTTGTTTTTTAAGGAAAAAATGGGTCGGGTTGGGCCGGCCATTATTGCCATCCCTAGGAGGACTAAGTATTTTAAGATTAAGTTTTTTTTTCTTAAGGGAAGTGCAGAAAAAAGGTGAAATATTTTTATCAGAGTCCAGATGTCCTAAGAAAGGCACTTCTAAAAGCCAGGTTTGAAGAATTGAGAAGCAAACTAGGAGTATGTAGCTATTAAGGCAAGGAGGAGTGTTAAAAACGTGCCTAAATATCGATAGATTGGATTAGGATGACATTATCTTTTATATTATTTTATTATTTTTATCTCTAGGATGACTTTATCTGTTTTTATTAGATTAGGAGTTATTATTCATGCCTAAGAATAAAGAATGTATTTGAATTTTTGTTAAACTCTACCTCTAAAGTCTAGCTTTATTTAAAGATCTCTGCAATGGAAGTTTGGAATCATCCTCTATACAACTTCTTATCTCCAATTTCATAAAAGAAATTTATGCTCTAATAACAACAAGGATGATATATAAATTACAGTGATTAATGATAAAGTATCAAGGCAAAAAGACATGGCACTATAAAACTCTCTAGACTAGACCTAAAATTAGTCCTTTAAGATCTTAGTTTAAAGTGCAATATGGTTTCAATTAGTAAACTTAATAAAATTTAAAATTGTGAACTGAGATTCTTCCCTTCTTAAAATTTAAAATGCGGGTATATGTACTTTTTATGCATGCTCCCCAATAGCATGTAAAAGTAGACGAGGAATAGAACTAGAAATCATACCTAGTACCTCTCAAGGTCAAGAAGATTAGAAAAGAGATAAGAACACTTG
>JANQBM010000001.1:13733690-13750269 GCA_025594535.1 Erythroxylum domingense | reverse complement strand
TAATTATAATATTTTTATTAATTAATGAATTATAATATCATTCGTCATAAACTTATCAATGAATTACATATTTTTAATAATCTTAAGGACCAGGGGCATTTTTGTCATTGGCATAATTTTTTCGTTCTGTCCACTCTATCCAAACACATTCTGTCCTCGAGACGGAGACAGTTTTTTCTGTTCTGTCCACCACAACCAAACAGTTCACTGTCTCCAGTTTTTGTTCCGTTCCGTCTCCAAATTTCTGTTCCGTTCCGTCTCTAGAAACTAGAGACAGCAACTATACGGACAGTAAGAGTCGCTAGCTTTAATTGGTGTGAACACTGCTTTCCCTTTGGTATAAATACAGTCATTTGATTTCTCAAAAAAATATAATAATATTTATTTTTTATTATGTACTTTAAAATAAAGTTATTGTATTATATAACTAGCTAATGAAGGATATTCACATTATAACTCATTTCTAACTTTAAAATTTATAATTAAACTTTGCACCATTTATTCAAATATTCTACATTTTATTAAAATGGATATAACTAGTTATATGATGTATAATTAGTATTTTATTAATACAAGTATTTAATATTTTTATCTAAAATATTTGTCCTTGCTTATAATATTTCACTATTAGTTTTTATAAAGAATGAATATCAAATTAGAAAGTATAATATACTGTACAAATAAATATTTAATTTTCTTATATTCCACAAAATTTTATAATATTACTATAATTTTATAATGGATATAAAACTATATCTCTATGTTGAATACTTATATTTGGTAGAGAAGACCGAAATAATTGAAATTAGTTAATTTTAAAATAATTTTATTTTTGTTACAAATACAAATTGTTTTGATAATAATTAATTCACATAAAAATTAATTAGTCTCATATGCATACTTAAATCTACTAACAATAAATGCTGCTTTTTTTAGTTATATTTGATAATATGAATACATGATAATTTATAACTACCTTTATCTAAACTTCATATCAACTTCTTCAACAACATCTCGCTTGAAAAATAAAAGAAGAATTAATATCAATTTTTTAATAATATACATTTAGTAGAAATATGGAGCTACCAATGATCATCGAATACTAAATATGATATAAAGAACAATCATTATAACATTAACTTAAACTTACATATAAGTATAAACAAAAATTCTCTTTTCAACCGTACACATATAATGGTATTTAAATAGATGTAGTTAAGGAAAATTAGAATAAAAAATACACATATAGTTATTAATTATAGTGTATAATTAAAATTTTTAAAAGTGTCGTATTGTAAATTTAAAGAACCTAGCTTAACAAGTGCAACACACTTATCTTATTTTGAAATGGGTAAAAGTGGCATTTAAAGTTAATTGTGCTTCTTATAAATATATGTTATATTTTTACTTCTATATTATGATTAATTTTTATAATAAACATGTAATATTTTGCAAGTTTAAAATCAAATTCACTTTTAATATATATGTAGAGTAGTCATAATAACATTATCATAAATGTTTTAATAAATACGATTTTTTAAATACATATAAAATGTATTCAATAAGAATTAATAATATTTTGATTTATGTAAACTAAATATATATATTAAAATTATGGATACTTAACTTGCATATATTTCAAAATAATTAATATTTATTAATAATGAACATCTTCAATATTTGTGAATTGAATTTATTTTTATAATTAGACATTTATTTTCTTTAAATTAATATTAATTAATTTAATATAAAAAATTTTAAATTAGAGTTAGTTTTTTTTAAAATTTTCCATATGTCAAATTTTGGTGAATTTAACTCTATTATATGTATATACTTAATAGAAAGACAAAGGAAGAGAGAGAGAGAGAGAGTGGCTAGAGAAATTAAATGTTTAAAGTTATCTTAAATAAAGCATTTTAATTAAACACAATATTCTCTTTACCACCCAAAATTAGTATCATATTTATTGATGATGTTGTGTGGTTATGTACACAAATGTGCAATTTTAGAGGCATTTTTTGGAGTGTGTTAACTAAACATGGTATATTTGCCAAAGTGGAGATTGTTGTGCATGACTCATATAAACGAATACAATCTTAAGTGTTTCTAGAAGAACATGCCCATTTCGTAGAAGCATTTGGGTGAATAAAATTACGTGTTAGGACATATTCTTCTCTGAAATACATAGGTGAAGATATAACCTAGAACACAGGCATGTTGATATCGCAAAATTTTTTTATAAGAAGGACACAGTTTTGAGACATGGATGTGTCAGAGTATGTCCATCTAAATATAGTGAGTTACATGATGATCATATCAATGCCCATGTTCATGTTCTAAACAATTAATGAGATGCACGAACTATAAGACGATGTCTCAATCCACGTTTTTTATGGATAACCTAAGCTACAAATAAGTTTTTGGTGAATTTCAAAATTTGCAAGGATTTTATAACTTATTATAGTCATATATAAGTTAGGTTGACTTTGGTAAGTGGTAAGTTACATAGGATTGTACCAATTAGAATTTTCAATTAACTATATTTATTTAATCTTATTCATTATAATATTCTTATGCTTTTAGGTTTGTTTGTTGTTTTGTTCTATTATTATTGCAAATTATTTTCCAATAAGTGGTATCAAAGTATAGTTTGAGGCAACAGTATCCTTGTTTACAAGATCTAATTAGATAAGTTCAATAGAACTAAGAACTTCAGACTATGGCAATAGAGAGTAAAGATTTGTTGGTGCAACAAAGCATGTTTAAAGGACTGTAAAAAATAAGACAAAAGACATGGATTAGCTCAATTAAGAGGAGTTACAAGTATGACAAGATGAAACCATTAAGCTATATCTAGTAAATGAGGTTATATACCACATCATAGAGAGTACATTCCTTATCCAAATATAGAAGAAAATAGAGAGATGATATATGTTTCTCATAAACAAGTTATATCTTAAGTAGAAACCATATAGGTTAAACATATAGGATGGAACAGATCTAGAATAATATATCAATGAATTCAACTAAATAGTTAGTGACCTATTAAGGCTAGATGTGGCTATTACAAATAAGATGGTGATTTTTCTTTATTCTTTACCTCTTCCTTATATAAAATTTGGTGACCACGATCATATTGGGTAAGGAGAAAATTATTGTAGGGCACATCATCACTGTATTATTGTTTCACAACCAACAAAGAGTAACTATTAGTAAAAGCTCTCAAGGTGAAGGATTGTATGTGAGAAAACTAAGATTATAGGAGAAAGCAAAGGAAAGATGACTAATCCAAGTGAAATTCTATATCTAAAGTCAAGGATAAAATGATGATCCAGTGTTATAAGTACAAGTAATCTGGATATATTTTGAAGGATTTTCCAAACACTGAGAATACAGACAAAAGTAAAATGATGATTCATTAAGGTTTACTAATATAATGTAGAGCATGAACTTAGATTGTTGTGATGAAGACATACTCTATGTTTTAGTAATTCTACTTTAGGATTCATGGATTTTGAATACAAGATGCTCATACCATATGAAATTAAACAAAGATTGGTTTATATTATACATGTAAAATAACTTTGGCACTAGCCAGTTGAAGAATGATAAAGTTCAAAGGATAGATCATAATCAAGATATTTAATAACATTGATAGGACGTTGAGTAGAGACTGATATGTACTAGACTTAAGGAAGAATCAATCTCTTGTGGCATCTTACATGCAAATGGTTTTAGATATAAAATAAATAAATACAACATTAAGGTAATAAAGGGTGTGATGACTGTAATGAAAGAATCAAGATTAGTAGGAAATATCTAGTAACTAACAAAGAGCACAATTATGAGTGAAGAAGTTGTAGCAGTAGAGTCAAAGGAATATAGTACTATATTACGATACATATTTCTAAGTCATTTTAGTAAGTGAGAGTTAATGAAACTTCATAAGGAGAGGGTATTAAAGGGTTACAAAAACAAGAATTTAGACTTCTCCAAGTTTTATACTCTTGGTAAAAAGTGTAGAATAACCTTCAAAGATGCAATATTTAGAAGTGACATATACTAAGGCAAATATATTGAGAGAACATGTCATAGTTAGCAAAAAAATGAAACTGGTTCAAATATGGTATAAGTGGAATCAGAATAACTTGAAGCAAACGCTAAAAGGGCTGAAATTTTTGGTACAAAAGATAAAATAATATTAGGAGAAATGTATGAACACGGTTTAGTCATGGCTAAAGCTAGACGTACCATTAAGCCTCTAAGTAAATATGGTTTATGTATGCTCTGACCATTAGTGATGGGGATCTAAGTACCTTTTAAGGACTATGGTAAGTTAAGATAAAGATAGATAGATGGGTGCTATAGTGAAGAATATGAGGATTTATAGGATCAAGGAATTGAGTGCGTATAGAAAGATCTTATTAGAAAAGATTCACACTTTGAAAAATATAGCTTACATATTGACATATTCAGTTACCATGGAGAAATTTAAAGATTACTTAAACTTAATTAATGTCCCAAGATGTTAAACATAGATATAACCTAATCTATATAGAGTATATTCACCAAAGTGAAGATTATTTTGTATGGCTTATATAAATAGATTAAATCTTAGGGGCGCTTTTGGAGTGTGATAGTTGAACATGGTATATTTATCAAGTTGAAAATTATTGTATATGGCTTATATAGATAAGAGCAATCATAGAGTATTTGTGTGTATCTTGGAATGTGTGTTCTTCCATGGAATAAGGAGTTGAAAACATGGGATAGAAAATAGACATATTAATGTGGCAAAGATTTTTATGAAAAAAAAGACATAGTCTAAGATATAGACATGTTAGAAACGGTGTCCATATATAGGTAGAAATAGTGACATGTCTATATTCTAAAAAAAGCAATACTATTGTGTTTAAACTTAATTAATTAAGTCTTTACGAGTCTAAACTTAGAATTCTAAACTTACCAAATTCAACTTAAACATAATTCTAATAAGTGATAGAATTCTTCAAAAGTCTTGGATATAGATTTGGTAACTTAAAAATGTTGACAATTTTAGAATTATGCTTAAGTTGAATTTGGTAAGAGACAAATTATATTAAATTATACCGGTTAGCTATACTTATGTAAACTTAGTTTCTATATATATATAATATGTTATCTTAAAGAGAGTGATCGATCAATATAATCTTTTTATTCTATTCTTTTTGCATATGGTAATGAAAAATTAAACAATGCAAAATAATAATTTCATCTTATAAAACTTTAATACATGCTAGATAGAATAATATACCAAAAAAATAAAGAATAAAAAAACACGTGATATTTTGACTACTCAACACTGTACATAACTTTCGAACTATGATGATTCATTAGTTTGGTGCTACAGTACATATAGAACATCTTTATACTCGCAAAGGGTCAACTAAATGTTGGCGGGTTGAAATGGTCGTGAGATAGATCATTTATACGAGTAAAAGCTTTCTATGATTAACAGAATGAAATAATTACCAGTCGGCTACTTTAGGAGTATAGTTAAATTGGTGTTAGGTAAGGGAAAATAATGCCCCTAGCAAGTTTCTAAAGACTAATTAGGTCTTCTTTGATCATCTTATATAGCTAGATTGATGCATACAATTAACTATTTGGAAGTGTCCTTTGTTTTCGCATTATGCAAGTTAATTACAAACATTTGGTTATAATCTCTAATTAGATTGTGTATGATTATTCACCCAAAAAAGTTTTAAAGCTGTGCACATGCTTCCAACATAAATCTCGTCTTTTAATTCCAAAGACAAAGATGTCAATTGAAAATATAAAACAAAGCTACCAATTCAACTTTATGGTGCTATCATTTAAACCAAAAGACTACTCTAGCTACCTTTTTCTTTGCTTAAATGGGATGGCCTCGTTTATATAAATATGGACGATTGCTCCATTCTTCTATATGTCATTATAATGGAAACAACTCCAAAAAATATTATATATATAATACGTTTATTTTTAAAAGCCACAAATATAGACTTAAAGTAACTAACTTGTGGTTCAAACTCCACTAATGCAATGGAATTTAACCTTTGTTGACAAGGTCACAACTCGAGCATTTGGATTCTAGAGGGTGTCAAAGTTTGCAACTCAAGCAGGCAGGAAATATCAATTTTCAGGCACCGATTCAGTACTGAGTTTACATGTTTCTGTATCATATATGTAAATCATATGAGTGATTGAGATTACATAATTCATAGACAAAATATCACCTCAAGGTTTTAATGTCATTTTCATCTAGACTTTTGTGTATATTTGAAATTTTTCCATATGGCCCATTATAGCCGTATAGGACACCTTTTGTTTTCCTTATTCAAACTATCAAGGACAAAACTAAAGGAAACTCTGGAGGTAAGATAATTTTACATGCTATAAAAATTACTTTCCGAAAAAACATACCATAAAAAATCCAACTTACCTTGAATAAGGGCATCAACTCTTACGACCATTGCATAAATGCAAAGCACCTTCCGATCGAAAGAGTTAGAGAAAGCTGGTTGTAACTGTCTGAAGCCTTGGTAATGCATGTTTGCCTTGAGAAATATTTGGAAGAAGAGCTAACAGAGTCAACTGAGTTTAATGCATTGGATATAAAATAGTCAAAATGAGAGATCAATAAATGCAATGTATTGAGTCCTTCTTCTTACATGTCTTCCCTTCTGCTTATATATTTTGTAACTCTTTCAGGAGACATATTTTTCATTTTTTTCTTAAAAAATCCATAGAATAAATAAAGGAACACAAATAATGGAGAGATTATTTTCAAAAGTAAATGAACTTATATATATACACTAAGTAGCATAGTACTAGTAGGGTCCCCACAACTCCCTAGTTCAGATATATATAAAATCAAGAACTCTAATGCTTTTCCACACAATAATTTCATGGTCGGCACTTATGGGGTCCCACACAACCAAATGATTGAGAATCACTAGCCCCATATCAAATCACATCCAAAGGCGCCCCTTTAAATATAAATCATTCAGACAAAGGAAACAGTTTGACGGACTTGATGCCAAAGCTCATCTGTACAAAATGAACATGAAATACAGGCAAGAACTTCCCTGGTTATGATAGAACGGACATTTGAGTCGATTACCACTTTCCCAAAGACTCCACAGGTACATGTGACATATTATTACAGGCATGTCCATTCAAGCTTTTATAACTTAGAGTGATGTCATGAATATCATATTGTTACCGATATCATATTTAATTTTGATACGTGTTGGTATTGATAAGAATCGAATAATTTTTTAAATTTATAAAATAGTTAAAATATTGTAAAATAATCTCTTCATATTTATAATTTTATATCAACCATGTCTTTAAAAATTATAATAATAAAAATTTTAAATAAAAATAATCTATTTATTTCTATTGATATTACTTTTCACATATTTGACATATAAATAATCACCATAATAAATATAAAAAAGATTATACAAATATAAAATTAAGATAAATATAAAGTATTTAAAATATTACAATTTCATCATATAAAAAATATTACATCAAAATATCAAATAAAAAGAATAATAATATTCATAACTCTCTAAGTATTATATAATTTACTCCAAGAGTTCGCACCGAAGAAACAACCAATTAGAAGTGAAACTTGAAATAAAATATCTACAGTTATATTTGTATTGCATATATAAAATTTAACATATAAATCAAATAGAAGTAAAATTAACAGAAGATAAGAAACGAAAACCTTTCATTTAATCGAATATCTGCTCAAATTGCATTAACTTTAATTCTCATCTAGTACAAAATCTTTATCATTGAGAAGAGTCTCATCATGACTATCATTCAAATTTATTGTATCAAATGACATGTCAAAACTTTCATATCCAATATTATCTTCCAAGTTACTCTCATATGTCAAATCTGGTTCCTTAGAAACTCAATTTGTCAATATGGTCAATGTAAATTGGATCTATATAACTACTTGTTCTATTAAAAGTTCTAGTAAACAAATAAAATTAAATTATTAAGAAATTACAAAATATTATATTTAACTTAACAATGATAATAACATACCTTTATAAATATTTAAGTTGGATCAAATAAAGACCAAGTCATTCAATATATTGTATTCCAACCTATTCCTTTCCTTAGAATGAATGTATTCAAATGTGTTCTAATTTCTTTCACACACTTTTGCACTCACATATTAACTCAGATTTTAAATTGCAAAATCTTCGTAATTCTGGAACACTGTTTCCAAATTAGTCTCACTAAGTAATTGTAAGATAACAAAAACAATATTATAAACAAAATAAATTGATGATTAATTTCCAACAAGTAATAAAGGTAAAATATATAAATCCCGCCAAACAACTGTAAGATAACAAAGGCAATATTATAAACAAAATAAAATGATGATTAATTTCCAACAAGTAATAAAGGTAATATATATATATATACCTTGATTAAGCTTATCTTTTTTATGAATAGCAATGAGCACTCTAAAATCACTGAAGGCATCTTTACAAACTTTTATTGTGAGTTTAGGAGATCTTGCATCATCTTATAGGCAACATTGCTGTAATAGTTAATAGTATTCCCCTATTAACTTCAAATTTCTTTGTAAATTTTGGTTTAAAATAGATACTAAGATTAAAAAATACCCCATATATAAATAATGGATAGCAAAATTGTCTTTCTCATCTCTTATTGATGACTGTACGATAAGGTGTGTATAAAGAAGGCATATTTTTCATATTGGTTTTGATTGCTTCCTTCGTCATCTTATGATATCATAAAAATAACTCATTTTTGCTTTTTTATCACTATTAGCTAGACGAAGTACTCTTATCAAAGGCTCACAAACTCGGATTATAAATTGATATTGAGACCAAAACTCATGATCTTGAAGTATAATATTAGAAATTTTAACTCCAACATTAGACCTAAAATATAGTGGTGTGGCCCATTTTTCACTTGTAAACATTAAACTCATCTCCTTCTTCATCAAAACAAAACAATAAAGTGATAAGAAATTAGTCGCAAACCTTATTATAATAGGATGACACAAATTCTTACAATTTATGAAATATTTCCTCATCAAATTTAGGACCCATGTATAATTATATAAAAACTTGGTCATTTTCTTTGCTTTCTATACAATCTCATCAATGATAAGAAAATATCTATATCTCTTATATTTTCTAACATCATGTCAATATAATGTATAACACAAGGAGTCCAATAAAAATAATTATATTTGCTTTACAATCTTTGCTTTCTAAACAGAATCATTGTCAGTAATAAATTAAATAATGTTTTCTAGCTCATCTTCATTTATAACTTCATCAAATATTTGAAATAAATTATCAACATTTCTAATAAGGCTATATGAATTAATAGACTCAAAAACATTTTTCCCTTAGCATAATTAACTAAAAAATTGATAATGAGTTCATATCTTCTATTTATCCAACCATCACATATAGTTGAACATCCATAAGTTTCCTAGTTCATTTTTCTATTATCCAGATAACTCTTTATTTCATAAACAAAGTTTCTCATAAGTTCACCTTTATAGTCATTAATTAAAGGATCCTTATATCTTAAACCATAAGAAGCAATAGTGTCCACCATAGATTGGTAATAATAAGAATGGGTGGCAATGAATGATACACCTAAATCATACCATCATCTAGTCATTTTCATATTTACATTCAGAGTTGCTTCTTTAGATTGTAAGATACTACGGATTGAAGGTTAAGCTTTAGGAGTTGTTTGTGGTGAAAAAAATTAAACAAATATCTTCTACTTTTCCTCACATCAGGTGCAACATTCCTTTCTTATTGGGTAGGAATACCATGACCTTTAAAATCCCGACTATCATCCTGACTACTGGAAAAAGAACTTCCGTGACCAAATTTATAGTTTAAACTTTGTCTTATATCCTTTTGATATTGATACTCTTCAAGTAAAGTTTTCATTTGTCATTTTACGTCATGACTCAATTTTTAACAAGACTCTACTTCACTTTTGATCCCAGATAAATACTTCTTTAATCTAGTGGTTCCCCTCTTCAAATGCTTGTTGCAATATAAACAAATGGTATGGTTCTTTATTCCATGAAGCAATCTAGTATGAGCCTACGCTGGATCATCAAATCTTCCTGAAATGGGAATTATTAGGAGTACTTGATCGCCTCTCCATTTATCTTAAAAAATAAATGGAGACATGTGTCAAAATTAAATTAATAAGTTCATATTCAAAAATACAGTTTTTGTATATAATATCATTACATAACTTAAAAATTCAATATTCACAGATAAACTCTATCTTAAATCTTTCTTTATGATAACACATATTGAAAAAATCACTTTTCTTTATGATAACTCTTATCAAAAAAATGATTTAAACACTTTCAATTTCACATTATGATGAGTATCATTTATTATTTTCTACTATCCATAAGATAAAGTGATGAATGCATATTTTCTACCCATAAGATATGATTAATATTTATAACATTAGTTTCTAATGACAATAATGAACAATATAAAAATGAAAACATTTATTTTTTAAACTTAATTACATATATTAAATGATTTATATTAAATCTTATATTTAAATGATTAATCAAATATTAAATAACTTTTATATACAAATATTAATTAGTAAATTATATGTTTTATATAAATTAATTAAAAAAATTAACAATTTGGTTAGTTAATTTTGATGTCTTTTTTATGATTAATAAAATAACAAATATTATAACAGGTTCTTGAATACTTCACAAGTCTCAATGCCTAAATGTTCTTTTGTAATCCATACACAATATTATTTTGATCTCATTTTTTCATGAATTCACAATGTCTAAATGTTATTGAACAGTACACACACAATAAATTCCAACTTTCCAGTCAAAATTGTCAAATGCATGTTTTACAAATCATTAACAATAAACATGACCCAACCAAAACATAATGCAAATTGCAATCTTAAGCAGAAACAAACAATCTAAACATGCGAAAAAATTAGACAAATTGTGACCAAGTTAATAAGTACTGCAAGTCGGGTCCGGTCAGGGGCATGTTTGGGTGTGGGTCAATCAGATGCAGATCTGACTTCTGAAATTTTGATTCTAGCGTACTACACTCCAAATTTATTTTTGCAGCAGGGACTAGCTGACTGGAAGTACAGACAGTGCATGGGCCATGGAGAGCAACAAACAACAACAATATGTGGAGAGCAGTAGCCAACGTCAGTAGAGAGCAGTGAGCGGTGGACTAGAAAGCAAACTGGCGCCGAAATGGCAGAGGAGGAAACGACGGTGGAGGAAGTAGTTGACAGTGAGTGGTGGAGGAAGCAACGACAACTGAATTAGGTTTGAATTAATAAAGAAGGAAAGTTACCATTTTTTTTAACCAACTGTAAACGTTATTATTCATGATAAATGCTTCTTAGACTCTTTAGTACGCGTGTATCATACGTGTATCGCACGCCCAAATGGTTTATATGGACCCTGCATTGTAAGGATGATGCCATGCCAATCATTATTTCATTATTAGAATTGATTTTATGCTTCTAAATTTGTACAAATTCCAAAAAAAAATAACAAACTGTTTATGGGGTATATTATACTAACAGGAATACCATGTTCAAATAATTGTCACTGTTATAATTTAATCAATCACATCAGTGTTTGAAAATTGGACTCTACCAAAAGACTGCCTTTTTGAGACTTTGGTCGCGGAATCTTTTGTTTGCGTAGGTTTGTGATCTTGTAAGAAAAATTATTGGAGTACCATCCAAGCAATTCTAAAAGTTCTTAGCAGGCACTATACCCATATCTATGTCTAACTTATGATATGATGATAGATAATGATATCAATGCACAGCTTTAGTTCCCAATATTCTTCCGTTGCAAGTTATTTATGGAGTGACTTGAAAGGCAAGAATAAGTTTCCAGAAATAATGTTTGCATATAACATGAGCTCTTGTTAGAACAAAATTTTTATTAAGAGAGGAGAACATACAATAAGATTCATGTATACAAAATTCATAAGATCTTCATTCACCTTCTCATGATGCCTTGACATAGCAGGAAAGGAAGAAAAAATCACTCACATATCTTCAACTGAAGTATTAGTTTGGTATTCTGTTAACCTTCTAACAAGGAAGAATATGAAACCAGAATAAAGAAATCAGCACTTCCGTAATGGAACTGTGCTTGTATGCTAAAATAAAATGAAAGCTGTCCTGTCCTCTTAGGTAAAATTCTGCATACTTCTTCCATGTCCCCAGTACCCCAAAATTCACAACTTAAGCCAGCAACTCGAGAGAAGGATGGTATGGTCCTGATAACTTTCTAATCCTAAACTCCAAAGAGGAAGATATTGTTTTAACTCATTTTTAGATGCTCTTGTAATTGGCAGGTCGTCATTGAACCACAATAACGGTATGACCACTACTGGAACTTTCCTTCCCTGGGCCTAGGCCCTTTTCAGGAAAACCTGTTAGAAGTTTGGTGCGTTTCCATGCCATACACTTGCCATGTTCACAGGCTAATCTTATTTCAAGTTCCACTAAAATTTTCTTGATTCGCTCTTACTAGATTGACGGTTCGACAGTAGACAGCTTTGGATGTAAACATGAGGACGCCAACTTGAGTGCTTGGTGCATGAAGAGAGCTGGCATCAACTGAGAAGTTGGACGAATTACAAACATCGGTCTCTGGAGTTGGCTATACCATTTGGTCGGAAGTTCCAAGTTTCATTCATGTTCAACTGTATTCGTTATTGCTTTAATTGATAGCATAGTGTATTACCCTATAATTTGACAATGTTTGATGAGCTGGACTATTTGTATTCAGAGAATCCTTGCTCCATGTTTATTTCTAGGTTGGTAAAAAGAATTATATAACAGTAACATGCGACATTGATTAAAAATGATGGAAAACAATAAAGTAAAATGGTGGAAGAAAAGAAAAAAATTAATAACGGTGAGCAAAATACTTTCATATACAAAGATTATGAGTGAAAATTGCAGAAACCTGAGAATTCCATCAACCTATCAGCTGATTCTTCACTTTTGCTCACTGGCCAGCCATCCACTACTCTTTACTGCAACGAACAAAATCAGCATAAGAATGCATAGAAATCATAGATTATACAAGTCCCACCTAAAACGTCATGCAGAGAAAGTTGGAATTACTGATTAAATAAAATATTGATCCATGTGATGAGGAAGCGAACATTTGAATGAAGCAACGAAAAACTTATTCGCAGCTAATGTTTCTCTCAAATACCAATTCATTAAGGAACAGTGCGAGTTGGTTATATTTGCATTGGTGATTGTACCTTCTTCTGGCTGCTTTTACATTCCTCTAGGGTCTCATCCTCATCATCCTCATCATCTTCGTCACCATTATCATCCTCGTCATCTTCATCATCTCTGCTATCCAGATCATCATCCTGAACAGCCTCCCCAGTAAACCAAGATACAGCATGAGGGATGATTTTGTCCCGAAGAGTAGTACTACAAGACATCAGGCAAAGTATCTTGTTTCAATAAACGAGGCAAGATGTGAGGATCAACATAACCTCAAGTAGGCATGCGCTTACCCAATATTATAGTCTTTCTCCAGGCAGTCCTCAATTTCTTCAACCTTCCACAAAATGCATGCAGAGAAGAAAGAATCAACACTTATATCAATGATTCAACTGAATATTGTAGCACAAAGAACACAACTTACAGTATTATCGTCGAGTTCATCATCATCCTCAGGAACCTGGGGACTGTTAAAAAATGTGAAAAAGCTTGGGCAATCCTCAACTTTTGTGATGGGTTTGGAATTCTTTGACCCCTTCTTTGGTTTCTTCTTTAGGACCTTCTTTGTCAAGCATTTCCCAGGAAACCATTCAATCTCTGTCCTGGAAAGAACCCAAAAAATCATTAGAGTGAAGGAGACTGAAAAAAAGATTTAGCACAACAACAGAAGATAATTACCCAATTGTTTTATCTAGAATGGGATCATCATCATTGTCAATAACGCAGAAGGTTTTTGTCAGCAACGAATTCTGGAAGTAAGGGTTTGACTCAAAGTAAAATGCCAGCTTGAAACCCTCAGGGTCTTGAACTCTGTGCCACTTGATATCTTTAAGAAACTTTAGAGCCTCTTCATCACGTTCAGTGATCTACACCAATAATGAGCAGAATTTATTATTAACTCAACAAATGGAAATTATCAAACCATGTCCTAAGCAAACAAATTACCTCATCAGCCAATACTCCATTGGTTTTCAGTGCAGTAAGCCAGAAGTTAGGCACTCCTTTTTCTGCAACAATTTTAATTAGACAAGTGCAAGGAATTGGTTCGCTTATAGTTGCTAACAAAATGAAAAGTTTACCTTCTTTAAGTTTATCTTCTGGGTCCATCAAAGATTCATTTTTGGCTGCCTCTACTTCTTTTATACCATTCACAATCTCATACCTCTACAAACATGCAAGAAGAAATTTAATTTAACCAAACGGGGAAAGTCTCTGAACTTGCAAGTTTAACACCTCGACTACAATAGATAACGGGCCAGCTTTGAACAACAAGAAGCGTTGGAAGAAAGTTTCCAGAGAGGTAGCACACATGGTTCTACAATGCAATATGCAAAGAAATGCGATGTAATATACCACCTACCTGCATATAAAGAGGCTCATACAGTTTCTGGTATTTAGCTTCAAGTGCCTTCCTCTCCTCAAAGTACTCTCCCTCCAGCTTATCATGTTCGCTCTGCAAATTGATCAACATGATTACAATCTCCAAATTCTGGATCAGAGCACAAGTTTTTATTTGGACCTCATTTCTCAAAAGAATAAAGTCGAAGCCCACAAATGTGAATCCCAATTGAAATCCCACACCAAATTCATGAGACAAATTCAGAAGTCTTAACTTACACACCTGAATGTTTCTAAGAAACTCGACCCTTTTCTTGACCTCCGGAGACAAGGTTTCAAAAATATCAGCATGCGCTCCAGCCAAGCTCTGAAGCTTATTCTGGACAACCACATAGTGACAAACACATAACACTACTAGCCGTATTTTCGATATGACAATCCTATCACAATCGAAATGTAAAAAGATACTGTCTTCTGCAATTTCAAGAATTGGCCCTATAATCAAAACAACACCAAATTCCTTAAAAAGAACAGAATTCCATATGTTTTGGCACTAAGAACAAAAAATAGATCAAAATTTCAAAACCAAAGGTGTTACTTTGTCAAAGATCACTTACCTTGAGAGCATTAACAAGGTCAGTGCGATCCTCCACACTAAGAGCTACATAACAGAATCCACAAACAAACAGACACACAGTAAGCTCCAATCTTTTCACAAGAATTGAAGACCCAGTTGAAAGATATATCATGATCTATTCAATCACCATTGAAAAACTAGAAAAAGGGAAATAACGTTTACAGATTTATTCAATCACATTACTGTGAAAATTGAAGTCAAGAAAATACGAATCTGTTTAAGTTCCGATTGGAGATTTACCAGCAGCAGCGGCGGGGAGGGAAATATCGATGTCGGAGGGCTTGTAGGGATCGTCGTCCGTGTTGCTCATTTTTTAATTTGACGTTTGGGAGATGAGGAAATAGTGAGAACTAAGAGAGGGAAATAGAGAGAAAACGAGGGAAAATTGCGACTGGTTCTCGCAGAAAACTTCTACTACAATATATGTGCTATTAGAATTTATAATTTAAATTTAGCCATCAATTTATCCTTATTTCTTTATTTTACATAGTGAATTCAATATCAAGTGTTGGATTATACAAGTATAAAAAATAATTTCCTATTACCATTTACCACTGCATGTCATTTAATTTGATAGTTACACTTAATTTTGTAGGTATCAATAAATCTTCGCCATTGAATGAATGGAATTCATACGTCAAAACTTTGCTAAAATAATTTGTACATATCTGTCTTGTACATTAGCGTTCCTTCATAGGATCCTGTGATTATGAATCAATAGTTATTGGAAAAAAAAAGAAAGATTAGGCAACTTCATGAAAAGTACATGACAAGGGAATTCAATCACATATATCCTGACCCTAGTTCTACGAGGGGCACGAGCAACAAGGTTTGATATGGAGATTGCAGTCTGGAAAGACACGAGGCAAACAGGCGGGAAGGTTTTTTTAACTCATCCCATCGGATGACACATGAAGTAGGTGCATCTTAGCGAAGTGTTTGGTTGCTATCTTTATAGGTAAGATAATAGATGACAGAGACGTAAAAATTTTGTGCCCTGTAGTATTTGTTTGTTGTCCTTACTCATTTTTATTCAATCTTCAGAGTATAAAGACAGAAATTTATTGTTCCTTCCAAAACTATAGTATAAGATTTCTAGTCCCAAAGACAAAAACAAAACATATAAGAAAATGTCAGAAATACCGCTCCTCTTACATAAGCAACAAAAGCACAAAAATAGAAATTTACTAATACAAATCATTCGTTTTAAAATAATCAATGAATTACATATTTCCAATCATATTATACTGCAGGGGTATT
>JANQBM010000001.1:13687739-13699370 GCA_025594535.1 Erythroxylum domingense | reverse complement strand
TATTAATTAAGATATTTTAATTTTTATTCATTAATCAAAATTTTTATTTAATTATTTATATCTAATTAAATATATATCATTAATAAATTTTTTAGACGATTATAATCTAAATATAATGGAAATATATATTTAAAAAAAATTAATAAAAATTTGACCGACAGAAATATACACAATCTCCGTCTGTAATTGCCTATATACTGTACCGACGAAAAATACGCTCCATCGGTAATATATCAAAATTTACCGACGGACAAAACGTTACCATTGGTAACTTTACCGATCGTATTAGAAACATTCCGATGCTAAATTTACATACGGGTGATCAAACTTACCGTCGCTAACTTTTGAGACGGAAAATGCCTGACGGTCGGTAACTTTTCAGTTGAAGGTACCAACAATTTATTTTTATTCCGTCGGTAAATTTACCGACAGTAGACAAACTTTCTGTTGGTAAGTTTAGCTACAGTCGAATCTCGGACGTTTTTGGCCATTGGTTTATTCCGTCGGTAATGTTAGATACCGACGGAATATTTGTCATTTCCGTTGGTATTTTCCGTTCCTAATTCACTATTTTCTTATAGTGTAAGTAAAAAAACATATGTAAGTTCGACGATTGGATTGTTGAAGATTTTTTTTTTTGGGTGGGTTAATGGTTGTCATGCAAACTTTATAAGCATAGAGAAATATGGGAAGATGTTTTGTTTATTATGCTTAATATGGGGTGAGTATCTTTTGAATTTATGGTTTTTTGAGTTTTCTGAATTTTTAATCTCAATATTATTGTTATCTTTTTTATTACTAATTTAATGTTGACATCAAAGTTGTTAGTTTTCTTAGTAAATTTATCCTCCATTGTGAAAAGGAGCTTTAAGTATCATATATGGACCGTTAAAGAAGATAAACAAGCTAGAAGAAGAAAAAAAATTCTTGAAGTTGAAAATTAAAATATCAAGTATTATATTATTAATGATTGCCATTAAAAATTGTTATGAGTTGATGTAGAGGTTTAAGATGAAATTTAGCTTTTTATGAAGACAAAATTAAAAAAAAGAATGGATGGAAGAGAGAAGTGTGTATGATAACTTAAGCTAATAGTTTCCCAAATTTGATGTCATTCATGGGTTCAAGTAAAACTTTCAATGTTTTCGGATAATTATGAAACTTGTTCTCTAGCACAAGCTTTAAGATTGCATCATTCAAAATACATATTCATTCTATCAAATGATGGCTTCAAATAATCTCCAAGTGATAGCCTTTCAATAACCAATTCAATTATCAAATCAAAATTTGACCTAAAAAGTTCATCCCTATAATCCCATAGCTTGCTATATTCTGCTCGTCACCTCCTTGCATTTCCTCTATCACCAATTTCCTAGCTCTATAAAAAATATTATACCTAAGATCAACTCTCAAATCTTTCTTAACAAACTTCCTTAAGTCTATTGGCTTTAGTATAGTAAGTCTCGAGAGGTCCTTGAATAATTTTTAGTAAGGCACTTTGAGCCTGCACTTTTGTTGTGAAAAATGGGATTACATATATGTTTCTATTAAAAAACTCTTACCTACAAATATATGTGTTAGTAGCCAGTCCATAACATTAACAAAGATAAATTTAAGATTGCCAGAAATTGAAAAATACTTATTTAAAAACTATTTAAATCTTTCACTAAGCTGGTAAAATATACTATTTATAGTACTTACTCACACATTTGGCTGTCACAAATTGTTTGTTATTTCTCGTGAAAATAAACTTCCTTCTTTCATTAATAGCAAGCTTTATGAAGTGCTGCTTTGAATTAGTCAGAATCATCAAATAATATACCAAGCTTAATCTCGATCTTTTTCTTATAAGTGTTAATTTTATAAAAATGTGATTTATGTCTTAACCCACATCCACACCTAAACAACCCTCTTCAAAGTTGCAATTGTCATCTTATTCAAAGTAATCTGTCATAAGTTCATTTTGTACATCATTCTTGTCATTATCATCTCCAAAATCTGTTGTATTTTCTTTTCTATCTTTCCCTTTTTCTATTATATGTTGCATGTTTGCTCTTGATTTTTTTCTTTAATTTTCACTTTTAAATGAAACTGCTAAATCCTTAGAGAATTCCAAATCTTCTTCATCTAAATCATAATCATACCCCTTACATCAATAAATAAATTCTCGTCTTGTTCAATTAAATTAACTTTACTATCATTTAAACCTATGACTTCTTGCTTAGCTACATCATCATTTATGGGCTGTATGATAGTGGACTGAGTGATATTAATGGGGACATCATCTGTAGTTCTAATAATAACCTCCGCATTAACATCATCATTAAAAGATTGTTTTAAATGTGAGAAATTAGATCCATGATAAGCATAGATCTTTATTACTTTTTTTTCTTTAATTAGATTACATATTTTCATCACACAATCATCACTCTTATCTACCTCCATCAACCCTTTTTTTAGACTAGCTCTTGGAACCCTATATATAAACTTATTTGCTTTAAGAATCTTAACATCCTCTATGAGCATCCTCTCAAGGTTCCAATAAAATAAAACCTATTTTAATGCCCCATCTTTTAATATCTCCACCCATATATAAAACAACTTCCCCAAAGATAAACTTTTCATTATAAAAAATAGTTAATTTTCCATCCTAACCATCCATCTCTGTTTACATGCATACAAATATGTATAATTTTTTAGCATCCAATTAAACAATCCCAAAGTTGATGTAAAATAAGAAAATTCATTTAATAAAGGTCTTATACAATTAATCAAACTCTTATATGAAGATATGAGCATACATTTTGCAAATTAGTTGTTTCTGAAGTAACAGGATACTAGAGCAGCTTAACCTTTCATTAGAGTTTAGTCTTCTGAAAGAATAGGTTATTTAACCATCTCAACTTCACCAAATTCTACAAGGCTAAGTCCTTTTTTATCATAACCAATTTATATAAGGGAATACAAATAATTAAGAAAGAATTAGTAGGGAATTTTTACTTTGACAGTTATGATCATAAAAAAGAAACCAAAGGTGTCGGTCCAACCTACCCATGTGTCAAGATTAATTTCTATCATCATCATCAATACTAAAACAATTATAATTATAATTGACTATCCATAAATATCATTGTAATTGTACCTACTTAAGATTAGGTTGTATTAGCAAGGAAAGAATAATTCTACCTACATACATCACTCATTCTTAAAGAGCCTATTAAGACTAGAAGCTAGAGTGCACATTCAATATCATCATGAATTGTTCTCAAAGTACACATGGCGAACCCTATGGCCAACTTCTATGGTAGACTAAAGACATTTACAATTATCTTCATATTCTAAGCTTATGTTTATATAATCATTCAATACAATTTACTTAGGAACCTATTTGGTCTTCTATTTAAGTCATTTTTTTATAAATGTCATTAATTTACTTTGTGTGTCCTTTCATAAAATTTCCAAAAGTTAAAAGGAATATGTAGAAACAAATACTCTTCAGATTATGAATGAGTAATGCATGACATAAGCATTAAGTTTTTTTTAATAAAAAAACCATTTAGGATCAGGAAATGATTGACGTCTTCATAAATGACTAGATAAGCATTGATCTTACACAACACAAAATAAAAGGTTAAAACAATTTATTCTTAAATTGGGATGTCAGAACTATAGCAACCTATCTTAAATTCATAGCACAATAATTACATTTTTCACAGACAATTGTAAGTTGTTTGATAAAATGTCAATAAGAGATGTAGCAAGCAAGAATTTTGTCATGTGTGCTTACAATTCTAACTTGATGCAAAAAGCATAATAGAAACACAAAAGCAATAAAAACATACAACACATGATAAAACACTAAATGCAAAAATGAATAGCCAATATATAGGAAAAAATATAGCTAGCAAGGGAAGTTTTAGATGAGATAGATGTGTGGAAATGAAGAAAGAAAAGTATTAAAGGCATTAGAGTTTAAAGTTGTTTATGAGTTATATGGATTTTATTCCTATGTGAGTTCATATTAATTGGCATTAGAGTTTAATTCTAAACCAGATGTGGTTATTCTTTCAATTTTTTACTGTTTGAGTTTTATTTTATTCCTTTATTTAAAAATAGTGTTCCTTATGACTTATTTTCATTATATTGCATCATATTCTTATTTCTAAAGTTTCAATAAAAAATCAAACTTTGAAATAATCTTATATTTAAAGTTTATTTATATCTCTTATCATGTTAAGGATTCTCCTTACTTAATCCTTTATTTTGTGCCTTTCACATCAAGATTGTTAAAAATCATATTATTTGCATTATTATTTTATGAAGGAAACTGAAATAAAAAAACCGAAAAGTAAGAAGGAAAGAAAGTGATGTTAAAGAGGTGGCATTAAGAAATCGTTCCAAAGTGGCATTAAGAAAATCGTTCCAAAATATAGATCGAGCTTTCTTGCTAGCCATTGCTTGCTTTATTCGATTTTCATATTTCTTTCTTAACCCATAATTTATTTCCTACTCTTAACCAATAGTTCTTAGGTTTTTAGAGTTTATAAGGTTGAATTCTTATGTGGGTTTGTTTAGTTCTTTAAAGAACTTATGGAGGAAGCAAAATGTGAAAAAGGCAATAAAGTGTGAGAATAATATCAAGAAAAACTATAAAGAAAGAGTGAAATGTAAGTGGTTTGTTATCTTCGAGAGTATACACATGGAGAAGTGTATTTTTTTTACTAACTTTTTTCTTGTAATTTTTAATATAAATATCAACAATAACATTGTAGTAGAAATTTCACAGAGACGGAGGATCTGGAAAGATCCAGAAATAGGTAGGTCTTATCCTTAACTAGTAGAGGTTATTTTTGATAGACTCACACGAAAAGGAGAAAAGAAAAAAGAAAAAAGTTTTTAAGAATTGTTTGAAGAAAACAAAAACAAAGAAACAAATAGTTGAATAAAAAGTAACAATAAACTAAGATAAGAATAAGGAAATTCAAAAATAAAAATAAAGGATAATAAAAATAAAAATTAAAAAAATAAATTTTGATAAAGGAGGTAAAAAAATAAAATAAAATAAGTAAATAAATAAATAAACAATGAAGAAGACAAATAAATAAATAAAACAAATAAGCAACTAAAAGAGAGAAAAAATATACTTAACTAAAATGACTAAGGGGCAAGTGCTATAGATAAAAGTATTTAGGCTAAATATAAGACACATGAATCAAAGGAAAAGGTTCAAAAGACCTGTAAAAAAGAGAAAGACCTCTCTATGCAAGATTCTTTATCTGTATCTTAGTTCACCAAAGTTTCTTACTAAGGGCCAAGTTCTTGGTAAGATCTAGCATAGCCATATTATTCCTGTTCATCTATCCCCAGTTCTTCTTAGTCTTTATTTTTTCCTCTTATAGTTTCTAAGTACAATATTCTCGCATAATCTCATTGTGTCATCAAAATGTCTCCTTTTAACTTATATGAACCACCTAAGCCCCTATCTCCTTTAATTTACTATCAATGTTAACCACCCTTGTTATAACTTTTAAATATGTCTAATAAAAATGTTTTAACATTAAAAGAGGAAAGGGACAATTTATATATTATGAAGGACATTCAATAATGTTTAAGAGGATGCGTATAATCTATGAGAAGGTAAAAGATATATCAAAGAAGCAATTATTATAGACTGTTGAATTGTAAGAAAAACAATAACTCCTATCTTATAATGAGGGAGGCATAATTTGCATAATCTAACAACTTTAACGAAAGATTGAGAAGGCGAATGATGAAACTAATGATGATGATATTGATATTGCCTTTGAGGTTAAACATGGTGTGTTTAGGACTCAAAGGAGAGTTAGGTGTGTTTGGGAGTAAAGGAGAGTAACCTAAATTTTAAGGAGTGGATAGGAATCTTGAGACATCAAGACAATCATACCTTCCTTCAAAGGTGGAAATGATCATAAAGCTTATTTCAGTTAAGATACAAAGGTAGAATTGATTTATTCAAATAAGAAGAAGGTAAAATTAGTAGTGTTAGAGTTTATTGATTATGCACTATTTGGTAGGACCAATTGGTTAATAATAAGTGGAGAAATCATAAATGCCCCATAAGTACTTGGAACAATTAGAAACATGTTATAAGGAAGAGAATTGTGCCAACTCATTACTATAAAGATTTATATCAGAGGTTATAAAATATTACTTGAGGAACAAAATATGTAATATTATCATAAGGAGATTAAAATAATCATGATCTAAGCCAAAACCTTTAAGAATGCATTAACTTTTTCTATGAAATCTGATGATAGTTTAACTCTAACCTAAAAGATTTATGTGGTCTTATCTCTAGAATTCTATGTAACTCTTATTATTCATTCCATGATTTATTCATACATATGACTTTTCAATCCCTATATATGAAATCTTAAATTGAATAAAATTCTAGCATATTTTAATTTGATCATAAGTAATAATTATAAATAATTCATAAGATAACTTAGGTTTTTCATTAAATCAAATAATCAATCTAAAAATTAGTTTTAGGGTTCATCCCTTTTAGATCTATCCCAATTTAGTTAATGTTAAGATAAATGAGAAAAACATCAATTAATAAAGAAATAAGATAAAAGAAATAATTCTCATAAATTCTTAAATCTTAAAGCTCTTTATTTAAATCTTGATGAAATCCCCTTCTTTCCTTTAAATTTTTTTTGTTCTTGTTTTAAGAATTTTTTGTTTGGCAGCTTATTAATGCTCTTTTTTCTCCTTCTTACTTACTTTGCAAAAGCTCCTTTTATTCTTATAAAACCTTAAAAGATTTAAAGAGTCTTACCCAATATGGGTATGAAATAGACTTGTATTAGAATCGTGTTATTCATAACTAAAAAACCTAATTCACGTAAAGATCACAACAATATGGGCCCATGTTATACCTATGTTGGCTTAGTAACTTTTCTATCGCAAATCTAATGGTTCATTTTAGGAACATCCGTTTGTGTGTTGATTTAGTTTCTTGCACTTTATTTCCCTTGCTATTATTGTTGTTATGGTTGTGGTAATTTTTCTCAACACAATCAGGGGTGATTTCAAAAAATAGAGGTAACTGGCCAGTATCATGTTAAATCGTCAGTACCGATTGGTATTGATGATAGGTACTAAAGAGCCAGGTTTCATACCGTTTTCTAGTCGGTACTGTACAAAACTCTTAACATTGGTCATAAGGGAAATGGCATTGTTTAGCTCAGAGGCCTATAGGCATATTAGAAAGAAATGGGACATTAAACATAAAGATGTACTAATGTAGGAGTACCATGTACACCTGTTTTACTTTATAGGACATGATACTCAAATATTTGATTGTCAAGTGGGTCCACTAGCTTTTCAACCTCCATATCTTCCCATAACTTAACATATATAATTGATCTATGTATGCACATGTTCCTTTCTTCATCATCACTTCATTGAAGTGGATAGATCCCAAACTTAGGGCTAATGTTCACATAAGTTAGGTGTTCAACTTATAACCATTCTTGTATCTTTTGCTCTGTCAATGGAATTAAATTTGTTGTTGTAGAAGAAGTTAGAAGAACAAAATAGCAAATGCATTTAGATTCTAATATAGTACTTATGATTGAAGTGGAAAGCTCAAAACAGAAGAAAAGAATCATGTCATATTAAAAATTTAGGAATTGTGTTAATGAAAAGGAGTACATTTTTTATCTTTAACTTGGGACATGACTACAACACCTCCCCTTCCATCTTCAAACAAGTCCAACATATGTTTATCATTTTTTCTTTTAACGTGTTTGAGTAATCGAGTTAGTCAAATTCAAATAGAGCAAGACTTGTTTCCCTGAATTTCAAATTTTAATTGTTAGCTTTCATTCAACCAACTACTCTATTTAAAACTTTGTGATTATGGAATATTAAATAGCTTCTATGCAAAGATCAATTAGAGAGCATTTCACGGAATTGTTGTTGCTCACAAAATTGAATAAAAAAGGTAACTAGTGATTTTTTTCTCATTTAAGAAATTTTAAACTCTCTATTTTATACTCCTCAGTTAGCTCTAAATCTAAAGGTTCAACTTGGGGCATTAATAACGTTTTATAGACCCTAGGTAAAGTAAAAAGAATGGCCGTAATAAATCGACAATATACAAATATGTAAACTTTAAAAGTATATTTTTATTATTATCTAATCATTTATCTAACTTTGAAATTATTAGAATACATATAAGTAAAGAGTAATGAAAACACTATAAAAAACCAATTAGTACGTCAACTATTCATATTGAATTGTCTAAGAGTAGGAATTTATGTCGTATTTGGAATCCTAAATGACATGTAATTTAGAAACCAAGTCCTGCATAGCAAAAGAATGGAGCTCCATTCAAGTTTCAATTTTAAGCCCTATTTGGCAATCAAAGGATTGCATTAGCTGTTAGCTAATTTTATTAGCGGTTAGCTGATGGCGAATTAATATAGCTGATTTGACTGTCAGATAACATCAGCTGTTTATTTAAAGATGTTTGGTAAAATTAATTGTTTAGTAGTAGCTGTTTATGTGTAAAATGACTTATTTGACCATGTCTTAAAAAATTATAAGGACTTATTTATATATGTGAAAGAATAACTCATCAAGAACTACAGAGTTTCTAAAAAAAAAAGGGGCTATAATCATCTATTAAAATTGTTCAAGCATGTATACAAAATTCTCCCAAATTTTCCACAAAAAGGGTTGTAATCATCGGTTAAATCTGTTTAAGCATATATATGGAATTCTCTTTGTACTTACTGTCAAGAATTCCACTTCTACCTAAACTTAATCCAAAGAAACACCAAGCATATCCATATGGATATTAATAGGTGCAGACATAAATAAAAAAAAAATTTCTATGCCTGAGACATTTCGACTCTTCTAGTAGTAAAAATGCGTCCAAGAAAACAAAGTTTAGGACAAAAAGGGGATACGATGCTTAAGCAAATCAATGTCGTGGCGATCTCTCCTCATCTGTAATGTTAGTATCAGCTCTAACCTTCAATAAACAATTCAAAATTTCTGGGCTCCTAAATCCTAATATCAACATATTACTAGAGGATGATATTTCAACCTTTGCTAGTAAGTCAGTATCATCAATTATAGCCTTCTTTTCATATCCTAGAGGAGGAAATGGAAAGCAATGAGACATTGCACGTGAGCTTAGAAACAACAAAGTGGGATTGACCGTCAACATTGGAGAGTTGAACTGTCATCGACAATGGAGAGCTGGAAGCCTAAAATGGAAAAAATGAGATTAAGATATCGAACGACTAGAGAGTAAAGAGTGAGGCAATGAGCACAATCGTCATTAATGCATAATTTTTATCAGCTGAAGAGCAAAACACTCCAACCTAGTAGTTTTTTCAAAATTAGATGGTTAGGTTCAATATGTCAACCCAATCAACTGATTATTAAATATATCTATCAACAGTTTGACATAGTCAAACAGCTAAAACCTTTCAATCCGCCAAAAAAAGGTTAATTCGTTGTTTACCAAACAAGACTTTAATATATTTTTATATGTGTGTGTGGTCACACATCTGTTATATAAATTAAAAAAATAAACAACTTGAAAGTAAGAATATTATGTCCACATAAACATTGTCAAATATTGTATGTATGAGCAAATTTTGTCTGAGGAGACAAATTAACAATGATATATTCAATTATTTAGTAAAAAATAAAAAAAACTTTACTTTTAAATTATCACTAAAAAGTTAGAAGCATGAAAATTGTTTGCTATCAATTCTTAGGTGGAGTATCTTATATTCATATACTAGTTAAAATAAAAAAAATAGAGGGTAAAAGATACAGCAAAATACTTAAAAGAAATTTATAAATATATCAACATAAAAAAAGTTAACGTTAGATACTTAAATTTGGAAGCTGAAAAAACAATTCTCTTCTGCTTCTTTGACATATCTATTAATTAATGTCAACAATATGATGCAGAAATGAGTGTGCGTACAAAAGTCTTCAGAGGGCCTTATGAAGGTGGACCAAGGGCAGGTGGTGGGACTGGTTCAACTCAGTGATCCGTTTTTCTTTTTTCTAAAATTAAGTAAAAGTAAAAGTAAATCATCGCACTTTCAGTCAAAATCACATCTATAGTTTTTCAAAGTTTTAGACTTAGTTAACTTGATGCAGTGAGGTAACTTGATGCAGTGAGGTAAGGTTTTTAAATTTCTTGAAATCGGACACTTGGAGGGTGAAGACAAACCGATAAAAGAGAAATTAATGCAAGGCGTACAGCAATATCTTCATCTTACAATCTTCATCTTACAATAAAACTACACAAAGGACAAGACCTTTTAATACTTGTTTATTCCATTTTCTGCCATCTTGATTAGACAATGAGATTAGATATTGAACCGACAAAAGAATAACTTTAACCTGTAATGTAAGAAATTCCAAGATAATGGCTGCCACCTTCCAACCATGACAGAAATTTTGTTCCTTTTCACTCATTGCAATACAAATTTTCATTATTTTAGGTTTAAACAAAAACGTTTTATCTTATTTAGTTATTTGAGTGGGGACATTATTGATGTAGACTGGGGATCACAAGTAAACCTAAAAATAACATATAAATTTCTATACATGCATTGCATGTTAAGGATGCATCTGATATCATATTAGATTATATAAGATTATGGTTATTACCAAACATGAATCATGGTAGTCACGTATGTTACAAGGCGAAAGTAGCACAACCTTAGAAAAACAATTAAAGATTCAATCTTTAAACTTGCCATGTACTTAGTTTAGCTGAAAAGGCACAGCCCAAAGGCTTAATCAAAGCAGCCTTCCCTTTTCCAAGTTTGAATCTTTTTTTTTTTTTTGATTAATTCCAAGTTTGAATCTTTATTACACGAAACTGTTCTTTTTCTCCTCTCTTTAATCATCACCATTGAAACTCAATTGCCCTCTCTCTCGCTCTCTCTCTCTCTCTCTCTCTCTAATCTCTCTGCTCCTCCCTTTCAAGCCTAACCCCGTTAGACCCGGTCTATCTATCCATTTATCGCCCTTTTCATTTTAGCTCTTTATTACCCACCTTTTGTCTCTACTCTATCCTTCTCTCTAGGGTTTTGATTCTTCATCCAAAAGCCTGATCGTCTCTGTGTGTTTGTGTATTTTCTGTGGGATTTGTTGGGGTTTTATAGAAATGACTTCTGTGAAGAACAACTTTTTGCCTCCTGGGTTGGTTTCTAATCTTCAGGAAGTGTTGTTAAGTAGAAAAGGAGAAGGGAACCCATCAAGTGACTCGAATGATAAATCCATAGAGCAATCTACTTCTACCTGTGTTGAAAACTTTGTGGACACAGAAGGTTCATCAAAGCCTATTGTTTTGGTCACCAACGGTGATGGGATTGAGTCCCCTGGTTTAGTCTTTCTTGTTGAAGCTTTGGTTCGTGAAGGCCTCTACAATGTCCATGTCTGTGCTCCTCAATCGTAAGTTCTTCTTTTTACTGTATTTTGTTCTGTTACTTAGTTATGTAACTTTGTTATCTTATTTGGATACTTTTATTTTGTTCTGTTACTTAGTTATGTAACTGTGTTATCTTATTTGGATACTTTTTAAACGTTTTCTTTTTGTGCTCC
>JANQBM010000001.1:13553503-13592935 GCA_025594535.1 Erythroxylum domingense | reverse complement strand
ATCGGGAAACAACCCCCGACGTGCCTTCTTTGTTTTGCAGGAATCCTCAAGCCAGAATTCTCGTGTTCAACAGTTGAATCCATGGATCCGAACGGCAACGTACAGCCTCGTCAGAATCCGGCTGAACCAAAGTACAAGAACAATGAAAAACAAAGAAAACAATATAAAAAAGGCAAATATAACTAGTATTCCTCATGAAAATAAAAATAAAAATCGTCGGCTTTATCCAATGTTATTAATATCAGTCCAACGCCAGTGAAATCTCATCTCTGTCTTGTACTTCCCAGTATTGTTGTTATGTAACATGCAAAACTCCATCAAGTCTCATCTCAAATAAAATAATTAATATCTAATCGTGAAATAATATAAAAATAAACTTAAAACCATAAGTATAAAACTACTAAGACAACTAAAACTATTATTAAAGATCTTAATAGCTACTAAATTAAAACAAAACACTTAAATATTGAGTTGTCTCTCTACAATTACTTCTTTAGGAGTCTTTTTTAAGTGTAGCTCTTTTCAAATCCTATAATCAAATGCTTGCCTCTACCACATATTGCAGTAGAATGTTGTTATATGCTATCAAATCAATACTACTTAAAGTTCACTAATACATTTTTAGTTGATGAAGTCTAAATCTTCAATTATTTGTGGTAATTTATTTTGTAAGATGAAAAAATATTTCTCATTTTGCAAAAATTACTTGACAATCTTCTTCTTTTATATTTAATTACTTTTCTATGAATTATTAATTTATACTTTCACTATAAAATTGTTAAATTTCAGAAAACAGAATTTGTAATTATACATATTTGTATATACTCGATTAAATTATTGATTTTTTGTTGAATCTGTGGACTGTGCTCACTGCTAAAGAATGAGTATTTATACAAAACATAAAACAAAGCCGTTTTACACTCGGAAAAATAAAAGAACTCTACTATAAACATCTTAAACCCTCAAACCTTAAGCCCTTAAACCCTAGTTGGAGGAAGAGGAAAACCAACTACTGCCAACGAAAGCTCTACTTTTCAAGAATACACACATCTCAAGTCACCTACTTAATTAACCCAACTAGGGTTTCCATATTGTTTCTTGTGATCCCAGTTTTTTTTTCTTTTTTGTTCTTGTGATGGTTTGTTTCTTCTGATTCTTCTTGTTACAGGGGCAGTGACGCTATTGGTTTCGGATATTATATCCTTCGATATAATTCTTTTCTGAAATTATAGTTATAGTTTTTAAGTTATACTTCGAACTAATACGTTTTTGATTATACGTTTAGTTATAGATACAGAGGCGTAGTTGGATTTTTTTGTTCTTTGCAGATGGCACTGGAATACTGTTTCAGTCTCGACTGTGCAATCAAGAGGTTGATTGCCCGGTGCCCAGAGCTTGTAAATTCGAAGCTTAATGAAATTTTAGGAAAGGTATTGATCAGTTCTGGTTTGAATTTTATAAAGTATAACAGAAAGAAAGTAGCTTTGGTAGTGGAATTTATGCGAGTTGTGCATGCAGGATGAGATGATGGTGGAAGAAGCAGTAGTGAAGTTGTTGGCAGAGTTGTTTCCAAACCCAAAGTACACCATTCCTTTGTGGCGATGCTTTCGGCCAATAGTTCGCAAGATTGTAGAAAGAGTTGTGGCAATGCTTGGGCAGTGCAACCTGAGTTCTGACTTGGGTGAAATGGCCGATGAAGAAATTATTTATGTTGTTGAGTCCTGTGATAGGAGTGGGAAGGGTATGGTGCTTCACGAGCTAGCTTGCTTGGCTTTCTGTCGTGCCCTTGAATTGGACCGCTGTTTATGGGGGTAAACTAAAATAACTTGAACTCTTTCCTTTTTTTTTTTTTAAATTTCAGTTCGGTAATGATTGTGCAATCAGTAAAAGTTTCTTGTATTTGTGTATTTGTTCTGATGCAAGCTACGTGGTCATGAATATCTTTTATCTGAGCGCTGGCATAAACTTGTCTACCTTTCTGTAAAAGATTTTGTAGAGCTATAGCTCATTCTCTTCTCCAGTTATCACTGAGCTGCTTGTTTGTGCGAGACAAAACAATATCTGCACAATCAAAGGCTTTATACTTTGTGAATGTATTTGGCCATATGTCATCATTCATGAGGAGTTGAAACCTATTTCAATTGTTTGGATGAACACTTTTAGAATTTTTTTTGCTTATATTTTTATGCACTCACTCTAAAGATCACAGGGTGTCATAGTGAAACAAAATTGAAGTTTGTAGTCATGCTTTGGTATGTTCATATAATACTTGAGATGTCCACATGTTTAATTGGGTTCATGGCCTTGCTTCTGAGTTAGTTTGAAGCTTCCTGCTTTTTGTTATTGCAACTAACCAGTTAGATTGACCTTTTCCTATTTTTCATTTGACTGTGTATATGTACTGTCACCATTTATTTTTCAGCAGTTTCTTGTTTTTAGTTTTAATTAATTGTCATGATCATGTAGTGCAATATTTCTCTTCTGCTTTAAAGTACTTATATGCTGTATTAAACTGCTGGATTTATTCGATGGGTGGTGTCTGCTTTTACTGAAATCAAGTTAAATGAATAAAAACGTATTTAAGGTGTATAAATTCTTCTTGCTGCTGGGAATTCCATATGCAACTACTTGGTCACTTATTGCAGGCTTGTATCAGCTTACTTCAAATTTGCTCCGCCACCTTTCCAGCGCTTTTTGAGGAATGCAACAGTTCATGATCCATCCAAGGTAGTTATTAATTTGCAATTACAAGCTGAAAGTTATGGTTTTAATTATCTGCAACATAATTTTGTAGTCTATCTCTTTTTTCTGCATGTTTGCTTTTACTTGCTTCTGTGTAGAACCTCTGCTACTATGTTGGTCTCTAAGCTAAGGGATTCACAATTTTCCTTTCACGTTTTGAGTTTGATCCTGTAATTAATGAGTCATTTCCTAGTGTTCGCTGAAAGTATTATTGGTGTATATTATTAGTCCTCTATCTTTAACTTTCATTTAGAGCACCAGGATTTAGGTGAAAGATTGACAAGTGTTTCTTATCAATGATGTTGCCAAACAACCTTATGCTTTGCAATTGTGTTCAATCTTTTTCTTTTTATGTACAAGTAGCCATGTGTTAGGTAATTGCAATCTTCTTATTTATACTGTCAAGTGTAATGAACAAATTTCTCACCTTTTTCAGGTTGTAGCTAACTTACTTGCTGCCCGCATATCTTACCGTCTTCTTCTCTTGGAACCTGAATACTTCTCTCAACGTTGGGATTGGTCTTGTTTTCTGGAACTTGTAAAGAATTCTGTAAATCTTGACTTAGTTCCTGCTGCTGAACATACAAAGGAGATTGCAGATATAAGATGGTGTGGAATACAAGTATTATCTGTTGTATTAAAAATAGGTGACAGAGCAATTGCAGATTTCCATTTTGATGCTGAAGAAGCTGCTTCTTGTTTAATGCGGTTAGTTTTTAAAATTTTTATAGAATACTTTTCTGAATTTTATTGGTAGTTCCATCTTTATAATACTCTCAAGTTATTTTCCAATTTCAGATGGGAGGAATTTTGTCAGGATGTAGCTATAGAGAAGGTCGGCTTATATACTGAATCCTCTGATAAAGTTGGATCTAGAGCCACCGACTTCAATCAACAGAATTGCTTGGAGTCTTTTGGTGTTAACTCATTTACTGCATCACATATTTGTGAGACTGAACCGATGAGCAAGAGTCGGAGGATGCTCACGTGGTAAGGAATATGAATATGTTCCCTTGGGTATCTATGGAGGATTAATAATTTCTTTGTCATTTTCTTACAGCCATTGTTAACATTTTCAATTTTCCTCACTAAGAGGGATAATTATATGAGGTTTTTCTGGAAGCATATAATTATGTTCATTGTATTTGACTTGGTTTTTGGAACTTTCTACATTTAAAATATGTCTCCATGTTTTTTCCAGTTTTGGGTTATGTGGCCCAAAAACTGATTACTTTTCTTGATCATGTTTGCTAACACTAGAGTTTTTCATTTCTGATATTGCTTTTTATTTTGTGTAATTCAGTGATGGTAAATCAATTGATAATGTGTTTGTGATAACATCTTCGGTAATGAAGAGCTTTGAGATGGCTGTTTTAGCTGTGCGTCAAAAATGGCCTGTTCTATTGTATGGCCCTGCTGGTGCTGGGAAAACTGCTATTATTAACAAGTTGGCCAGGGATGCTGGGACTGAAGGTATTTATTATCAGAGTAGAAACTGAACATATCGTGTTTTAATTCTAATGGAGTAGTTCTGAAGCTCATCTTTTTTCTAATTATTTCTTGAAACTTCTGTCATATACATTCATCTCCATTCAGACCAATGGAATTCCTAAACTGAGGCCCATCTGTTCTGGTTAACTTCGAATAATGTTTGAAGGAGTTACCTCTTGAAAATGCAGACGTAGGATATGGATATGGCATAACAAATCTTTATTGGCAAAGATGATATAAGAAAAGTCATTAAATGGCACCAGAGGTGTTTAACTTGACTAGATAATTGGTCTTCACTTTATACTCTTGTTACTGAAGTGCCCTTTTGATGTGAAGCTCATATTATTATTAGTCTTCATGAGCAATTTGGTTGATTTCTATATATAAAGAATTCCCTTCATGTTTTTGTAGATAGAAAATACTTTATATGATTATAGCCTGATTGATAGCTTGCAATGCACTTCACTTCATATCCTGTTATGTGATGTTTGCCCCTTTATATGGTTGATAGTAATTTTCCTGACTATTCTTTCTTCCTTTCTCCTCATCATCCTTTTCTTTAAAAAAGTTCTCTCTATTCATATGGATGATCAACTCGATGGCAAAACATTACTTGGGAGTTATGTTTGTACCGAGCAACCTGGTGAATTCAGGTGGCAACCAGGGTCACTTATCCAGGTTTTTATTCTTTAAGATAAATGATTGTAGTTTTACTATTTCATTTATGGATACCTAATTAAGGTGTTGCGCAATACTTTGCATTTTCCATAGGCTGCATTGAATGGATTTTGGGTTGTCTTTGAGGACATTGACAAAGCAGCGCCAGATGTTCAGTCTATATTACTACCTTTACTTGAAGGTGCAAGCTCCTTTATAACTAGTCATGGGGAGGTATTGCCCTTTTTCTGGTGGTATTTATATTGAAAATTTCTTATTTATTAATGCAATGACTGCTCAACATTGAAAGCTGAAAAGACGCATGCTAAAACTCATCACATGAATCAGATGGTGATACCTATATGCTTAATATTGATCATTGTATCTTGTGTTGCTATGAGATCTATTGACATTGATATTATGGACTCCTTGTTTGGGTAAATTGTACCTATATTATTTAAAGAAATAAACAAAGAAATAAAACTAGTAGAGTTCCTAGGCCTTTCAAATATGTTCAGACATTCCTTTGTCTAAGAGCTGATTGGAGCTCTCCTGCTTTCCTCCCAAGGTGCAGCTATTGTTTATCAATTTTTAATTGCTTTATAGCTTCCTTCTTCATATGTGCAAACACTTGCATTGGCTTGATTCCCTTCTCTATTGTATCAGGTATTCTTATTTTTTATGATGTTTATACCTGAAATGTTTGAATATTTCAGGAAATAAGGGTAGCAGAAAGTTTCCGACTGTTCTCTACCATTACCACTTCCAAGAGTGATATATCTCGCGGTGCTGAAGGTTTTTATATTGGATCTCAGTTGCTTTTTGTAGATTTCTTTTGAGGTTCCTAGTTCGTGTGGTGCGTTATTAATGTCATAATCTGTAATATCTTTGCATTGAAGGTGGAAACTTAATCAGCAATCTTTGGAGGAAAGTGATGATTGGCCTTCCAAACACTGATGATCTACTAAATATAGTAAAAGCCTGGTTTCCAGATTTGGAGCCTCTTGCAGGAAAATTAGTAGGTGAGCGATAAAAGGATGTCATAGTATTTTGTTTCCCATTTCACCATATTCTTCATCTTAAAGTAATATTATTCTTGCAGAAACATTAGAAAGAGTGAACTCTGCTCTTGTCATTTCTCCCAATAGATTCTCATCAAGGTATTGAGTTGTTCATAATGCATGCCTTGCAAGTTAATTCAATATAAAATCTCTTATTGCAACTTTTGGATCTTGGTGCAGGGATCTGCTTAAGTTGTGCAAACGAATTGGGGCATTTGGTTTTGAAGATGTTGGCAAATTGCTGACTGCTTATCAGTGTCATTGTATATACCAAGAGGTCTGATATCATCGTATGCACCTTTCAGGCATTATCATGTATTATGTAATGGGATTGAATGGTTTCCTATTATGCTTTTTATTTTCCTTAATGAAATTTTTGCTTCTGCTTTTAGGCCGTGGATATATTTACATCCTTTCTGGTGTCTGTTGACAATCGTTTGACTGTAATGAAAGACATTGCAAAATTGTGGGCTATTCCAATTCCAGATACGGGAGTAATTTATCCTTATAAGCCCGAAATTCAGGTCTCTGTTGTGTTGTAATCCTATCCTGACTGTCTATATGCTGTTGCATGAAACTAATATGTTAAAATAAATTGCAGGGTTCATTTATAGAACTTAGAATTGGACGAGTTACTTTGCAACGTTCTGAAACTGCGGTTGGTGAAAGCATTTGAGATTATTTCATTTCAGTTTAACTAATTTCTTCATTTATCGACTAATAATTCTTTTGGTTCTTACAGTTGCGTGGCCATGAGAGTCTTGTTAAGATGTGTAGTTCCTTGAATGTTCTTGAGAAAATAGCCTGCTCTATTAAGTATAATGAGCCTGTTCTTTTAGTTGGTGAAACTGGAACTGGGAAGACTACCCTTGTACAGAATCTAGCCATGATGCTTGGTCAGAGGCTTAGTGTCTTGGTAGTTAATCAGATGTATTTTTGTCTCTGTTTCTTGAAATTGTTCCTGTTGTGGTGCATATTGAGACTTGTATTGCAATTAATTTCACTTTCTCTGTTGCAGAATTTGAGTCAGCAAAGTGATGTCGCAGATTTATTAGGAGGATTTAAGCCCATGGATCCACAGTCAATATGTATTCCTTTGTACAAGGAGTTTGTGGATTTGTTCTCAAAGACATTCTCTATGAAGGTTTTTCTTTTTCAAAACATGATTGCTCTTTTGATTTTTTGTTGTGGGCGTAAACATTTTCTGGCATATTGTGATTTGCAGGAAAATGATAAACTCTTTGCTTTCTTACAAAAGCAACTGAGCTCTAAAAACTGGAAAACTTTGTTGAGTGGGTTCAAGAAATATGTTGATAATTTTGAAAAGAAAGTTAAAATTGAACGAACTGGCTCTGGGAAGAAGCGAAAGAAACCTTTGGATGAAGAAGAAAAGGTTCAAGATTGGGAAAATTTTTCTGTGAAACTTGCAACGGCCTGTGGACAAATAGGAGTATCATCTGGAATGATATTTTCATTTGTAGAAGGGGCTTTTGTTACTGCTCTCAGAAAAGGTGAGTGGATTTTGCTTGATGAGGTCAACTTGGCTCCTCCTGAGACCTTGCAGAGACTTATTGGTGTTCTTGAAGGAGAGTTTGGATCACTTTGTTTGCCTGAAAGAGGGGATGCCAGTCATATACCCCGACATCCTAATTTCCGGATATTTGCCTGTATGAACCCTGCAACTGATGCTGGGAAGCGGGACTTGCCTCATTCTTTACGAAGTAGATTTACAGAGTACTTTGTTCATGATTTCTTGGATAGAGAAGACTTGAGATTATTTATTAGGAAGTTTATGGAGGAATGCCAGTCTGATAGAAGACTGGAGGAGAACATGATTGACTTCTATGAATCAGCCAAAAGGATTTCTGAAGAAAGGTTACAAGATGGAGCTAATCAGAAGCCACAATACAGTTTAAGGTCTTTATACCGTGCACTTGAATATATCAATAAGGGAAAAGCGAAATTTGGATTACAGAAAGCAATTTATGATGGGTTCTCCATGTTTTTCCTCAATTTGTTGGATAGGCCAAGTGCCAAGATAATGAAAAAGATGATCATACATACTTTGTTAAGGGGGAAAAAGCCTCCAACTGTACCTATTGATTATTATTTGACGGTTAAAGCAAGCTCCATGTCTGGTGATTTCTTGGCGAATTATGTACTGACAAAGAGTGTTACAAAACAACTTGAGAACTTGGCACGTGCTGTTTTTATCAAGAGATACCCTGTTCTCTTGCAGGGTCCAACTTCCAGTGGGAAAACTAGCCTTGTTCAGTATCTTGCTGCAAGAACTGGTCATGAATTTGTACGCATAAATAACCATGAGCATACTGATTTACAGGAGTATTTGGGTTGTGATATTTCTGATGCTCATGGAAAGCTCATATTTCATGAGGGGGTATTGGTTCAGGCTGTTCGGAATGGTTATTGGATAGTTTTAGATGAGCTAAATCTTGCTCCATCTGATGTGTTGGAGGCAATGAACCGATTGTTAGATGACAATCGAGAACTCTACGTACCTGAACTTCGTGAAACCATTAGAGCACATCCAAATTTTATGCTTTTTGCCACTCAAAATCCACCAAATATTTATGGTGGCCGTAAAATACTTTCTCGAGCATTTCGGAACCGATTTGTGGAGATTCATGTGGATGAAATCCCAGAAAATGAATTGATCACAATAATAGAAAAAAGAGGTAAAATTCCTGGAAGCCGTGCTAAGTTGATGGTTGAAGTCATGAAAGAGTTGCAATTGCTGAGGCAGAGTAGCAAAGTATTTGCTGGAAAACATGGATTTATAACTCCTAGAGATTTGTTTCGTTGGGCTAATCGTTTGAGAACCTTTGGATATTCGAAAGAAGTTATGGCTGAACATGGCTACTATCTTCTAGCAGACAGGTTGCGAGATGAAAGAGAGAGAAGTGTTGTACAAGAAGTTTTGGAAAGGGTTCTCCATGTGAAGATTGCCAATGATGACTTGTACAAGGTACTTTAGCCTTGTTATTTGAGTTTGCATTTGCTGTTTACATAGTATCTGGGTATATTTTCTTTTTAAATATAGGTTTATTGCATGTTACATTTGCATTAAACATTTGTTTGAACCTTTCGATGGGTTGATTCAAGTTTGAATATCAGTTTTATCATTTGGTATTCAATCTATCGGTGGTAGTAATTGGAACGGAAGTGGATGCATACCAAACATCTGCCTTTCTCATGTGCATTTCTGAATTAGTGTGCGCATTCCCAAAAGGCAAAAAATTGATTGACCTCCATAAAAGAATTTGAATGTCACTTTATCTCTTGAATTACTTGAATATATCAAAAGGACAAAATGGATTAACATTGGGGATCGATCAAATAGTTTATAGTGATAACATAGGCGACCAAATAGTGGCTTTTTTTTTGAGAAATAACCAAGTAGTTGTTTAATTATCATTTCATCTTTTGAATATCTTGACTAGGAAGAATATATTAAAATGACAAAATGGATTAACATTACGGACCAAATAGTTTATATTGATAACATAGGCAACCGAGTGGTGGTGTGAGATACGTAGTTATTGGAAATATATCAAGTATTTATGTTATTGTTTGTAGATAATTTAGAAATTCGGATCTTCTTTTGGTCCTGCATTTGAAAGTGTCTATAATAGGATTTGCATGTTGATGGCATTAGCTTTTTGTGCTTTACAGGCAATAGCATTATTGTCTACCAATCATGTTGATATCTATTGCTCCTATTCATAAAGTCTTCTTCTTTATTCCATTTGACTAGCATTGTGATATGTTCTCTTTATTGTGGGTGTTGCGAGAGATTGTAGGTTACTTATTGCTTGTTGTTCTTCCTTATTTCATTTGACTAGCGTTGTGATATGTTTTCTTTATTGTGGGTGTTGTGAGAGATTGTAGGTTACTTATTACATGTTGATTATCTATCTCTCCAAAGGGCTGTCTTGTGCTTGCCCTACTTCTTAGCAATGCCATTCTATTGTTGCACCTTGTTTAAAGGTGCAATATGGTTTTTTTGTCATTGCACCTTGTTTAAAGCTTAAAGGTGCAATATGGTTGTTTTGTCATTGATATCATATTTATGTTCGTTCAATCTTCCCTATCTTGATCAGGGAGCAGTAGAGCTGGACCCAAAATCAGTTGGAAAGGACATTGACAATTTTGGAGAGTATGAAACCTCTAGATTTTTCATCAGTCATGAATTTATATTTTTCTTTAAATTTTATTAACTGAAGTATGTGGTTCTTGCAGTGTGATGTTGACTAGAAGTATGAGAAGATTGTACTTTCTTGTGAAGTGCTGTTACGAGTTACGTGAGCCTGTTCTACTAGTTGGTGAAACTGGTGGTGGGAAGACTACTGTCTGTCAACTATTGAGTAGATCATTGGGAGCGAGGTTGCATATATTGAATTGTCACCAGTACACAGAAACATCAGACTTCCTTGGGGTTTGTGTTCCATAGTGTTGATACTCTTTGTTGCTTTCGTTCTTTGAGCATTGGTTGTTTTAATCCCATTGGAAGCGTTTTTTGTCATTCACAATAATCTTGACCTGCTTGACAGGGGTTCTATCCTATCAGAGAGAGATCAAGACTAATGTCTGAATTTGAGTATATAACTGAGAAATTAATGCTGTCAAAGGCCTCAAACATCTTCTCTGAGGGCATGGTGGGCAAGTGTTATTCATGCTATATCTTATCTTAGCATCTATATTTGGGTAATGTATAAGATGGCATCACATGCATTCTTTGGATGCAGAAAATTTCTCCTGACATTCGCCAAGCTCCTGCTACTCTTGATCGACTTGCATCTGTGATAACTTCATATAGACAAGGCTGGATTTCATGTCCTGATTTTACTGCCAGGGATCTTGATTGGCTTGAACAGATGAAGTTAGAACTGACTGAGTTGCATCAGAAATGGCAGGCAATTTTTATGTGGCAAGATGGGCCTCTTGTGCAAGCAATGAAAGAAGGTGATCTGTTTCTTATGGATGAAATTTCATTAGCTGATGACAGCGTACTGGAGAGACTAAATAGTGTCTTGGAGCCTGAAAGAAAACTGGTTAGAACCCTCCTATCAATTTGTTCCTAGTTGCTTCAGTGACAGTGATTTATCAGTTAATTGCTATCCAACACTGGAAAAATCTTTTCCAATTACTTCAAATCATTATTGCAGAGTTCATCATTACTTTTTATGACTTCAAATCGTATTGCAGATTTTGACAGTTAATCTGGCATGAATCCTCATGGTTTTAATTTATTCATAGGTTTTGACCGGACTGGTACTGCAAGGCATATGTTTTGATATTCTTGATGTTTATTCACTGTGAATAATATATTACAGTTGCAGCTGTTCAATTTACTATATTATTTAGTGGAATCAGAGACTTCAGCATTCAGCTTTTTCTTCATTTATGAACTTTGATGTTTGTGTTATTTTCAGGCCTTGGCAGAGAAAGGAGGTTCTGTAATGGAAGAAATTACTGCTCATGAAAATTTTTTTGTGCTTTCAACGATGAATCCTGGTGGTGATTATGGCAAAAAGGAGTTATCTCCAGCTCTCCGTAACCGTTTTACCGAGATTTGGGTCCCTCCTGTTAATGACGTTGACGAACTTAGAGATATTGCTAAAAAGAGGTTTGTCTATTTGAAAACAATTGAGGAGTGCATAGAGAAGTAAACCGAATATTTTGTGCCTGAATTTTTCTATTTCATTTCACTTTTGATCTTCAGGTTCCAAAGTCCAGAACTGTCATACATTGTGGATTCACTGCTAAAATTCTGGGAGGTATATTATCTTTAAATCCTTGATCTGACAAGATTATAAACTTTCTAATCTTCAGTTCAGACAATATTGCTTGACAATATTTTATTCTGGTTCGAATGTGTAACCTGGGTCAGATCTGAAAATTGCTACTGTATATGATATACAGGCTGAGAGCCTGATTTTAAATTATGTAGTTCATATAGTCTTGTAGCTGAGTTTTTCTTTCCCTTTTTAATTTCAAAGGAACAATTTAGTTACTTTTCTGTCAATATGTCCATTTTTCACTACAGTGGTTCAACCAACTACAGACAGGGAAAATGCTTACTGTGAGGGATCTGCTATCATGGATTGAATTTATTAATGTGACCAAAGGAAGTTTGGGACCTGATGATGCTTTCCTTCATGGCCTTTTCCTTGTTATGCTTGATGGGTTGAGTCTAGGTAATCCCTGCTATATTTACGGATGTAATTGTTTGAATTTGCTTGTTAAGAACTATATCTCAAATTATGGAAGGCACTAAATTTTAGTATCACCCCGAGTTTATTGCAATTGGTTCTTGTTTTCGTGATTGTTTTGGATTAAAAGACATGATAGATAAGGGTAGAAAAGAGGAGCTTAACAGAATGACTGGTAATAGGTGCTTACCTATAACTAGGGATTCAGTTGATACAATAACTTCTTCTCTGAAGTCTTCCTCTCGAGTGGAGGCATAAATTATATGGTGCTCATTTGTCAAATGAAAAAGGAAACTGATTCCCGCTGAAAGCCTGAGTGAATTTGTGATCACTAGACCTAGCTCATACTTGGCATGTTCTTTATTTAATTATACCTGTAACAAAATCATAGCTCATTTATATATGTTTTGTTCTTTCATGAAATACTGGATTATTGGGGCATATGTTTCAGCTTACTTAATAGGTTTAGCTATATGTAAAAACCACCTATTCTAGAAGTGGTTTGAAACTATCCATCTCTCATGAAGTATGATCGACCTGTGCCCTACCTTTGCGGTACATCTAACTACTTGCTTCTTACACTAGTGTGTAAGTTTCACCTGTTGGTTGATACTAGTTTCTGTTTTACCTTTTTTTTTTTATTTGGTTCGATTTCAAGTTTTGCTCCTCCAAGTGCCCTTATTGCATCCAGCGTTAACTTGTTTCATATTTGGCTGTAATTACTCATCTGTTGTATATGACTTTCAGGTACCGGAATTTCCACAAGGGATGCTTTGCTGCTGAGGAAGGAAAGTTTCTCTTTTCTTTTAAAGCAACTTAAGGTGTGGTATTGGGCTTCTTTGTTTTAGTTGTGCTTGCCTCTGGGGTAACTGTATAGAGCAGAAGTTCTTATCTCCATATTTGGGTTTGTTTTGCATCATAGCTTGCCTCTCTCCCATCCTTGATGCAGTTACCATGGGATGGTTTATATATTCTCTCTATTTCTTGGCCTTGAAATTGAAGTTTTACTAGGTATCAAGGGAAGCTTCCATCTAGCGTACAATAAGCTGCTAATTCTAGCTTAGAATGCTCTGTCTTATAGTAAATGGCTTCTTCATTTGGTATGCCGAGAAAAATATCCGAACAGGAAATATAAGTAAATATGAAAACTTTCTGTATTCTACTTCTTGTTTTTGGTATTTAGATTAATGCTATATTGGTAAACCAATCTGTGATCTTTTCTGCAAAATGGAAAATGTTAAGGATTTTTCTATTCTTGTTGCAGCTGGATCATACCCAATTTCATATGGAGGATTATGGTTGGGAAGATCATGGATCATCTACAGATAACTCACTGAATACTGATATGCTACATGACAAACTCTTTGGCATCCATCCATTTTATATTGAAAAAGGTAGTTTATTAATCACCTCTCTTCTTATTAACGGTGTTACTGCGTTGTGTTCATGATTTTGGTGTTTTCACTTGCAGGCATGATATTTAACTATAGTATCATGTACTCATTTCCCAACTAGTGAACTGTCTGGGAAAATAGTTTTAATGTACTGTTGCATCATAATAATCAGCATTGCTGTATGCATATTTTATTCAACGTTGTCTTCTTCTCACTGGTTTAACATATATCTAGGTTTGAAAGAGTGTGAGGCTAGGGGATTTGAATTTTTGGCACCGACTACACGTCGAAATGCTCTACGAGTACTGCGAGCAATGCAGCTTGCAAAGCCGGGTATGCCTTGTCCTCTAATTCGCGTCATCATAACCACCCACCAATAAAATGTAACATTAACAGATTTGATGAAAATTGACTTCATCCATAGTCTTCTGTTTGGTGTTTCATCATTTTTACGGTGTTTGATTCTTGATGCTTGCAGTTTTACTGGAAGGCAGCCCTGGGGTAGGTAAAACAAGTTTAGTTAGTGCCCTGGGCAAGTATTCTGGTCATAAAGTTGTGCGCATAAACTTATCTGAGCAGGTTTGCCGTCTCTTCTTCCCTTTCCTTTCAAGTATAACCTATACGTTTCTTGTTTTCCTGCATTCAGCAAACTGTTCTTTGATGTAGACTGACTTGATGGATTTGCTGGGGTCAGACCTACCATTAGAGAGTGAGGAAGGAATGAAATTTATCTGGTCTGATGGAATCTTGCTGCAGGTAACATTCTGTACCTTAAAGCTTTTGTCATGCTAATAGTTAGGATTGTTATTAAACTAATGTTGCAACATTTTGGCAGGCTTTAAAGGATGGTTCTTGGGTTTTGCTAGATGAGCTCAATCTAGCTCCACAATCTGTGTTGGAGGTATTAGCTGGATAACTTCTAGATCTTTTCTGCTTCTTCTGTGAATTAGTTCCCCTTCACATGTTCTATGTTCATGTTAATGCTTGTTCGTAATAATTTTTTTAATCAGGGTTTGAATTCTATATTGGATCACCGTGCTGAGGTGTTTATTCCAGAGCTTGGCCTTACATATAAATGCCCATCATCTTTTAGAGTCTTTGCATGTCAGAATCCATTTTCCCAAGGTGGGGGTCGAAAAGGTCTTCCGCGGTCCTTTCTCAACCGTTTCACAAAGGTTGGTATGGAAATTTTTGATCAATTTGTGATATCTAAAATGTAAAACTTGATGGTGGATGTACAAGTTTACATTTGTCTTATCAGTTATTGTTGGTTTCAGGTGTATGTAGATGAATTATCTGAAAATGATTATCTTTTCATTTGTCGCTCTCTTTACCCTGCAATCCCTAGACCTCTACTATCTAAGCTTATTTTTTTCAACAAAAGATTACACGAAGACACCATGTTATACCACAAGTTTGCTCAGAGTGGCTCCCCTTGGGAATTTAATTTGCGTGATGTGATCCGTTCATGTCAGATCATTCAAGGTACAAATTTATTCTTTATGTCAGTTTCTTCAACTTCTTTTGTCGTGGTGTTCTTATGGTGGTTAATTGCTGCTTATCTATTTTTTGACCTTATTCAATGTAGAAGCTTCTGCTATGTCAAAGGTTGATTCCTTTGTCAATGTGCTCTATGTACAAAGAATGCGTACTGTAGCAGACCGTAATGAAGTTGCACAGCTTTATGAACAGGTTTTTGGGGAGAAACTGTTCATAAACCCTCACCCACGGGTGCAACTAAATCCTGAATATTTTACTGTGGGGATGACTTCAATTAAAAGAAATTCTTTTCAATCATCAAAATTTGTGAACAGCCCTCTGCATGTTATGCCTGACATTCGATGCACTTTAGAAGCTGTTATGCATTGTGTACAACATCAATGGATGTGCATCTTGGTTGGCCCATCATCTTCTGGAAAGACATCATTGATCAGATTGTTGGCTCAACTCACAGGCAATTCACTAAATGAATTAAACCTTTCGTCTGCAACTGACATTTCCGAGTTGCTAGGAAGCTTTGAGCAGTATAACACCTACCGTAATTTCAGGGCTGTAGTTGCACAAGTTGAGCAGTATATTAATGAATACCGCTGTTTGTGGTTGCAATCTACAAAGGCAGCATTAACTAGTGGAAAGAATGAGATAATAACGAGATGGCTTAATTTCTTGTCTACTGTGTATCCTTTCTTTGTGGAAAACTCTACTTTTGATCTTAAAAACTGGGGGAGAATTGGTGACTCTCTTAGTTTGTTAATTGAGATCATTGAAGGACTAAAGTTGGATGTGGCAACCCATGGCCTACCTGTTTCTTGGTCAAGTGGAGAAGTCAGCAGAACCATGAAAGCAATTTTGAAGTTGCAAGTTGATCAGCAAAAACAGTCAGTTCCAGCAAAGTTTGAATGGGTTACAGGATCACTTATCAAAGCAATCGAGAATGGGGAATGGGTGGTTCTGAAGAATGCAAATCTCTGTAGTCCCACGGTAATTTGTAAGCCAAAAAGTTATTTACTTCTAGAATTTCATGTCAATGTTTTCATCATCTTATTTTTGCTTTCTTTGATTTTTTCAGGTTCTTGATAGAATCAACTCATTGGTGGAATCTAGTGGATCGATTACAATAAATGAGCGTGGTATTGTTGATGGGGCCCCGATGGTTGTACATCCACATTCTAATTTTCGGATATTCCTTACAGTTAATCCATCCTATGGTGAAGTGTCTCGTGCAATGCGAAATAGGGGAGTAGAAATTTTTATGATGCAGCCATACTGGTTAGTTGGTGAGGAAAGTGACTTTAGCTGGACCCAGCATGAACTGAGGGATGCAAAACAATTTCTGGTGTTATCTGGTGTCCCTTTTGCTAAATTAGTTGATTCAATGGCCAAAGCCCATGTGCATACTAGAAATGAAGGTCTAAAACTCAACGCGCAAGTCACGTACCTTGAACTGACACGTTGGGTTCAATTATTCCAACAGCTTCTTGTTAATGGCCATCAACCTTTTTGGAGCCTCCAAACCAGTTGGGAGCATACATATCTCTCTTCATTTGGTGAGGCTGAGGCGCAAGATATCATCAATCATGCAAAAGTTAAGTACCTATCGAAAGCTACATTATCAAAATCGGAGTTTCACATGGAATTTCCTTTGTACATGCCCGGGGGATGGCCAGTTCCATTGAAGGTGAGGGATTTCACATGGTACTCTAGGGAAACTTCTATCAAACAGAATTGTATGTACTTGGAGTACCTTGTGGCTCTGTGTGAATTGGGAGAATCGTGGAGCAGGGGCAACAAGAGCCTAAGTTTGTTTTTTACTGCCCATGCTGAAACCAGCTTGATTGACACGGAGATGGTTTCTGAACTCATGTTTCCAAAGGCTTCAGAATGGAAGATTTCTAATTTTTTTGAGGAGACAGAATTTGATTTGAAGTCAATGAAAAAGATGATATGTTTTGCTGCCAACTGGGCAATTGAGCAGGCAACTGTGTGTGATTATAAGCTTTATCTTCTCCGCTTAAGCTGGCTCGGTTCAAAATTTCAGTGCCTCAATCATTTTTTGACTTCTTTTTGTTGCTTCCTAGAGCAGGAAATTAATCATCCCATCTGGAAATGCATTTTTCACTGCCAGAGTGAGCTTTTACCGCTTCTTGGTGTCGATGTGAACATGCAACCAATACCACTGCTTTCACTTGATTTGGTTAATTTTACTGCATCGAGCAACATGGCAAAAACTTATAGTAAGCATCTCCACAATGCTATAGAATGCATAAGCCTTCTAAGGCTTTCTATTCAGCAGTGGAATGTGCAAACTAGATACAGTTTTACTTATGAAACTCGACATTTCAAGCCAGTCTTGGATTCTCTGCAAGAGCTGGAGATGGAGATTATGGATATACTTGTCGAATCTCCATCCTTTGATATGCTACTCAAACTCTATAAAGACCTTCTGGAAGATCATTTAGTTTTCTGGGATGCTTTTACCTCATTGCAGTTTGAATTTTTGCTGATTTCTTGGCGTTCTTTGGAAAAGGACATTTCAAAGTTGTGTGAATTCTGTCCAAGAGCTGCTAGAAGTGTGTTGCTGGTAAGCTCAAAAATTATCTTAGGGTTATCAACTTCCGCTCCCTCAAGCCTAAATAGCTTATGTTTTGGTACAGATGGCAAGTCAAAATCTTGATGAAGTTTTCAATCAACGTCCAGACCTGCCCTTGATATGGATTTATGGTGGTCATCCAATTGTACCTTCTTCTGAAAAATTGTATTATAAACAGCAAGAACTTTTGGAGCTATGTGAGACAATTTGGCCTAGTAGGACAAGTCAATTTAAGCAGAGTATGACATCAGTGCACACTGGTTCCATCATTACTTTTGAGTTAGTGCATTCCTTCATTTATGTTTTTCTCTTGAACTAATTTCTGTTAAAAATGTTTTCTGACAGTTAATGATCATTTTATTGAGGTTGCTGCTTCTTTGAATCCTGAGCTTCGGTTTCTTGCCGTGCAAGGTAGAATCTACTCATTCATAAAGTTACCTGCTTGTTTGACTAGTTAATATATACTACACCACTGATTCACATACTGGTTGGGTTGAGTTGAATGTAATGCATCTTTTTAATAAAACACGAAGCCAGTATCTGTGGGTTTGCACTGGAGTGTTTGGTCAAATTAAAATCTAGTACATGGTGCTAACTTGCTGTTCATATTTACTTGGTCGTTGTTTGGAAAGAAGAATATGGGATAGTGGTGATCTTTTCTGAACTTTTATCCAAACCTATTGGCATATTCATATGAAAAACTAGAATATTAGCTTATGTGCTACAGCTTTGCATGCTCACAGTGGTGTGAAATTCTGAAACTTCAGTCATTTGTTTTAATCAAGTCTAACTTTCTAAGTTTATTATCAGTCTCCCTATGAATCTTCTAACATGGTTTTCTATGTAGGAATTTGCATGTCATCATATATTATTAGCTGTGATGAAGATGCTGACCAAGTTGTACAGCAGCTGGAGGAGATGACTCAGGTTTATTCCCTGACATTTTTCTATAAATGATCTGTTTTCTTTATCTTTTCTGATACTGAAGTTGATGGTATTTGATTATCTCAGATGCTGTTGGAAAGATTTAGTCATGAAAAGCACAAATTGAAGGCAAAGCTGCAATCTCATGATCATGCTCTTTTTGAGGAGAATATAACTTCTTGTTGTGATTTCAACCTGGAATTATTGTCCACATGTTCTGGCTTCTTTAGCTGGCAAGAGACAGTGTCTATTGTTGTTGACACCAGTCTTTTCCTAGACATGGAGTTACTTCAAAAACTTTCTTCTATTGTTTTGGTAGATCCCAGAGGATCAAGGCAGGTAAGATCAATGGCTTAATTTCTTTTGTCTGCCGTGTTTTTTCCCTCCCTTGGTGGCTATCAACTTTATTTAGGAAATAATTTTGATTTTTTCTTTTCTGTAAGGTAGCCAATAAATAACTTCAGAGGCAGCACTGCTCTTGTTTTCATTTAGTTGTTCTGGAAATTCCTTGAGCTTTCTATTTTTTACGTTGATATCATTTTGTCTGAAACGCTGGGTGCTCTTTTGAACTGGGTAAATAACCTATGTGAGGTTTCATCTTGGATAAAATGCATTCTGTGCTGGCCTACAATAGTTTCTGAAATTGGTATTGGCTTTTTTGACAACATCCTTGGATACTGTGTTGTGGAGCTTACATACGTTAAAGTTGGATATTATGTTGCCTTCTCTCTTGGAATAAGATTTTAATAGTTAGATATGCGTGTTTCATAGATAGCTGGCAAAGTTTATAATATGCTTATTCCTTAAATTTTACTTCTTTTTGGTGATTCATTGAGTTGTCTCTTGTTACTGTTAGGCATTGGGTGTTGTACTGAACATGCTGGACTGTGCTTTGAAGTACCCCTTGGCCTTTTCAACAAGGCCTCCTCAAAACTTTATTCCTCATCAAAAGATCTTGTGGACACTTGATGCATGGACATCAGTTGATGCTGGTTAGTGGAAATTTATCTTAGACATATTCCCATGCATTTTTTTTCTATAAACTGAATTTAAGTTCTCTGTTACTTTTCAGCGAATGGAAAAATCACCAATTACATTCTTGAGATGTGGTCATGCTGGCATTTATCTTTGTGGGACTACTGTCCTGATTTTGTGAAGGTATCGACAGTTGCAATTGATATTTTAATAGTGATTTAGGAGGAATCTTACACCATGGGCTGCTCATTGGCTTGCAGAACTGGTCTCTCAATGATGTTCATGATTTTCCACACCCTGCTATGCTCATTCAACCTGTTGGAGTAGCATCTGTCATGCATATACTGTAAGACACCTCATTTATATGATGATAAATAGTTGCGAAATACTTGATGCTGTGAATCCTTGCATATCGCCTTAATACAGGCTTTTGTACTGATTGTACCTAAATATGTACTGTAGATTTGCTGGTAATTGTCTGAGGAGAATATATTGTTACTTTGTCTTGCTCCTATGGGATAAATTTACAGTTTGGGTTTATGTTACAAATTACAGATCTTTTCTCCTTAACATAATCAGATTGGAGAAATAATAACATCAATTTGATTCTGAATTATCCCTTACTTCATTGCAAGTTAAATGATGTCTCTCTTGTTAAAACTAGGTTGGCAACATATGGCCCTTTCTTCAGAAATTAGTTCTAACAGAGGCATTTGAATAAGTTGTGTTTGTTATATCAATTGTTTCCGTGTTTTGCAGTTGCATTCTCTTTTCTTTTTACTCATTCTTTTTTTATTAGCAGGCAAGCTACATGTCCTATAAAGGACTATTCCGTGCATGCTTTGAAACTGAAAGTTGCTTCATGCAATTTCTGGCGAAGTTCTTTACTGGGCACAAAGTCACGTAGTTCTCTCTTATTTCTTGCTCGTGGTCTTTTTGAACAGGTAGCTTAGTCTCTATTACTTGGATTTTTTCTATCATTGTTATATTGATATTAATTTGTTATGTTGGATCCTTCCAGATTATGTATGCCCATGAAAGGGCATTCAGTTATGATAAGTTTGCGGAAGTCAAGTCTATCTTATTGTCCTTTCAGAAATATGCAGCTACCGTAAGCCCTTTCTAGAATTTCTTCTCAAGCATAACGTGTTCTTTTGGTGTGTTTGTGGTTTGAAGCTGTGATAGCCAAGTTGCTCATTAAGGTTTCGATGAGTGACTTAACAGCAGCTGATTCATTGCAAGTATAATGGAATAATTCCAATGTCATCTTTTTATGGCAATCAGATAGATGACATGAGGCGCTTGGGCTTGCTAATTGAGTCATCAAGCCATCAAGGATTAAGTGCCTCACTTCAGCATTTCATTGAGCCTGTGGTTAAGGATCTTTATCATCCCACCTCCTCCGCGGGTAATTAATGTCTCTTGTTTTTTTCACTAAGGATACATTTTCATCTGATATGAACAGCATTTACTAATATGTTTCTTTTATTTTGCATTCTTTATCCTGGCAGAAGAGTTTCAATTGAATATTGGCTATGCTTGGTTACGAATTGGTGGCTTGCGTTTTCATCTGTTGCTTTCTTGTGATGATTTGGATCCTGCCCTGAAATACTCTTGCAAGAATTCTCAACTGAAAGAAAAGATTTCATCCCTTGAACTTGAAGTCAAGGTAGATTGCACTCCACTTTTTCTAGATTCTTATTTAGTTAGAATTTAGATGTTTTTAATTGAACTTGAGGTTAATATATATTCCAACTGAAAAAGATGTGCATCAAGTTTTTTGGATATTCTGTTCCAGCTACATAAATGTGCCACATCTATTTTCTATCCTTATGAAGTCATTTTATAGTAATAGATTCCTGATATGCATTTATCCATGCATTTATTAATTGTGATATTTTCTTTCTAGGTGCGACAAGAATGTAACTATCTGGCTGGATGGTCTTCCTCAAAGACAGCTGATGAAAAGAAAGCAGATGCGTTGCAAAAGCTTAAAGCTGAGCATAAGAGGCTGCAGCAGAAGGTCTAGATTTTCTCCTTCCTATATAATATTTAATGGAATATATATTGAATTGAAAAATAATAATGTTCAATGTTCAATTCGTTGACCACTGATAAATCAATAGAAAAATGCTTGCCATTAGATTGTCACTTGTTCTGTAACTCATTGATTAGTTGAAAATTGGATAAATATTTTGCATTTTTGCAATTTATACCAAACTTCAACATCCAACTCTTTTATTAGGAACATTAAGTTTAGTGGATCCTGTAGCAATAATTTTTTTTTTTGAAAAGATGTGCTCCAAGGATTTGCAAACCTTGTAAAGTTCTGCATAATATTGGTTTTTTGTCGACCTTCTGCTGAATTTTATTTTCATATCTATTAATCTTGAACCAAAAAATTTGTACTGGTATGAAGGACATGATGATTAGTCTAAATCATGCTAGGTCTTTTATGGCTCCCCTTTTCTTTGACCTTCATTCTTTAGACCACAGAATCATTAAGATCCCTTTTTGACAAGACATGCAGTCCTGATTATACCTTTTGAAGTATTTAATCTAATTTCTGCTAATTTTTCATTCTTCTAAATCAGATTATGGTATTATTGTCGGATTAGTGAAAATCTATTATTTCCATTGTTCAGTTTGCGCTTAATCAATTTGCTGTTACATGATTTGTTTTGTTATCAGATGGTATTCCGTTCTGATCCTTCAAAATATAAAGCTCTAAGGAAAGAATGCAAGGAGTTCTATAAGTTGGTTATGGCAATACTGAATCTCATAAATGACATTGACGATATGGAGTTGCAACAGCTTGTTGACCAAGCATACAACTGGCAGGTATGTGTCTATGCTGGCTGCAGCATACTCTGGAGATCTACTGCAGCATGTTTTTATATCATTTCTCCTTTTAATTTTCAGGAAACTGCAACCTGTTTTATCCATAGACTGTCAGATGAATATAAAGAATATATTGATTTTACTCAACCAGTTCAAGTTGCAGTGTATGAGATAAAATTAGGACTCTCCTTGCTTCTGACTGGTGCCTTGCAGAAAAAGTTTCTGAATCAGATTCAAGAACATAACTTGGATAAAGTCATGGTATCTCTCTCTCTTCTCCATTCCCAAAAGTTAAAAGAGGCGACTTTTATTTGATTAGACATGATCTGTTTGTTCTTATAGACTGACACAGCAATGTTGCAGGAATCAATTTATTCATTCATGAGCTTTCCTGGAGGATTTGCCTTTGATACCGTATCTTCTGATAGTATGAATAGTTCTACTGATTTCTCGGAGTTGGAAACAAGTTTGCTAGAAAAGCTTGTTTCTGTATCAGATGTCAAATCTGAAAAGGTGGCTACGTCTCTACATATATTATTTGGACTCTGATAGTTCCTTTAATTGCTCATCTTTATAACCCTCTGAACCATATTCTCCTTAGATTGCTCAATTTATGTCCAAAACGTTTTGATGGAAACCCCTTAGTTTTCTAGGATATGCTGTTTGTAATTCAGATAATCTGAATGATTTGACAATGTATTAGGTATCCTCACTGCATCTCAAAACTGTGCTTCACTCGAATGTGCTTGCTCACATTGCACGATACGTATCTGTTGTTCATAGGATCGATTGTGCTTCCTTCAAGGTGATATGATTGCTCTTTTTGAGTTGTATTGACAGAGTTCAATTGTGCAGTATCCTCTTACTGATGCTCCTGTGTATTTTTGAACCAGATGATGTGTAAAATATTTGGTGAATTTGCTAGCACGTGGATGGGTATTAAAGCTAATATGAAAAACAAAGAAGGCCACGATGCTCAAGAATACAAGTTTAGGCCCCGTGCATTTGAGATCAAGAGTGTTGTTGACATTGATATATCTTCACTTGGTAATTTGTTTAACAATGATAGTTTCACAGAGTGGCAAGAGTTGCTTCATGAAGAAGAATCTTCAGCACAGGTGACGTTTCAAATCTCTCACACACATACTCTTTCTCACTCTGTCTCTCCAAGTATAAGACTTTTTCTTCTTCTACTCAGATGGAAACCAGAGATGACTTTGAAAACTTAGGAGACTGGAAATTTTTTGAGGAACCATGCCTGAATGACATGGTCAACATGCATAACCGGTTATTTGGCTCTTGTAATCTTGTCCAACATGTAAGTTCTCTACATTTCCCAGTATTCATTTGAATAGAATAGAGTGTTGTGGTTAATTGATTCTATGTTCTAAAAGTGTGATGATTTGTCACCAATCAATTTCCATGTACCGTCTCTCTTGTGCACCTTAACTGTTCTGAGAGTTTCAGCATTAGAGCCAACTGTAATCCTCCCCCCACCCTTTTGCATTCACAAGAGATAGGGGAAGTATACTGTGGAACTTTCAACAGTTTTGCATACACAATTGCACACATATGCAGATAGAAGTTCGAAATTGTGTGTCCATTTATGATACTTTTCCTTTTTCTCTATGATTGTATTATGGACAGCCTCAAAAGTTCCTTATGTCTGATTCTGAGAGGTTGCTTTTGTTCACCAACTCATACACACTTGGTGGAGAAATGATTAAAGGTAATCAAAGGATGTAACCTTTTGATCCTAAAAATGTTCTGCTTTTCCTTTGAGGAGACACAGATATCACTTCTCCTCTTATTTATTCTCTTCCAGGTTTTAAAGGCCTGCATGCTTCGTCTTTGGATGCTAAACTTGTCCCAGAACATCTGCTCCGCCTCTGTTTGGAGTACAAACGATTTTTTGGTTTATCCAATGAGATAGCTTCAAAATACAATTTTTACAAGGTTCTTGGCTGATACTTTTTTCATCTGTATAGGGAAGTAATTTTGTATGTAATCTCCTTTTTTTGACTTATTTCCTTAAATTACATAGGATTCAAATGCTCCAGTAATGGCTAAAATGGTGAAGTTACTTGCTACTCTTCGACAGCGAATTCTTGTCCTTCTCAACGAGTGGGAAGATCATCCCGGTCTTCAGAAAATCATGGATGCAATTGAAATGCTTTTGGCTATTCCTTTGGATACACCTCTAGCCAAGGTTGTAATTATAGCTAATTCTTTTGGTCTTTCTGGATCTTGTTTTATGAGCAGTTAACCCATAAGGAAAGCATGAACTGAGGAGATGTTTGTTACATTTGATGTTCAGTAATAATTTGACATATTAGATTAGCTAATTTTGATGCTATCGTGGAATTTGGAATGGGGCTTTCTAAGATTATTATTTTTATGTGGACCATCGCATGTGCTACTTGACCTACACGTTCATTTTGGTCTAAAACCAGTGCATTGATCTCTCTGTCTAAGAATTATACATATGCCTACCTTTTACAAGAGCATTGGTGCTCTTTGTTTAAAGCTTCAATGTTGGCCACTGACGGTTGTTTATTTGGTAAGGCTCTGTCTGGGTTGCAATTCCTACTTAATAGAGCCAGGGTACTACAGGAAGGTGTATCAAAATTCCCTCTATCAGGTGCATAACTTTGAATACTCAATATTGATGGACAAAAATTTTTTAATTTGTTTTTGAAATTTGATAAAACATTTTTAATTATTTTGTTATAGCCCTTGATTTTTTTTTTTTACAATTTCTTTGTTACAATTATATTTTTCCACCTAATGGCATGTAGAGCTCTTGGAACCTCTTATTCCGCTGGTATGCTCATGGCAAAAGATGGAATTTGACTCTTGGCCAGCGCTGCTCGATGAGGTTCATTATCAATTTGAGATCAATGCTGCCAAGGCAAGTCAAATTTTGTGTACATGTGAATGTCTTTTGGTTGTAAAATAGACCGGAGACATGAGTCTAATGGAAATGGCTTACATGGAAGCTATCAAACAATATCTGGCTTTTTTCCTGCTAAAATAACCTAAGAGAATGTGAATCCTTTCAGTGACAAAGTTCTCCTAAATATAGAGAGGAAACTCAATATTTGAATTACTAAGTGTAATCCTGCTCTATAAAGCTCACCTTTAATAGTGGCTAATAAATACAATGCTTTCCTCAATTTCCTTGTTTCAATTGCTTATATCTGTTTGCTTTATTGCAGTTATGGTTTCCTCTATATTCAGTCTTGCATCACAGACATTCTACTGATCTTGCTGCATATGAGCAATCTACTGTTGAAAGGCACTCTCTGATCTCATGCAGTTTGAAATTTTAGTTTACTTTTTATTCAGGATTTTTTTTCTTTTTTTTCCTTATTTCATTTTTAATTCTACTGCCTTTGATGTTTCACACCTAATATAAGTGGATTTCACAGTTTAGAGGAGTTCATTCAAACTTCTAGCATCGGTGAATTTGGAAAACGCCTTCAGCTTCTTTTTGCTTTCCATGGTCAAATCACTGCAGGAAGATGCTTGGGAGCGGAAGCATTTACAAGGTAACATTGTACCTGTTCCTTCCTAGAAAAGCTTTGTCAATTTCATACATGGAAGACAGTCATCATCTCTATGCCTTTGCTGCTAGGTTAAGCAGCCTATCAGTGTACTAATCATAATTTAATCATGCAGCCCGTGGCAGGAGATAAATCTGAAAATTTTATACAACGCATTTGGATACTATGTGCAATTCTTGCCATTGTAAGGGCTCTGTGCAGTCATGGTTTTGTTTTGAGAAAATTTAGGTAGCTTTTCTTCTTACCCTGCATTTGGATGTTGTTCAGAGTATCACAGCACATTGAAGTTAACAGAAGAAACATTGAGAAGGAATTGACTGAAATGTTGAAGCTATGCCGATGGGAAAGAACTGAGGCTTTGTTGTCTGTTGAAAACTCAAAAAGGACCCGTCAAAAGCTAAAGAAACTGATTCAAAAGTACACCGTAAGTAATTTCATGTACACATTTTGTTTTAATTTTTCTTGGGATTAGTTTCTTTTTAGTTCTAGTTTGTGCAAAATAAAAGAAGGGGTTTGATTGAACCCTAATTAATCAAATTTCAAACCCTCTTTTTAATGTTTTGTTGTTTTTTATCAATCCTAACATATTTTTACTAACTTCAGCATGTAAGCCGGCTTGTACAAGTGAATGTATAGTACCTTTTCTTGGCTATTAACACCAGAATTATTAGCAAAGTGCTGTTTTGCTTTTATGCCTAGTAGATATGGAACTGCATTTCAGCATCACTGAGATGTAGATCATTGAATCAATGGGCCAAAGTTGATGTGTTTTACATTTCCGCAATACCAATTTGGTTGGAGGTTTCTTTATGATTATGCCTATTTTCCTTTTGTCTCCCTTAAAAACTGTTGCTATTTAACCAGATATTTGGCAGCGACTTTTGAACAAGAAAAATGGGAGATTGAAATAATTAGGTTGCTACCTGATGTGAGCTTTTAACCCAAGGATACTTGTTTTGTTTGCATACATTGTGCAGGTTCTCCTGGAACAGCCTGTAATGCTTATTTTCAATCAAGATGTGGAACGGAAAGAAACATGTATTCACTCTCTGAGACTGCTTAACAGCTCAGAGAAGAATGTTGCATTATTTGAAACTGTTAACAGGTTAGATTGTTTGTCAACATGGTATTATTGCATAATAATTGAACGTGTAGTATATTTTTAACTTGTCTTTAGTGCAGGTCTAAGTGGTTAGTTGATTGGAGTAGAAGAATGAAGCAAACTCTACTGAACTTGCATTCTGACAGGAACTTAGATTTGAGCTTTCTGGATAATGAAGGTTATCTTTCTCTGTGTTATTAGCACATATCCCTTGTTTTTGAGATTTTATATGTGTCTATGTTATGAGCTTGATTATAAGAGCAGTCAGTGACTTCCTATTTTGTGCAGAAGTTGGGAATATTAGGCAGCTGTCCTTGGCTTACCAGTCTGCTTGCCTTTTACACGAGGAACGATGGGATGATGTGTGTCAGACGCTGGACAGAATTTTTAGGACGACCATAGAATGTGACAAGCTTTGGAAAGATACCAAAACAAATATAGGAAAGAAGAGGGCCTTTGCTGAACTTCTAAAGCTGTTAGAAAGCAGTGGGTTGCATAAGCACAAATTTGAAATTATGAAGGTAACAATAAATATGTGACTTTTTGCATCTGAGTTTTATGTTTAAGAATAAGACTAAGCTCTTCTTGATTTTTATGCATGCAAATAGATATGCAAGAATTCCAAGTGGTTGTTTGTTCAACCATCCTATGATTCAGAGCATTTGTTACTGACACAAAGTAGATTATTTCATGGGGCATCTGATGTATCAACTACCAATGAATTTCAATGTCTGCCCGATGAAGAAGCAGATAGTATCTGGAAACAAGCTAATGAATTTTATTTTAAAAGCTTAGCCAGTGCAAAGCATTTGCAATTGGTTTGTCTGAAACCCCACGAAGATATCACGTATGAACAGGTAACTAATAGGCTAGATTTTCACCGTTTGTGGTCAGCAGTTGATTGTTAATTTTATCCTTTGACAGCTTTCAGCATTGTTGCTATATTCTTTTTTATTTTATCGTTTGGATCTAATTGTCTGTAAACTGCAGTCCCCCTTGTAAATAAGGTGCAATGCTAATATGGGGTTCAGCTCACGGCTGAATATTTCATACTTTTTGAAGACCTAATGGTTAATTAAGGGAGTATTTGACCTACCTTTGCTTTTTTATGTATAGGCTTGCAGGGCAATATCTTTTGTTAACCATCTCATAGATGTACAACAAACTCAACGTGCTTCTGCTTATGATTTTGCTGAGCATCTGAAGTGTCTAAGGAAATGTGTAGCTGCTTTGGAAAATTCATATACGAGGTGTATTGGCAGTGATCAGAGCACAAGTATTGAGTGTTCTATTGCCAGAAATCAGAGCTACCTCTTTGAATGCTTGTGGAAACAGAAGGTTACTTACCTGTTAAATAGTTGTAGGTCATGCATTCCATTTCATCTGACACTAACTTAATACTTCTTTCGCAGAAATTGTTTGATGGTTTAGCATCCATGCTGTTGGATGAAGCATTATTGCTTAAAACTGTGGAAAGCACCCATTTTACATCATGCCAAAATTTGAAGCTTGCAGCTGATCGTTTTCTTAAATTTGTTGAGAAATGTTCTCCAATCATACAAAAATCTAAGGTGCAAATTCTTTAGCTTAACCAGTTTGTGTTTAAAAATGCTAATGTTGCATTTTTCTTATAAAATTTCTTGCACAGGACTCTTTGGATAACTATCTTCTAGACCATGTTGATGCCATATCTGCTAGTGTCTCCCATCCATATGTTATCTCAAAACAAATGGAACAGTTAATGCTCAAAAACTTCCAAGTCATTATGGACTTTGAGGAGCAGCTCCTTGATTTCAGAAAGCAAGATTCTGATAGAAGCTTAGTCGTAGAGGTTCTGCTTGGTCATTTTGGTGATGCATTCGTGAAGGTATTTTTCACTTTGCATCCAATGCTTACAATTGACAGCAATGAGTTATTTCTCACAAATGGATTATAATACAGAAAAGTAGGGTCACAAGATCAACTTCTGATCTATTTGACTGAAAAATCTATGTTCCAATCAGGAGAGATACCCCAATGCACTTATACTAAATCTTTTGTCAATTATCTTCTTCTCCCGCACAGCAGAAACTTGGAACAATTGATATGAATTACCACATAACTTGCTCTAGGGATTGTTTTTTTTTTCCATTTATCCCTCAAGGAATAAATGCAGGTCAACTATGTAAACCCAAGAGAACTACATTACCCTTCTTTTTGATTTTTTATTGCTGAAAATAGAGTGCCAATCCCCACTTTTGTTAACCCGACATAACCAAATGGACAAATGATTTTGTTCTGTATTTTGTTTCAATCAGGCAAAAAAACTCTTGTACTTGACTTTTTCTGCAGGCAAAGTTGTTAGCTCAACAATTCTCTTCAATGTCTGAGGCACGAAACAAGTTAAGGAAATCTTGTGAAGTATCGCAATATGGCGACAACAATTATTCTGACCTTGAAGATGGTTTTAGCAAAGCCATCAAGAAAACATTTGAACTTATCAAGGCTGCACTAAGATCAACGAGTAATGAATGTACTCTTCCAGTTGACTCATCAACAAAATTCACCTCATGGGAGTATCTATTCAAATCATCTAGGGAAAATGTCAACATAGAAGAATTATGCAAAAATATACTTGAAACGATTTCTCTTGCCGTAAGTTCATTCAACATTTTCCTTATGTGTCCTTTGTTTCAGATGTCTATGTCTGTTTGAGCATAGTCTTGGGTGCTTCTTATTGTGTTTTGATGTGTTTGCTCAGGAGAAAATGGTAAACCAGTCAAGTGCTGGTACTTCGCATGCCTCCTTCAGTGTTGGAACTTGTTTTGAATATCTTCATTCTGTTATAGACCTGATAATGCTTCTCTGCGAAGGTTTACTTCAACATCTTTTAGAAATGCATAGAACAGTAAGTTGGACATCATTCAACATGTTCATTAACTCTCCATTTAACCTATGTTTCATAGCTGCAAGTTCCAGGAATCATCTATTTATGTGGTTAATATGTGTATGTAGGTATCTGTAATGACTCATGTGCTAGCCAGTGTTCTTTCTTCTTTGTTCTCCAATGGGTTTGGTATTCCTTCTGGAAGTCAGGCAGACGATGTCAGCCATGATGCATCTCAAGAAGCAACAGGAATTGGTATGGGGGAGGGCTCTGGACTTAATGATGTAAGTGATCAGATAACTGATGAGGATCAACTGATTGGGACTTCTGAGAAGGTACGCCGTCTTACTGTGTTACTTTCTTTTCATAGAACAAGTTATCATTGAATGATATTTCTAATTATTTCTTCAGCCAGGAGAAGAACAAAATGACTTGGATAAATTGCCTAGTAAGAATGACAAAGGAATTGAGATGGAACAGGATTTTGATGCTGATGCATTTAGTGTTAGTGAGGACTCGGCAGAGGAGAATGATGAAGACAATGGAACGAATAGTAATGATGAGCAACTGGAATCTGCAATGGGTGAAACTGGAGCTGACAGTGAAGTTGTTAAGGAGAAACCTTGGGATAAGGAGCAAGATGAGAATCCTGATAATACAGGTGAGAAGTATGAATCTGGGACATCAGTGCATGATAGAGATGCAAGCAATAGAGAGGTTAGGGCTAAGGAGGATTCTGCTGCTACCGATTGTGATGAACCTGAGAAGCTTGATTCAGATGAACCTGACAAACCAACTGATGAGTTTGGAGATCAGGATGATGCTGGTGATGGAAAAGAGAGTGCAGATGGCATGAACCCGGATAAAGAGGAAGCTTCTGCTGATCCAACTGGAGTAAAGCCTGATGAGTTGAATCTAGGTTCTGATGAGGACATGGATGTGGATGGAGACATGAATGAAAAAGAGGGATTAGATTCCCAGGAAGACTTAAGTCCCGAAGTGGATGATGAATCCACTGAGAATGTGAATCCTGATGAAGATAATACAGATAATTTTGATTCTATGGATGAGGCAGATACTGAAAGACTGGATGGAACTTCAGAAACAAATGATGCAGGCAAGGATGGGGAGGAAAATTCAGGAATGGATGCAACAGCTACAAGAGAAGATGCATTTGGACCAGGAATTTCAGACTTGATGAATGGTCATGAACATAAGGCAGATTCTGCAACTCAAGCATATGGCCAGTCCCAGGCATCTAATTCGGAAAATATTGCCCCTGACACAAACATGTCTAATGCTTATGAAGCTTATAATAACCTCGTTCTCCAGAGAAGCTTACCTTCTGATAATATGTCTGCAACGGACATAATGCTGACAAATCAATCAAACAATGGAAGTTTCACTGTTCAACAGAAGGAACAGATTTCTCCAGAAGAGTTTCTTTCTTGTCAAGAATCTCAAGTGAACCCCTATAGGAATGCCGGGAATGCATTTGAAGAGTGGAAAGAGAGAGTTAAAGTATCTGTTGATCTTCCGGAAGGTAATAACGAGTTGGTAAGTGAGGAAGAGGACAAGAATGCTGATGAGTACGGATATGTTCCAGAGTTTGAGAAAGGAACAGCTCAGGCTTTGGGAACTGCTTCTTCTGAGCAGATTGATGCCAATGTCAATGACAAGAACCCAGATGAGGATATCCATGCAGATCAAAGAGATGATATTGCCACTATGGAGATTGAGAAACAAAATTCTGAAGATTGGCAACTAAAACATTGTACAGCAACCCTGAAAAATAATTTGGAGAAACAACCACAATTCTCAAATTTTGAGATGTCAACTGAAGCAAGATCTCCTGAAGTTGATGAGCCTGATGATTGTGATCCAACCCCAGGCAGTATGTCTGAGAGCTTTGTTTCTGTTAGTAAATCATATTTGGGTGAAGATATACATCAATTCAGCAAACTCTCTGTTAATGACGAAAAGGAAAAGGCTGAAGATCAAGAAGTTTCTTTTGATACAAGAAGTGACTCTTATATTCTTTGGAAAAGGTATGAGCTGCGGACAGCAAGATTGTCCCAGGAGTTGGCTGAACAATTGCGTCTTGTTATGGAACCCACTTTGGCCAGCAAGCTTCAAGGGGATTATAAGACTGGCAAGCGAATCAACATGAAGAAGGTGAATCACATTTGACATGTTTTATCAATTCTGTAGGTGTTAGATTTGCTCTCGTTTTGTTCTTTCTTCTGATTTTTTTCTGTATATGCATAGGTAATTCCCTATATAGCTAGCCACTATCGGAAAGATAAAATATGGCTGAGACGGACCCGACCTAACAAACGTGATTATCAAGTTATCATTGCTATTGATGATTCTCGTAGTATGTCTGAGAGTCGCTGTGGAGATGTTGCGGTTGAAGCCTTGATCACCGTTTGTCGTGCAATGTCTCAGCTGGAAATGGGGAACTTGGCTGTTGCAAGTTTTGGAAAGAAAGGAAACATAAGGTTGCTGCATGATTTTGATCAACCTTTTACAGGAGAGGCTGGGGTCAAGGTTGGTGTTCTGTCATTTATATTTTGATTTTTGAGTGAAGATGAAATTGTCTTTTTCTTTATTTGTTTACGAGCATAGCTTTTCATTGAAAAGTGAAACATTTATATCATCTGACGTTCGCTGTTGGGGTTTCCTTTGTGGGATGCAGATCATCTCCAATTTGACTTTCAGGCAAGATAACACAATTGTAGATGAACCTGTGGTTGATCTCTTGAAATATCTGAACAAAATGCTGGATGCTGCCGTTTCTAGAGCACGGCTTCCTTCTGGGCAGAATCCACTACAACAGCTTGTCTTGATTATTGCAGATGGTCGGTTTCACGAAAAGGTACTTATCTTTAACCATATGTGAAAATTAAGATAAAAATCGTGGAATCAAGGACTGTCATCTCTCTTTGGTAATTGAGTGTGCAGATGTGAATTCCTTATTTTCTATTCAAAACTTGATTACTCTATGTAGGAGAAGTTGAAGCGTTGTGTCAGGGATTTCTTAAGTCAGAAGCGCATGGTTGCCTTTCTACTACTTGATAGCCCCGACGAATCAATTATGAACCACATGGTATTTCTTATTGTTTATTCCTTGATGGACAAGGGTATTACTAGTCCTGAAGTTCAAAGTAACTTTTCATGAAGTAGTCTTGATTCTTTTTTTCACATTTGTCCTAAAATCACTAATGGACATGTTGTCATTTCATTAGAGATAATAATTAAACTTGAAGATGATAAGTATCTGTTACATTTTCAATTTGCTTTCCGACTCGTTTGTCAGAAACAAAAGAATTATCATTGGTTTGTAAAATTTGAGTAAGTTTTCTAATTGGAAGTAAACTTGTTTGTTTCTTGGAGTTCAATATCCATACATTTTCAACTAAATGGTCTTCCAATATCTCTTTTCTGCTTACATGTTTGCATGGTTTTCAGGAAGCATCTTTTGTGGGTGAAGGTGAAAAAAGGGTACTTAAATTCACAAAATACCTTGATTCTTTTCCCTTCCCGTTTTATCTAGTCTTGCGGAATATTGAATCACTTCCAAGGACCCTTGCCGATCTTTTGAGACAGGTAACGAAAGGTTCCTACTTGCTGAAATTACTATATTGGACCAAAATGAGTTTACTTGCATCATGAGCTATCTAATTTGGCACATTTTCTCCATGGTGGCAGTGGTTTGAATTAATGCAGCACTCAAAGGATTAATTGGTTATTATTGAAGACCTTCGCTTTCTTTTGTGAACAAAAAGCTTACCTGCATCATGAGGTCCAAGGAGATGAAGATTTAAGGTAGACAGAGAACTGAGACCGACAGCAATTGGTTTCAAATAATTGAGACTGATTGTTTCCGTAGCTAGAATAGCTGCGTTCAATCCCTGAAGTGAGGGTGGGAGCAGATTGCATGACAACATTTTATAGACTAGAAGTGTATAATCTGTTAACTAAAAGATTGGAAGAATGAGGACCTATTCAGAAATGCTTTTTTTTATTTGCTAAACATGCCAATTGAAGAGTGTGATCGAAAATGTATCTACTAGAAAGAGAATAGCTGAAAAAGCAACAGTTATTGCAACCTTGGCTTTTCAAGTCACCAGGTGGAGTTTGGGAAGGAGAAGCTCATGATGATCGCTGTTCAGTATACATTTTCTGTGAAAAGTATCAAAGTCGTATATTAGCTGTATACCGTTTTAGAAAAGTCAATTTCTTGGTGCTTCAAAGGTTGTGTAATTCTCTTAGTATAGAATTTTAGGAGATTATATTCATTTCCTATGAGTAGTTTTTTCTCCTCCTCTTAAGATGTATATAAATCCTAAATTATTTTATTTCCCTTGGGAAATTTTAGAAAAATTCTGTAGCTTTCATTGCAATTTCTAGCACCCTTTACTGCTGTAGTCTCCAGTCATGTATGTACACTCATTGTGTCATGGAGCATGGTTATGGAGTTCTATGACACGTCTTTACTTATGTTATGCTAAGATAAAAGATGTTATTGAAAATGATAAACTTGTTCCAATACATAAAACCGACCATAGAAATGAACTGCATGGTCATTTTGTCCTTTGTCAAGCACACATCCTTTTCCATCCCTGATATCAATAGTATTAGATAGTTTTAACCCCCCAGGTTTCATTATATGATACAAAATCAATTTAGTACAAAAAATGAGTAACTTTGATCTAAAAATGAAAGAGTATTTTAGTTAAAATTTATCATTGTACTTTCAAAAAGAAACTACTATTTATGAATCATCTTTTATCTATACTCTTTAGTAAAATAGAGTGATTGAACGGAAAAATAATTGTCATTTAAGCACCACTAAAGCAATCATTTTCCATCATAATGTATCAAATCAGTATTAGGAGAAGTTGTTCCCACATATACATGTATGATCAATAAAAAGCCATCACGTGTCAAACGCTCCAAAACTCTCATTTTTATCCAGACATCAAACCTTCTAATACTAAAAGTTTTCATGTTTATGGTCCTCAAAAGGGGAAAATTGGAGCCTGGAGCAATCAAATATGTCTTCTTAGGGTACTTACCTAGTCAAAGAGGTTTATAAACGTTATCATCCACGTTCTAAGAAAACTTTATGTATATGTTGATATAACATTTTTCAAAGATGTACTCTATCATTCCCAACCTTATCTTCAAAAGTTTTCTATATCTAGGGAAGATAAGAAAAAAGAAAACAACCTAGAAATTTTGTTTGACATCTCTCTTTTACCATCTTTTATCTCTACCATCATTCAGTTTTATGGCATAATCATTTAAGTAAAACAAGGAACCTAATCTTTTGAGTATATGATAAATGATAAATTTGATATAGATACTACAATTGATAAAAGGTGATTTGAGATGATGTACTTAAGAAGGCTAAATGAGGTTCCTAACCCAAAGACAACCCAACAATTTGCGCCAAATCATTCACAAATAAATAAGGTCAGTGAGATATCTAAACATATCTAATATGAACTTTCTAGTAAAACATAGACCCAACATGATGATAGTGAGTTACCTATCACTTAATAAAAGGAACTCAAGAATGTACTAAGCGGCCTTCATATTCTTTATCTCATACTTTATTCTTCCATTCCACCTTCCTACAAAATCTTCCTTATCAACCTAAATATTATTACCATAACTTATGCTTTATCTGAGACATTATCTAAAGAAGAGTGGAGGAAAGCCATATGGATGCAGTAGGAGAAAATAAAACCTAGGAGATAGTATAATTGTTGAAGGGAAAAAATAGTGGGATATAAATGGGTATTCTCTTTGAAGTATAAGGTTGATGGATATTTGGAGAGGTATAAGGCGAGACTAGTGGCAAAATGATAAGCTCAAACATATAGAGTGGATTGCATCTAACACTTTGCCCTTATTGCAAAGATGAACACTATAAGAGTCATTTTATCCTTAGCAACTAACTTTGATTTGGAATTACATCAATTTGATATTAAAAAAACACATTTCTCTATAATGACTTAGAAGAAGAAATATACATAGATATTCCTCCTAAATTCAGAGACAATATGGCAAGTAATAAAGTTCGCAAGTTAAAAAGATTCTTTATGGTTTAAAGAAATTATCAAAGTATGGTTTGGAAGATTTGTTAAGGTAATGATAGTTATGAGATATAAACAAAGCCAAGGTGATCATACACTATTTATTGAACTTTTAAATTTAAGGGAGTTACAACATTGTTAGTTAAGAAGGAGAGATAATCTTTAAAGGAATGTTTACTTCGAGAGTTTGAAATTAAGGAGTTAGGCAGCGTTAGGTTTTTTTCTAGTGATTGAATTAGCTCATTCCGAACAAGGGATCTTCATTTAATAATAAAAATATATAATTTATCTTTGTTGATAGCCTAAAAAGGATTCAATCCATTAGGCCTAAAATTGAAAAGACCCAAATACTAAAAGTCATTTGAATAAGGAATTAATAGACATGGGAATCAGTTGAGAAGTGTAGGATTCAAAATTTTCATACAGATGATACATAATAGACATGTGCTTTAAAAACAATAGTTCATGAAGGTAGTTAGTCAGGACGTGGACAAAATAGGAAGTGCGTTGGAAGTTAAGCAGTTACAGGAAAAATGCTTGAGGCTGTTAAAGTTACGAGAATAATGTGTGGCAAGCATTTAATTAGAATGTGGTCATAATGGGAAGTAGGTTGGAAGTTGAGTAATTACAGGAAAACTGCTTAAGGCAATTACAGTTGAGAGGATTATATAAATTCATCAGCATTATAACACAAAAGACGCACAAACATACATACAGACAATCAAACAAAAATACTTGATTGTCATTTCAAGTTTCCTTTCCATCATATACTCATCCCTATCATTATCTCAAATTTTCTTTACAGTTTGTACTTTTCTTTTGCCTAAATCAAATACTCTCTTTGGTTCAAATCTTGTTTCAATACTTTTTAGCATCTTTATAGCTTAGAATTTCATTTTCTAAGTTTTCTAAAGCCTGCCTATATCATTGATAAGAAATCTGGTACAAATTCTAGGAGAATTCCTCCCTGACACATTTTAATTACATATTGAATATAAAAGGAAACCAATAATTAGGCATGTCCGGTGGGACACCATGCTACATACAAGGAATGGAGAGAAATCATTGTGCCTTCATCCCAGAGGAAGAAGTCCCTAGTATAGTAGGGAATTAAGGCTTTGTATCCCAAATTGTTGAAAATCTTGAGAAGGTAACATTGCTTTTAAATAAGTCTCCAGTTGGCGAGAATTCAAAATTACCATAACGATCAACACGAAATGATGTTGTTCATATAAGTGAGATTCCATAATTAAAGCCCAACATGCTCTATACGATTGAAGCAATCAAAATATTGATAAAGATGGTAAACAAACTTTATGATGTTTTGGTAGAATTCTCCTTTTTTAGCTAGGCAAATCTCCAAAGGGCTCTATTGGCATCCTGCACCAAATGTAGTGGAAGTTGGCAAGTGTAGTCACTCCCAGCTTCTTCTTCTATGAATGAAAGATACACTTCTTATAAAAGAGAAGATGTTCCTACTACACCTATGCGCATTAATCCTAGAAATGGCAGACATGTGGTTAGGTCTCGAGCTCCTAGAAGACAAGGGTTTGGTTTTGAAGTTAAAGTTAACGAACCAAATTATGGTTTAGGGGGTAACCTTATATTTATAAATTGTAATCCTATTATTGCTCATCCAAAAATAAGAATACAAGTTGATAAAGAAGTTATAAGATAAGCTATTCAAGAACTGTATAGGCCTAGTTTGAGGTAGCTTAGCCACTCAAAATTATATAAGGCCTTATCTAGAGCATTTCAACCTTGAAAATCTTATCCCTATGGCTATAGAATTTCCTGAATTTGATTAAGTACATTGCTAGATTTACCATTCAATATGGTGAATCAACTATTTATGAAAATTTCAATAATTTCAAGCTTAGATTGTTTCCAAATTTGTTAACAGGAATGACTTTCTCCTGGTATACTTTGTTGCCTAAAAATTCTATCCTGTCATAGGCTGAAATGGAGAGATTGCTTCATACTTTGTTTTTTCATACTGAACTAGAAGTCAATATAGCTGAATTGTCTAAAGTTACTCAAAAAATAGCAAGAATGTGAACATGTTCATCACTTGAATCAAGAAGATGAGAAGTCGATGTTGAATTACACTCCTAAATATCAAGTATGTGAAGTTACCTCAAAATGGCCTCGATATTGAACTTCAAAAAAATTCAAGGTATGAAATTTCATGATCTATATGAATTAGCCAAAAAAATGTCTAAATATGAAAAGCTTCTTAGGGAAGGACATTAGGAAAGAGTCGAATTAGTATTTATTTTATAGAAATAAATTCATATGATTCGATAGTGGTTGAAGTTAATATCCCTAGAACATGTGTTTGTCCCTCTCTAGAAGAGAAATCTCTTAAAATCAAAAGGAAAATGCAAACACCAACTACTTAGAATCAATACGCTTTTGACACCTCTAAAACAGAGAAAATGTTTCATTTTTTGTTACAGAAAAAATTCATTACTTTATTGTTAGGGCATATAGTTCCTATATAGGAAGAAATTAAAGGAGGGGAATACTACAAATGCTATAATACATGGATTCACCTAACAAATTCATCTGAGGAATTTAAAGATGTAATTTAAGATCAGATTAATAAGAGAATTCTACTGTTTGCTGAAGTTGATTAGATTATGTTGATAAATGAAGAACCATTTCTACTAGTTACAAATGTTAACGTAATGGAGTTTGATTTACGACTTTTGTTGGATTTTAAGAGGAACATAATGAATAGAATTTCATGAATAGAAGATATGGTAGATGCAAAAGTCAAATCCCAAATTGTAAAAGATCATAGAGAATTCTGAAGAGTTAAAAGTGGGTAAGAACATTGTTATGAATACGTACCGATATTCATAACAGTGTTCTTACCCCCTTTTAACTCTTCAGAATTCTCTAGTACGTACCATATCGGATCAAAATCGGTACGAAACTATAAGTTGTGGTACCGGGTTTAAATACTGGTCGGTACCGACGGTATTCAAAATATTGGTCAAATATCGGCTAGTACCGAAAATTTTAAAAAATAGGGAGACTTTTTGAAAAAATTTCAAAATTTTTAAAAATCTCCTACCTCTCTCCTACCTCTCTTTTCCCCCTTTTTTTTCAAAAATTTTTTAATTAGTTATTTTATTTATTTCAACTTTTATAATTACTATGAATTTTTAATTTTTGCTTTTAAAATAATAATAAATATTTTAATTACTAATAATAATTATAAATTAAATAAAACTTAAAAATAAATTATTTTTAATATTTTATATAATATTTTATTAATAAAGTATTAATAAAAATATCTTATTTTTTAAAATAAATAATTTAAAAATTATTATTTATAAACTAATATTTATTTTATATATTTTTAATTATTAAAT
>JANQBM010000001.1:13525471-13541235 GCA_025594535.1 Erythroxylum domingense | reverse complement strand
AGCTTCTCATGGGTAGCACTATATCCTAAGAAAGTGAAATATGAGCAAATATCAATTAATTAGCTAAAATACATAGAAAATACAAAGAATCATAATCAAATTTAAGAAAATGTAACTACGTAGATGAAATAGCATCTGAATTAAGGTGAAAATGAACCAAAGAATGTGCAATGAATATGGCACGTAATGTTTATCATTTATTCCTTTCCTTCTTTTAATATGCCTTCTTATTCTTTAATTTCTTTCAAATTCACATGTGCTCTGTTAGATTTGGAGAGCTCACTTTCATAGGAGATCTACATTATGGGCTTAGTGAAGGGAACATACTCGTAGATTTTGACACTACACTCCAACCCAAAACCTTGTCTTTTCCACTTATATGCCCCCTTACTAATACCATCTCTTTCTAATGTAAGATTCCCACTCACACTTGAAATCTCAACAATCTTCTCCTCAAGTGTGAACTTCTATATTGAGTTTAGGTTCTCCTTTGAGCGAAAGCCTTTTTCTACCTTTTTTCTTAGCAACTCAAGTATATGGTGTCACTGAGAGCTCTTATGCTCCACTAGTCTGGGCCCACCAGGAGTCTCCTTGCTCTTCCACGTGGGGAGGCAACCATAGGATCTGACTACTGTCTCCATACTCATCCCTTGTCGAATCATCAGCTCTGATACCACTTGTTGGATCTAGGGAACCCACTTTCATAAGAGATATTTTAAGTACGTGGGCTCTCCAGTGCTAACAAGTGGTATCAAAGTAAGGTTTCAAAAGATTCATATTTTTTTGTTGTTGCTATATGTGGATGATATGTTGATTGTAGCTAAGAGTAAAGTTGAAATTGATGTTTTAAAGAAGTTGTTGAGCAGTGAGTTTGAGATGAACGATTTAGGTACAACCAACAAGATTTTGGGTATGGAAATTTGGAGAGATAGAAGGGTAGATCTACTTTGTGTATCTCAATAGAGATACATTGAAAGGTTGTTGCAGTCTTTTCATATAGATAAATCCAAACCACTAAGTACTCTGTTGGCATCACATTTTAAACTTGATACTAGTATGAGAAAGATTGCATGAGACTAGTTCCTTACTCTAGTGCTGTGGAAAGTCTGATGTATACTATGGTATATACTAGGCCTAATTTAGGTCATACAATCAATTTGGTAAGCAAGTTTATGAGTATTCCGGGGAAATCTCATTGGGAAGTAGTTAAACGGGTTTTGCGGTATTTGAGAGGAACGGGCAATATTTGTTTGGTCTATGACATTAATAAGATATTGGTGGTTTGGTTGGTTATACCGGAGATCTTGTGAAAAGAAGATCCCTAACATGCTATATCTTTACCCTATATGAATATGTTGTTAGTTCGAAGGCAACACTACAATCTACCGTTGCCTTGTCTACCACTGAAGCAGAATACATGTCATTGACAAAGGGGATTAAAAAAGATATATGGTTGCATGGTCTTATTGATAGTTTGTTATTGAATGTTAAAAGACCTATAATTTATTGTGATAATCAAAATGCATTGGATTTGGCTAAGAATCCTGTTTATTATAAGAGATCAAAACATATTGATGTCAGGTTGAACTTTATACGAGATGTCATGGAGGAAAAGGAGTTGTTCATTGAGAAAATAACCATGGAAGAGAATCCAGCAAATATGTTGACTAAGCCATTACCAACTGAGAAGTTCAAATGTAGCTTGAAATTGGTGAATGTTCACATAACTTGAAGACCTAAGGGGCATGAATGGCAGGGAGGAGTTTGTTCTTGTTATCTAGTGATTTGAGAAAATTCAAGTCAAGGTGGAGAATTATTGAGTGTCTTAAATTTTGGTGAAAGATCATGACCTGACCCAAATATTTGGGAACTCAACCCGATAGAAAAAAAAAAGTTCAATGGACGGTATGGAATTGGCCTAGTTTGTGTATTTTTTGGAGTAAAGCGAACCAGTTAGGTATATATATGATGTATTCAGTTCTTGGGTTTTTATCACTTGTAATAGTTCTCTCTGATGGAATAAGATTGCTCTTCACTTGCCCGTGGATGTAGTTCATATTGGCTTAATCATATAAATTATGTGTGTTTTTTGTTTTTCTCTATTACGTTGCATTTTCTCCTAAGAAGTGGAATCAAAGTAAGGTTTTAAAAGATTTAGTTTTTTTTTGGATTTTGTTTTCAAAGTTTGAATTTTTGTGATATTTAGGAGGTTGTTTTGTCTCCTATTTGGGAATATGACAACTCACAAGTTTGATGTTGATAAATTCAATGGATGGAATGATTTCACTATATGGAAGATTAAGATGAGAGCTCTTCTGGTTCAACAGGGATGTGAGACGGTGCTAGATGGAGAAGGTAAACTGCCCGAGAAACTAACAATGGAAGAGAATAATGAAATTCTGGAGAAGGCGCGTAGTACGATACTGTTGAGCCTGAGTGATGAAGTGTTGCATGAGGTGGCGCATGAAACAACTACTGCGGGATTATGGACGAAACTAGAAAGCAAGTTTCAGAAGAAATATCTCACAAATTGTTTATATCAAAAGCAACATTTGTATACCTTGCATATGACAGAAAGTACGCAAGTAAAAAATCATCTTGATAACTTTAACCGAATTGTCTTAGATTTACAAGGCGTTAAGGTTAATATTGATGATGAGGATTAAGCTATTATTCTCTTGTGTTCTTTACTGAATTCCTATGAGAATTTTGTTGATACTATGTTGTATGGGCGAAATAGTATTTTTGTTAGTGACGTGAAGGATGATATGTAATCTAAAGAATTAAAGAGAAAGGTTTCTAGTTTCGGTGAAGATGGTGAAAAAGTAGGTCTTGTTGTTAGCAGGGGTAGGAACACTGAAAGAGATGGTGGCGGGAGACGTAGGTCACATTTCAAATCAAGGGCTAAAATAATTAAGTGTTTTCTCTATAAAGAAAAGCGACACATGAGGAAGGATTGTCCACAATGAAAGAAGAGAAAAGAGAAGAAGGAATTAAGTAGTAATGGTAGTGTTGCAATAGTATAATACATATCTGATGAAGGAGAGGGCAATGATGTTTTGATTGTCAGCACTTCTAATTCTACAAAAACCTGGATCATGAACACTGTTGCATCTTATCACATGACTTGCTTACGTGAATTGTTTCATTCATTCAAGGGGTGAAATGGCACAATAAAGTTGGGTCATAATAAGGAGCTTAGTGTAAAGAGCATTGGTTTGGTGCATATTAAGATGCATGATGAAATTATCAGAACACTTGATGCGTAGTAAGTTCCTAATCTTTGTATGAATTTGATTTCTTTGGGCACCCTAGATAAACAAGGGTATGGTTTCTTTGGCGGTGATGAACAATTGAATATTCTAAAAGGTGCTTTAGTAATGATGAAAGGCAAACAACAATATGGAATTTATATTTTGATAGGTAGTTCAGTGACCAGAACAGTAGTAGTATCTCAATCTTTAGAGAAGCATAATGACAGTACGAAGTTATGGCATTGTAAACTAGGTCATATGAGTGAAAAAAGGCTAGCAATATTGAGCAAAAAAGGATTGCTAGATAGAGTAGAGACTGGAAAGTTGAAGTTTTATGAGGCTTGTGTCATAGGAAAGCAACGTAGAGTCAAGTTCAGTTTTGACAAACATATCTCGAAAGAAATCCTTCAGTATGTTCATTTAATTTTGTGGCATCATTAGTAGATGTAGGTACTTTGTTACATTCATTGATGACTCTCTAGGAAGGTTTAGGTGTATTTTCTGAAATCTAAGGATGAGGTGTTTGGGTGGTTTAAGGAGTGGAAGACTATGGTTGAAAAATGAATAGAAAAATAAATTAAGACACTCAGAATAGAAAATAGGTTGGAATTTTGCAATGCACTGTTTGACGAATTCTTTAAGACAGAAGGTATAGTGAGGCACTGTACTATACAGCATACATCACAGCAAAACGGATTTGTAGAACACGTTAACCAAACTCTCTTACAACATGCTCGATGTATGTGACTAAATGTTGGCTTGTCAAAGCAAGCAGTTAACACTGTTTGTTATCTGGTAAATAGATCTTCATCAACTACAATAGATTTTAAGACTCCATAAGAGATATGGTCTAGTAAGCCCTTTGATTATTCTGCCCTGCATATATTTGGTTGTCCTACTTATGCTCATTTGAATAATGGTAAACTAGAGTCGAGGGAAATGAAATGCATATTTCTATGGTATGCGACCAGAGTTAAAGGGTATAGATTGTGGTGTGCAAAAAAAGAAGAACTCTGAGACTTATTATTAGCAAAGATGTGACATTTGATGAATATGTTATGTTGGGTCAGAAAGAGGAGTATGATAATCATGCAGGTAATAAAGATCAGGGTGCTAGCTAAAAGGTGAAGTTTGAAATTGAAACTCCAAACATGACTACAAAAGATCCTGTTCAACAGCTTAAGAAAGAAGAGCAAGATTTACAAAGTATAGCAGCAAGGAGAAAGAGGAGGGAAATCAAAAAACCTGTAAGGTATATTGATTGTGCTAATATTATTGATACTAATTCTATTACATATGCCTTAACAGTAGGAAAGAATATTAATTCTAATGAACCTAGATCATATAAGGAGGTAATTGAGAGTAGAGAAGCATCAAAATGGTTGATTGCGATGAATGAAGAGATGCAGTCTCTTGAAAAGAACAAAACCTGGGATCTAGTACCTCCACCAAAAGGTGTGAAACCAGTAGGATGCAAATAGGTATTCAAGAGGAAAGAAGGCATTCTTAAAGTTGAACCAGCCAGGTTTAAAGCAAGGTTTGTGGCCAAGGCTTTTTCACAAAAGGAAGGGATTAATTACCATAAAGTGTTTTCGCCAGTTGCGAAGCATAAAACCATTGGAGTTATTTTATCCATAGTAAGTGCATTTGACCTGGAGTTAGAACAACTTGATGTTAAAACTGCGTTCTTATATGGAAACCTAGAAGAACAAATCTATATGTCACAACTAGAGGGGTTCCTTGACAATGAGAAATCACAGCACATATGTTTGCTGAAAAAATCCTCACAAGTGGATAATCCCACATCAAAAAGAGATATAAGGATGAAGTAAGTTATATACAAAGATATGACTCATAACCAATTACCTTAAGATTTTTGGTTGAGATATGATGTCTTGTTTGTATATAGGCTCACTTGGATGAGGTCCAATTTCTATCCAGGCCCCCTCAAAACCCTTCATTGGTATCATAACTAGGTTGGCGTAGTCTGATGAATAGAGATTCATAGATTTGGGTCAAATAAATGGATGATTCATGGAGTGACTCAAATAGCTTTACATAAGCTATAAGTTGAGGGGGAGCTAGTTCGACATGGATGGATCCACTTGTGAGAAATAGATAAAACTAGTGAGGGGCATATAAGTAGAAATGACCCATAAACCTAATGCCTTAAGGTTTTGGGTTAGAGTGTGGTATCAAGGCCCACGAGTATGTTCCCTCACTAGGCCCATAATGCAGATCTTATATGAAAGTGGACTCCCCAGATCCAATATTCTCAAAGGTAAATCATAAATCCATATACCATATTCAAATAAATAAATTTCATTTCAAATTACTTTCTACTATCTTATAAGAAAAGTTGAGACTTACCCTATTAATTACCAACACTGTTAAACATATTCTTTTTTTTTAATGTATATACTATCCTTTCACTTAATAAACTCTTAGAAGTATGAAAAACTAATAACATGTTTACAATTATGTTGAAATAACCTTTTCTTCTTCAATATACCTTCTCTAATAGTAACTACTTTAGGACAAAATAGCCCAACTGACTATAATGAGGATTAGTTATGTTCTTGGACTTGAAAACCTAGTTGCTTAGTACCATATAAATGTTGTAGTTGAACTAAGCTTAATCTTTTAGAAAAAGATGAAAACCTAGTTGCTTAGTACCATATAAATGTTGTAGTTGAACTAAGCTTAATCTTTTAGAAAAAGATGAATGTTTGGCTTATGATTTAATTGGATTTCGTAATGGTCAACAATCAACAACATATGAAGAGGATTAATGATTATAATTGATACTATAACCTTTATTAGATAAGTTTTATATTTTTACAAAAGCGAACTACAATATACTCCTCAAGTTTTAAGATATTAAAAATAAGAAATTTCCTACTTATGCCTAACTCTTCCAATTGTTAGAATTAGAATCTAATTAAATTTGTCCTACCACATAATTAAATACTTTAAGGAAACACAATTTTCAATTATCTTTTTATATGTAAGCACAACTAAAAGAATTATTATAAAAAAACTCAATTTAAATAAAGAGAAAGTAAAACATATAATACAAATCTACCAAAAAAAGTACCATAGCCATATTACATATCACTTAACTGATAGCCTTTCTTCCCCATGTAAATAGGGTGCTCACAACAGATACTATCAAGAAAATATAATGGGTCTCAATAGGTCACAATTAATACCCCAAAATATAATATACAATTAACTGAAAAAGGAAGGAATGACCTTCTAATAATATTGGCTAAATCTAAGATAGCATAATTAATAATGTAATCAATATGCTCTATTTCCTTAATCACTCATAATTTCTTTCCTACATCCTATGCCAAATTAGTCCCTACATTTATAAGTTGGCCATAAAAATTTTCATGAAAAATAATCATGTTAGACTATACACACCCTAGAAAGAAGATGACATCAAGTATAGCCAGACATGGACATATTTTTTCTTTACTATATTGATAGGGACTCTTCTACATAGACAAATATTTCACATGATCTAACTATCTTTGGACTTTAAACTAAATGATAGCTAAAAAAAAAAAAGCATATAAAGAAATAAAAGTTAAATGTTAAAAAAAGAGAATCATGAAGGAGATAACAAACATGAAAATATGCAATTTCATGAGTTAATAAAAAATAAAATATTGAAAAATAAGCCTCATCATGCAAGCACTAAGAAAGTAATATATTTAACAGTACAAAATTAAATAATAATAAAGGTTAATTATAAAAAAATCTCACACTTTGCTCAATTTTGCAATTATAGCCCGAACTTTAAAAATGACAATAAAATGTTCAAACTTTCAAATTTTTTTAATTCTAATATGATGTTAATGTCTTTGTTAAGTTTGCTGATGTGACTTGCCACGTATTCCAGAAATCTTAACTATTAATACACGTTAACTAAAATTAACACAACAAATAAAGATTAATGAAACGACGTCGTTTAATCACATAATTAAAATGAGGTTGTTGTTTAAAAATGACCTAAATCAGATTACGCAGCCCCGACATCCTCACTCTTTGATTTCAATTTTTTCTTTCATTTTCAGTTTGTTCTCTCGACACCCTTATCCTTCGATTTTCAGATTATGTAGTCCCGATGCCCTCACACTCAAGGTATCGAGAGAACGAACTGAAAACAAAGAACTTGTTGGTGTAGTATGTTGTGATGTGAGAGTAGTTTAGGGAGTTAGAAGAACACATAGAAAATAAAGGGCTGAGGGATAAAAGAGAACAAACAGATAACAATTGAGGATGTGTAAACTGATTTAGGGATTCCATTTTTAACAACGATGTCGTTTGATTAATTTTCATTTGTTGTATCAATTTTGGCTGACATGTATAGTATTTAGGATTTTTGGAATATGTGACAACCTGTGTTAGTAAACTAAACGTAAGTACTAATGTTGTGTTAGAATTGAAAAAAATTAAAAATTTGAGCATTTTATTGCACTTTTTGAAGTTCGGGCTAGAATTAAAAAATTAAAAGTTTGAGCATTTTATTGCCACTTTTTAAATTTCGAGCTAAAATTACAAAATTGAGCAAAGTTTAAGATTTTTTTAGTCAACCCTAATAATAATGATAAAGGAAGATCATAATAAGAAAGTAGTTCTAAACTTTGAACTAAAATTAGAAGCACGAAATAGGATAAAAAGAACTCAAAATTAAAATTTAACTACTACACAGTAGAGGTACATCTCAACTGCAAAATCCATCATCCTTAAATACGAACCACACCATCCTCCAATACTACCATAAGAAAATACTCAATATCACCTCATGATCTCCTCACCAACCATTATTTGCCAAAAAATGGAAAATTCAACCAAATAAGCAAAACACAAACCATAATATTACTAGCAACAAGAAGAAGGAGAAGGAAACAATCACAAAGAAGACAAACCTATAAAAAGAAATAGAAACAAAGACTTAGCATTAAAAAAAATTCTTTTATAAATATTTCTAATTTATTTCCCTTTCACAATAATAAACTACCCTTCCTATGTCTATATCCCTCTTTCTTCCACTCTCTAAACTTACTTTCTTTCCATGTTTTTTCTTTCTTCACCATGTCTTTTATTTAGAGCTAAGACTCACTCTACTTAACAACCTACATATCTCTCTCTTTATCTTGTCCACTATCTCCATCAATACCATCTCACCCTATCCTAGCCAATGATCATTCCTTGTAATATAACAAACAAAATTCTTTTAACTTTTATCATTTTATTTTTTGAGAAAATTTGAGTTAAATTAAACCATATAAGGCAATCAAATAGTACAAGCACAATGTAATTGCAAGTTATAAGGATAGAACTATCACAAGCTTACAATTGAAACCACAACTGAATTATAAATATTGCATTGAAATGGATATGTTTACACCCTCCAATTGAAGTTGAGAAACTGATGATCCTAGAAACTTAGGCAAGTGGATCCTAATGTGAGATCTCATAAGATATATTAGATGGCTATTGAACTGCTCTTTGGAGAGGCATTTGCCATGAAAAATATGATTGTTCCTCTCATCCCATATTGCAATAACTAGGAATGATAGAGAGTTGCAAAAGCACCATTTAATAATATTGTTTGTAATAACTAGGAATGGTAGAGAGTTGTAGAAGCACCATTTAATAATATTGTTTGAGAACTTTATATCAGAACACCATACCTTGATTTGGCTTAAGTGATTTAGAAAATCATAAATTAGACATTTGTGCATTAATGCTTCCCAAGTTTCAATAAAAAACTGCATTGGAAGAATAAATGATCTAAGTTCTCTTCAACTCTTTAACAAAGAGAGCACCAATATGTAAGGTTCATGAATTTTGCTAACTTGTCAACAGTTGGCGGCTTATTCCTCATTGCAAGCTAAAGGGTAGTTGAAACATGTGGTTGTTGGTGATAAAACCAAATAATATTTGTCCAAGGAAGAGTTACCAAGTTGTTAGTTAGCACCTATCTACTAGATTGATTGGTGAAACTACCATTGGAGTTGTGTTTCCAAACAATTCTTTCATTGTCATAATTAATAGATGCCTGTATAATTTCATCCTTCAATGGAATGGAATTAGAGCTAATCTAATTAGTTCCTTTTTTGCTAAAACTTCTGCAACTGTATCATATTTTGGAATTATTGTTCTAAGAGCTGAAGCTTCATCTATTTCATCCAAAGGGCCTACAGATAACCAGTTATCCTGCCAAAAATTGATTGATTCACCATTTTCAATTAGGTGAATGAGATGAGGTCTCATTCTTCCTCTCATCTTCAATGTGGTGAATGAAACCAAGTTTTTTGGTGCTGGAGTGATGTAAAAATAGATATTTTTGTTTTTATATTCTTATATTCAATTCACAACTCAGTTAATTGTAGTTCTTATATATTTTTATTTAAGTTTTTTTACATCCATACACTATTTGGAGCATGCATAACACTCTTCTAAAATTAAGATTACTACTCAATGATGATATATTATATATAAATTTTGATGTTTAGTTGAATTAAAGATTACAACCTACTACGTTTATTGATAAATTTAATTAAAAATTGATTTCAAATTTTGATTATATAAATTGTAATATTTTTAAAATAGGAAGAAAGATTTATAAATTATTTTGATCATAAAAATACTAAAAAAATAAAATTTTGAATTAAAAGAAGTCGTAAATTTAAATTTTCTAATTTTATCTTCATTTGTTCTTAAACACTTTTTTCATCAAGTCCCTTAAATAAACTTTTAATAATAAATTATTATTTCATCTTAAAATTTTGACATTAAAATTTAGGTAATACATATTTATATGACTTGATCTTTATTTAGCTAGAGATAATAGTGAAATATCTTTTTAATACATTAAAGTGATTGTTATATTAACCTATTTATTTATGTCATAATTAACGTTAATAATGGGCAATAAACATATGATTGCACAAACCTTTACTATCCTTAAGTTGAAGTCAAAAAAGTGCTTATTTTCTAGATAACTTACATTATTCCCACCAACTTTGGAGGCACTTAAACAAAGTTGGGGAATAAACTTCTAAAGTGCAAATATTACACCTTCTCAAACTATTTCTATGAAAAAACCCATTGATTAAACTACTACATCATCCTCATGTTAAACAAATAAAGAAGTTTTAGAAAAGACAATATTGTAGAGATGTGGATCACTTATACTAATGTCTTTTTCAAAGTTACTTTTAGTTCAACTTGTTAGCAATTTGGGCATATATATTTAGAAAATGATATTATCTTCTTGTAAATCTTATCAATACATCCCCAAAATACTTTTTTAGATTAAACCTTTTTTTCTCCTTTACTTCACTTATAAATTATTTGTTTCACATCTCAAACCTAGTTAAATCTAATTCATAATTGATGATAATTTTATCAACATTAAACATAAAATTGTGTGCATTAATTACATAATCACATTGTGTGAAAATGTCATTTAAATGTTACTTTTAATTTAACTTATTTACCTTTTGGATGTATATTCTTAGAAAAAACCTAGAATCTTAACATCATACACGCACATTATTTTTTTTGGACTAGACTTCTTTGTCTTCTCTACCCCATATATTAACTTATTTATTAGAGTAGACTTCTTTATATCCTTTATTTATATATAACTTATTTAACATCATAATCCTCATAAATCAACTTGTAATTACATATAAGTTACGAGTTTATGCATGCTTAGAAGCATTAACATCTAAATGTTTAACGCTCAAAAGTTCAAAAACTTTTCTCCTTATTAGGATTGAGTAAACCAATGATACAAACTAAGTTTCTTATAGTTATTGTCTTTCCAGGCTGAAGAGTATTATAAGGGGAATTAACAAAGTAGATGCAATAATGACACGAAACATAACAAATTTCTTGAAAAATTTTTCTATCTTATATTCCTTTAAGAGTTTACAATATATAGATGCTAATAGTATATAAAATCCTTTAAAATTAGGGCCTAATATTTTAACAATCTAAATTTAATTGCAAAAGAATATACAAAACTAATTACAAAATTAATGAGAAGAAATTAAGAAAAATTAATGAGAAAATAAATGATTATATTGACATCTCTCCTCAAATTGATGCAGGTAAGTCGAATAGCACTAATTGGCTAATAAGAAACTTGTGTCATCAGCAAGCCATAAATTTTATAAAAACATCAATAATTTGAAAATTAGTATTTATATATGGAAAAGTAATAATATAGCGATCGAAAGCCTCCTAAATGTAATGACAATCCACTTTCAAGTGATTTGTGTGCTCTGATATATTGGATTGGTATTAATATGAATGGCACTAATGTTATCAGTATAAAGAGGAGTGGGGTTAGCTTGAGGGAATCCAAGTTCACAAAGAAGACCACGTCCTAATTGTAGAACATATTGCGGACACAACCTCATATTTAACCTATACTGAAGACTTAGACATAAAATCTTGCTTCTTACACTTCTAAAACATCAATGCATCACTAAGAAACATGCACCATGTTGTGGATTTTCTAGTATTTGGGCAACTAGCCAATCTTCATTACAATTTGCAATCAATTGAAGAGAATAACCTACTAGAAATAACAATCCATAAATGGGTGAACCAATAAAATATCAAATAATATGGTGAACTGCAACAAAATGAAGATGCTGATTTGATTGCATAAATCTATTGACTATATGGGCAGTATAGGGGATTTCTTTTTACTGATAAGATTCCTTTTTATTTTCATAAACGAGCCCACGATTACGCGTATCAAACCTTGTAATTGTTAGGTAGATAAGACTTGCAACTAATTGCCTATGAAGAAAGGGATTAGGTGAAAGTTCACCTTCATCTTTTTGATATTATACATTGACCTCCATTCGTATATCAATAGGAGTATTATTCTTTAAACCAACCAAGTCGATAAGGTCTTTGACATATTAATGTTGATTTAAGAACAACCATGCTTTTGAGCATTCATTGACTTTTTCTGAATTAGTCAATATATAAATAATCGCAAGTGTACGACTTAGCTGTAACTAGTACTGACAAGTACGGGTTGATCTCATGAGAACTATGAGTACTAGTAATTACCATTATCCTATTATCAAGTCTAGGAATTGGTTTTGATTTTTAACTTAAAAAGAAAATAAAACTAAAGTAAGATAGATAAATGGTAGCAAGATTAAATCAAAGAATTAAGGAAATACTTAGTAAATTATCAATATCAAAAAATTAGTATCTAGGTTTCAAATCCCCTTAAAATTCTTAACAAAATGATCTTTTATTATGCAATTGTTTTGTTGATTTATTGGACCATAGAGATCCATATGGTATGCTAATAGCTGACCTTGGATCTAATAACAACTAATCCCAAGGTTTTCAACCAAATTACTCAGGTTAAAGTTTATAGGATTGCTTTACTAATTTATGAATCCCTCTATTAGGTTTGACCCTAATCTGGAAGATTTTTATCATCCTATCTTTAAAGTTCCAATTAACTCTTTCTAATTACGGTAGATATATTCAAACAAGAATTTCTCAATCTCTATGTTATGAAATTAGGTTATGATCTACTATTTTGGATATATTAGAACATAAATAAAATATGTAATTGGATCACAATATATCAATCAAACTAATTGCTTCAATAAAAGAATCAAAACATATTAAAGTATCAATATAGGCTTCATCTAACCTAAACACTAAAGGAATTCAGTTACACATGATTGGAAATGAAATCAAATGTAAATAGAAAGAAAAAAGAATAGAAAATAATGAGTTCATAATTCTAGATCTCCCTGATGACTATCGAATATTTTTGCAAGTAGAGGTTTGATCCAATATTCTCTTGGATCTTTCGATGAATTCTTCGTGTTTTTCCACTTCTATAAATCAAAATCGCTCCTTAAGTCGACTCTGAGAATTTCAGAATGCCTCTTAATGTTTGCTCTCCTTAATTGCCTTTAAATACGTCCTTTTATAGTAAATTTTAAAGTTTTGGGGAGATGCAAAGGCTAATGCACGATGGTGCATCAAACTATATGCAACCTAAAATCTTCAGAAATCACGAATCTGCAAGATCTAAGAGAAGTGCATAGGCTTTTGCGCACCTGTGTATCCCTTATGTGCTTTGACTCTTCATTTTATGTCGTGTTTTTATCTGAATTATTCTCCTTTAAGTCTATAAAGGTAATTATATTCTGTAAATACACTTGGAGCAAATTAAGTACCAAATATACAATAAAAGCATAAAATATCAAGCAAAAATATATCAAATCTAGGGTATAAATATGGTTAATTATGCATCTATCAAGAGTGCACCTCTAGACCTAAGAAATAAGTGAGATTTTCAAGTTCTTTCTTATGAAATGTATTATGTAGCATGTGTTGAAGCTTAATCATTAGCTCCTTGTAACTACCAATAATGACATTATCATCAACATATAGTAAGAGAAAAATCATAAATGTGACTACCTTACCAAAGAAAAGAGATGAATCATGAGTGTTTTACATGAAAGAGAAATTCAAACGAGTTTTGCCAGACTTCTCAAACCAGGCTCTAGGAGCTTGTTTTAACCTATATAAAGGTCATTGTAACTTATGCGAAGAAATAAGGGTGGTATCAAATGGAAATTTCATGTAAACTTATTTTTCTAAATACCGTGCAAGAACGCATTTTTGACATCTATTTGATATAAGGGCTAAGACCTAGAGGATGCAATAGCAAGAATTGTTCTTACGTTGGTCATCTTAGCAATTGGAGTAAATATTTTTTTCATAGTCAAGATTATATTCTTGTTTATTTCCTAAAGCAACCAATCAAACTTTATATATATCTAAAAAGCCTTTAGATTGGAGTTTCACATCACTCACATACTCCCAAATTTGGAGGACATAGGACAATATCCCATGCGTGGTTTTCGTTAAGTGCTTAAAGTTTAACTTCCATTTCTTGCTGCTAACACTCATGTTCCATTGCTTGTTTATAATAAGAAGGAATGCAAATAGAAGACAAAGTTGTAGGCATAGACACAGGGGATAGAAAACTATACCAATCTAGAGGTTTATGAGTTATATTGCTTCTTTAAAGAGGAGAAGATTCTTTATCAATGAGTGGAGTAGGATTAGATATCACAAGAAGATTTGGAGGAACCTCAATGGGACTTATAGGAGGATTATTTGCTTAAGGAGTGTGCCTTTAATAAACATGACTAGGTTTAAATCTTTGAATTGAATTTGGGGATCTTAGGAATTGTGGCAGAAGATAAATTAAAGGAGATTCTAAAGCATTTTGTGTGCTAATAGGTTGTTTTACTACCTGTTGTGTATTAAAGAAGGGATTATTTTCAAAGAAAATCACATTCTTAGAGACTCAACTATGATGATCATAAAGATCAAAGTAAAGAAAACCCTTTAAAGTTCTAGCATATCCTAAAAACGTGCACTTGACATATTAAGGAGTAAGTTTAGTGCTCTCATATGTTGAAAGATGAACAAAACACACATATCCAAAATTATGAAGATTTGAGTAATCTAGATGGTGCCCAAATAAGTGAAGATAAGGTGAATCACTATCAAGATGGGAGAAGGTAATTTATCAATTAAACAATAGTAGACAAAGTTTCACACCAAAAACAAGGTGGAACAAATGAATTAATTAAAAGAGTTCTAACTACATGAAAAATGTGGCATTTTTTTTCAATCACACCTTTTTGTTAGGTTTAAAAGGACAAGTCTATTGTGATATAATCCTATGAATTTGAAGGAAATATTGAAATTCATTTGACATGTATTCAACATTAGAATCTGATTGCAAAATTTTGATTTTTGCTAAGAATTGTGTTTCAATTAAAGCATAAAAGAGCTTAAACAAAGAAAACCTCACTTTTAGACCTAAGAAAGTAAACATAAGTAAAGCAAGAGAAGTCACTGTCGAATGTGATAAAATATTTATAATTTTTATGTGAAATGACTACTGCAATTCCCTAAACATTAGTATCTATAAGTTCAAATGCTTTTCTGGTATAGGTTGTTTGTAATGGAAAAGGAAGAATTTTGCTTTTACCAAGTTTATAAGACTCACATTCTATATTAATAACATTAATAAAAGTTGAGTTTTTATTACTAAGTAAAACAAAATTAAACAGCATGCGAAGAATAAAAGAATTGTGATGGCCTATACGCCTATGCCACACTAAATATCACTATTGATAGAATTGCAAATAACAAAATTAAACAATGACAAAGGAGAAGGTATAAGTAAAGGATAGAGATGCCCCACTTTAGGTCCCCGTGTGATCATCTTCCCCATCACTTGATCCTGCACAACACAACCAGATTTCAAGAATTGAACATTATAGTCATTGTCAACTAATTGACCAATTGATATAAGTTTAGCGGATAGATTAGGGGATACAAAATATTGCTTAAAGAGGTTGAAATATCACTTACAATCGTGATAGGTAAAGAATTTCCATCAGTTGT
>JANQBM010000001.1:13450870-13473169 GCA_025594535.1 Erythroxylum domingense | reverse complement strand
AAATGAGTTGCATAAACATTTTACAAGATAGAAAAAAATCAGTAATTTTAAATGAATTTTGATGACCAAAAATTATCTTGAAGATCAAACATCATGCTTTGAGACTGCAAGCATAATCAAACGTCATCCTTGGTCTCCAAAATAGTAGCGGTGAAAAGCCTTTTCACGCGAAAATTTCTAGCAGACATACGAGTGTGAGAATTGAAGCAAAATGTGATTTTGTACAAGGAACGAGCTGCCGGGAATAAGCGCAAGATTCTCATGCATCTTGCCGACACAAGTGTCTTTCAGTCATGAAAGCAAGAGGAGTCGACAGCATGTTTCCTAGTACAACAGCCTAGATAAAAAGTCTCGAAGGTAGATGAAATCATTTGTCTTTATGGTCCTACAAATGTTGAAAACAAAGTAGCACTCATTTAAGGACGTAAGCCCACAACACACGGGAGGGACCAATTTTAGAAGAACCTAACTTGCTGAAAAGGAAGATGAGTCTTGAGCAAACGTTAAGTGCTATGCACGATTGTGGATAAGAGTCACGGTCTGATTTCACAAGGTTAATTATATTATAATTTGTGTATATTAAAAATTTTGTTATTTAAGCAATCTGTGGAAATTCAGTCCGTTTTATTCCTGAATCAGGATTCATATGCTTCAGGTATTTCTTATCTGTTGCTGTTTATAAAGTTGAGATGGCATTACAATTCCTTTTATCCAAATTAACTAAATAAATCATCAAATCTAGTGAATTACTTTCCTACTCAGAGTCACTAAACTTATACATATTACAGGAAGTCAATGGGCTTCAGGAGAGGGGCAACATAACATCTACACTAGAGCTCACTAGAAGTCTTGAAGCTTTTGCATGGGTCAGAAGGTAAATTGTTAAGCAAGTAGTTGATTGAAACAGAAATTATTTTTTAAATTGCAAGGGACCTGATAAGGAGTAACCATAAATAGATTATAAGCGTGTATCAACATATGCCATGCATTTTGGCCTACCAATCATTTAGTTTCCTTAGTACCGACCTCGCAGCCAACCAATTAGGCAAAATGAGGGTCTAGTCATTTTCAAAAAAATGAATATGATAGATATCTAATCTTGTTTTTTTATTAATTGTTGATTAAGGCATGATTTCTTGTCTCGGTGATACGGGTTTTCTTCCTTCCTTTGGATTGGACCCTTAGTTATAAAAAGTCAATGCTAAATTTCCCTTTTCTTTTAGGAGGACCTGGGACATACCTAACATGAAATTAATAATCAAACGTATTTATGGGTCATTTCAGAAAACCGACTAGGGTCTTTTGTGGTAAAAGACTCGATCAACTCTTTACCATTGAAGCAACTAAATGTTATCAATGTTAAGAAATTCTGACTCGGGACTAACATCCAATGCGTGTACTCTTTAGCAATTTTTCCGTAACTCCAACTCTAGACCTTGAGTTGTGTTGCATGTATTTTTACCTCCACACTTAAATATTTACTTAAGAGACATCAAAGCTCAAAGACCTGTTCCAAATTAAATGACATGGATATAATCTTCCCCTTCTAAGTGAAGAAAATATTTAAGGTGGAAATTAACTCTTTCCATTTCAAAATAAGAGAAAGCAAAAATACCGAGATGAAAGGTACTCTTACCTATACTTTTCCTCGTAAAAGATCAAGTTATGTCTAATGAAGGCAGATGCCGCCCCTGAAAATTTTTTTGGCTAAAACTAATTAATTTCATATTGTCTTTATGCCAATTATCACTTTGTTTCCAAAAAAAATAAGGGCTTAAGTTACATTTTGATTTTATGTCCAATGACATAGCATTTCGTAAGCAGGGTCGGTACATCCTAGGATTTTTCTGTTACTTTCAACAAACATGTCATATCAAGGAATAAATACGTAGGCAATTGGCTCCCCTCCACCATGATATGATTGCTTTTGGAATGTTAGGTTGCGTTTGTTTATTACCAATTGAAAAGGAGAGAAATGGGATGTTGGAGGTATATGTATTAATTAACGAGTTCGCTTTTTCTTTTCGGCACTGGAAATGATAGAAATTGAGGAAAAGGAGTAAAGATAATCGCCCTTTTAATGGTTTGCCTTCTTATGTGATGATATCCAAAGTTTTGATTAATCTGAGACTTTAAAAGCATACAATTACATGTTTTTATAAATGCTTGATTATGACAAGAGTGTAATGCGCAATATGAGCCTTAGTTCTGCACTCATGATCTAACGTAAAAGTGAATAAACAAAGAAAACATGAGAAATACCTGTTTGCTTTTTATAACTTCAAATGAGTTTTTTGACTTTGAAACTTTCGAACTTTCTCGACAATCTTTACTAAAGTCAATCAACTGGATGTCATTAATGTCTTTCTACAACCTTCTTAATGTGTGAACCTTTTAACGAGTCAGAGAATCTAAATGTTCACAACTTGCTTAAACAGAAATAGGAGACTTTAACTTATATATATAGCAATCATATTGGCCTTCTCCATCACAGGCTCAATTTATATCCAGCCCACATTGACTAGGGTATATTTTCTTCACTAGACTTCAGCTCATTAAACCAGATCTTTTATTAGGCTACTTTATTATTTTTTAACCAGATCAAATTTGAATCACTTAATCGTAAATTTAATAAAACCATAAAATTGTAATTAATTTTTGTCCAACCTTAAAAAATTACTAACATTCTCCCCCTTAGACAATAATGAATTACAGTATTTGTAACAGTAATAAAATCAATAAAAACGGTTAAGCCAAATCACTGTATAAGTCGACCAAGTTTTAAAAAATCATTTGATCCAGAGTTAATAAAAGTCCATCATTTGTCTCGTAAGGCTTTCAAAACCAAAAAATATCAAATGCATGTGTCATGTATGACACAGACCCAATACAACTACACATATCTAATAACTCCTAACATGAATAGAAAATGGAGTGTGGCAAACTAGGATTATACCTGCATAATCCGAAATGTATCATCTTTTCATTTGTAGGTCTCAATTTCTCTGAACTTTATGCTACACAAAATTAGAGAAATTTGTTTTCTCTCAGTAAGTGCTAAAATGCATTAGAGAAACTCCTTATGGGATTAAACACTTATATCTCCTATGTCATAACAAATCTACGGATTTATACATATATATACATGTGTCCTAATGACATAGGTTCAAGGTCAATCTATATATATATATATATATATATATATATATATGCCTAATGGCCTTCAAAATGCTTAAAATCAACACAGATCTTAAAACTTTCACCTGTATTATGACATTATATAACATGTATGATTGAGAGCAAAATGATGATCATGTTTATTCATAAAATGCACTGCCATAATATATATAAAACATACAAAAGTATAAGGAGGAAATACGGTGATCCTTAACTAACAGTTTCTAAGGACATTAATACACTGATACTATGTACATGTCTCTAAAAAACGTGTGGATGAAGTCCTTTAACCAAAGGATCAACAACAAGCATATTCTCAGTTCTCGAATGCTCTACCTTGATGTCACCTTTCTGTATGAATTCCTTAATGGTCAAATAATTGACCTTTAAATGCTTAGAACCTGTGATTTTCTTATTGATGTTATTGAACAAACAACAGAAAGATTATCACAATATAACTGAATGGGCCTAGCCACTAAATCAACCACAAACAACTCAAAAATCAAGTTTTTGAGCCAAACGGCTTATGTAACAGCCCCATAGCATGCCACAAACTCTGCATGTATAATCAAGGAAATCACCAATGTCAGCTTGACACTCTTCCACAATACTACACCATCTACTAATATAAAGATATATCCTGAAGTGGACTTTTTGTCATCTGGACATATAGCAAATCCAAATCTGTAAACCCTATAAGGTTTAGATTGTTGACCCTTCTGCATGTCAACATAGTTCCCTTTAAATATCTCAACACTCGTTTAACTACATTTTATTAGTCTATTCCTGGGTTAACCAGATATCTACTTAGCAGTCTAACAACAAATGCAATGTCCAGTCTAGTATACACCTGGTTATACATCAAGCTACCAACCACACCAGAATAAGGCACATTCTTTATAGCCTCTCTCTCTGTATCATTCTTTAGACACTGTGCCAAAGATAATCTCTTTCTAAGAGAGATAAGTCTTACAACAGGTTTACAATAAGTCATATTAAACCTTTGCAACACTTGCTCAATATATGCTTTATATGAGAGGTCTAATGAGTATCAAGACCTATCCTAGTAAATCTGAATACCTAGGACGAAAGAAGCTTCTCCGAGGTCTTTCATATTAAAATGCTTGGCCAAAACTTACTTAACCTCATGCAACATAGTCAAGTCATTTGATGCGAACAAGATATCATCCTCATATAAAAGTATAAAGATAATTTTGCTCCCCTTTACCTTGTAATATAAACATCTTTTAACTTTATAAAACCAAAAGTGGTAACAACCTCATTAAACTTAAGATACCATTATCTGGAAGCTTATTTCAAACCATATATTGCTTTTCTTAGTTTACAAAACATTTTCTTAATCCTAAAATCATTTAGGTTGCTCCATATGGACATCTTTACAAAGGTCTCCAGTCAAGAAAGCAGTTTTAACATCTATCTAATGTAGCTCTATATCATAATGAGCTACTATTTCCATTATCACTCTGAATGCATCCTTAAAGGATACAGGAGAAAAAATAACATTAAAGTCAATTCCTTTTCTCTAAGGGAATCTTCTGGCAATCAACCAAACTTTAAATCACTCAACTTTACCTTAAGAGTCCTTTTTGGTCTTGAAAAATCATTTACAACTCATAGGTTTGCAATTTTGAGGTAAATCAACAAGCTCTCATACTTTATTATGATTTATGGATTATATGTCATCATTCATTGCATCCCATCATAAATCTGCATAAAGTCCAGAACAACTTCTGAAAAAGAAATTGGATTAACAATATGCCCCATATTATAGTCTTGTTCACCAAAGTAGATTACATAATCAGATGAAATAGCAGGTCTTCTCACTTTAGTGGATCTTCTTAACTGAGCTGGTTCTTGTACCTTAGGAACTTTAGTTTGTACAAGTATAGGTTCTAATTCCTGTGTTGGTATGGACCTTTATCCACTGATTCTGAATGTATGAGTGATGTATATGAAATAAATGTAGTATCCGTTCTACTATAATCTAAAGAGTTAGAAAGACCACCCTTATTATAGACATCATATTCAAAAAACTTAGCTGTTTGTAATTCCACAATTCTATATCCTCCTTGTCTACTCCCTTAGAGTGGTCGAGATATCTAATAAAATAGCAACAAGTAGAATAATAATGCAACTTATTTTCATAAGGATTATATAAACATACCTCAGTAGGGCAGCCCGAAACACGAATGTGGGCAAGGTTGGGCCTCCACCCTTTATAGAGTTCAAATAGCGTTTATGAAACTGATTTGTTTGGGACTCTATTATGTATATACAAGGCAATCTTTATGGTTTCACCCAAACATATTCAGGTTAATTAGTCATGCTTTGCATTGACCTTATTATGTCCTTTAGGGTGATATAACGCCTTTCGACCATATCATTTTTCTTAGGACTACTTGGAATAGTGAACTAGGCCACTATTCCACATAATTTCATATATATGGAAAACGAACCCTTTTGTTGTCATAAAACCCCATGTTTGCTATAATATTCTCCTCTACGGTCATATCTGACAATGTTGATAGACCTTCCCATTTGGTTCTCAATTTCACCCTTAATGATCTTGAATTTCTCAAGAACTTCAAACTTTTCTTTAAGTAAGAACACATAACCATAATGGGAATAGTCATTAATAAAAGTTAGAAAATATCTAGAATTACATAATGTAACAGTATAAGGTCCACAAATATCAGTATGTAAGAGATCTAACAAGTCAGAGGCACGAGTTAACCCCTTTTTTCTTTATTTTAGTCAACTTACTTCTGCAACAGTCAACACATGTTTCTAGATCATCAAAACCTAAAGTTGGGAGAATGATTTCGTTAATCATTCTCTCAACTCTACCTCTGGAAATGTGGCCCGACCTTTTATGCCACAATATGTATGACTTATCCTTTATCATGAGTCTCTTTCTAGTAACCCATTCAGCAATATATGAAAAAACATACATCTAATGAGGGGCAAGAAACATTCTATACAACCCATGTGACAAGAAGGCATAACCAATATGTTTTACATTGAAAGATAACTATATAATAAAAGCACCAATGACAAAACTATAATCTTCTTTGTCCAAAACTGATATAGAGATCAAGTGCCGCCTAAAAGATGGCATATAAAATATGTCATGTAAAACAAGTACAAACCCTATATCAAGGTTCAAACATTACATTAACTTTTTTTATTTCCAACCATGGTTTTTTTACTCTTTATTTAACTTTCTCCTAAGTATGAACCCCTAGATTGTGGAGGAAATACGATTGGAAGATCCACTATCTAGCCACAAAGAACTTGGTGTAGCTATAATAAGATTATATTCATGGATCATACAAGCTAAGTAGTTACTTAATAGTTCTTCTTTTTCTTTCCTGGTTTTATATTTCTGGTAATCCGACTTTTTGCGTCCCTTCTTCTTATAAAAGAAGCACCTCATACTTTAACATCTATAAGACCTGTAGCAATACTAAATTGACCGATGTTCATATAAGGAGAGAATTTAGATTTCTTACGTTTGAATCTTTGAGGCTTTACCTTTTCCTTTCCCTTAGTTGCTAGTAGGGCTGTATGAGAAGTGTTCTTTAGCTTCTCCTCTTCAGCAACACATCAGGAAATTAAAACATTGATGTCCTAAGCCTCATCATGAGAATTTTATATTGTAACTAAAATAGCATACTCTAAGAAAGTGTATTCAAAGCTTGGTGAACTAAACAGGCCTCAAGAATATAGATATTTAACACCTTCAACTTACTTTGGAGGTGGACCATCCTGATAATGTACTCCCTCACTCCCCCTTCTCCTGTATACTTCATGGAGAACAATTCCTTTAGTAAGATACTTATCTCAGCATTAGAAGATACCTTATACCTCTAGGAGACATTGTTCAGGAAGTCCTTTGCTATGTTTATTTTCAAAAGTCCAATTAACAGATGGTCTGGAATTGGACTCTTGATGGTCAAATAACACATCCTATTTAACCTTTCTTAGGCTACAAATGCGACTTTATCATTAACTAAACTGTAAAATGTAAGTGCAGATGGCCTATCTCTAACTATAGCCATATTAATGTTTTTCATCTCTAACAGAAACTCTACATCTTGCTTCCATTTCTTAAAATTGAAACCAATTCAATAGTTACACTATTATTATTTACAGAAAAGGATACCATAAAATTAACAATATAATGGTCAACATAAATGAGAGGTAATAGTGATACTCAAAGCCACAATTTGTACTGAAAATCTTATCACACATATCATGAAATAGTTGTGGGCTGAATACATAATATATGTAGATAGATCACTCAAGCAATGGCTTCCTCCATTTAATGCCTTTATGCACATCTCAAAATTTCATATAATGCTAACAACTATAAGCAGTATAGCCAAGTACAAGACTAGGGACATCCACAAATATGCAAGCAGAACAATTTAAATACTAACTTGAAAGATCACTATAGTGATTATATTCTCATTAGTACCTAAATGGATCCACAAACATAAGGGATGCATCTTTATGTTATCCTCACATTCTGTATAGGCATATAATACATGATAATGTAACTTTAATGAATGCAAATCCTTATTTCATTCTCATTATCACATATCAGTGTTAAAAACATTATCAATTAATTTTATTTGAGAATTCATTACAAGAAAAATCTCAATTAGAGTGACAATCATGCAATATCGAACAATAAACACACCATATGAGATACCAAAATCATATGTAACTCTTTTATTTCAAGTACAAAGCGTGAAATTTCACTCAAATTCGGCTTTAATAACCTTTATTTGTTTTCTGAAGTTAAGCCTTATTTATTACCGATGTAATAAATCTAGAAAAATAAAACTCATTTTATGAATTCATGGAACCCCAAACTAAGCCAAAATGACCTGAGGGTTCATTTAGTGAATTCTAAATTTTTTAGTTTTTTATTATTACTGTAGTGATGAGATCAGCACAAACGCGTGGCTAGAGGGTTCATACAACCTACGTGCCACACTTGACTCACTCTCTAGATTCATCAGGTGCTTATATGGCACGGGCCATATGTGCACTGATGTGCATGAATCCAGTACACGCGCCCATCGCCCCTAAAAGGCTGGAGTTGTTGAGGCGTGCTTGGTCGACTATTTTCTATCTCCTCTTTGCACAGTTGCCTAAAAAATGACGATTTTTTGCAACTTTCAAGTGAGTTTTTCTCCCTCTAAAGCTCATTTTCAACCAGTTTTTCAATGCCAAACACATTCATCATGAATTTACGCAACCATACGTAATTTAAAACGTAAAAACAGATTGGTTTCTCCGAGTTCTTTATAGATAAAATCTTTTTAAAAAAAATTTCATTCACACAATCACGTTATTGTTATGATACCACGTGTAATGTGTAACATGAGCCTCAGTTACATGCCCAAAATCTAACGTGAAAGTGAATAAATGAAGAAAATACGAAAATACCTATTTTGCTTTCCATAAATTCAAATGAGCTTTTCGACTCCGAAACTTCCCAACTTTCTCTATGACCTTAAAGAAAGTCGATCAACTGAATGTCGTCAACATCTTTCTAAAACTTTCTTAATGTGTGAACCTCTTAACGGGTCAAAAAATCCAAATTTAAAGTAGAAGCAGGAGACCCAGACCTATATATATAACAACCATATCGAATTTCTCCATCACAAATCTAATACATGTACAACTCATACTGACTAAGGTCTATTTTCTTCATTAGACTTCAACTCATTAAATTAGATCATTTATCGGGATACTTTATTATCTTTTAACTTGATCAAATTCAAGTCACTTAACCATAAATTTATTAAAATCATAAAATCATAATTAATTGTTGTCTAACTTTAGGAAAATTACTAACAAAGAGAGCTACAAGGAGGGGGTTTAAAAAGATGACCATGCCACCTACAATTCAACCTTAATTTGTAAATATAGGTCTGCAGTATATCATCCTCACACAAGTCATTGAGTGAATTATTTCTTGATTTTTACCTAATCTTCTTTGTAAACAATAATGGCGGTGGTTACAGAGTTTCAATAGTGCATGTAGACTTCGTTATTACTGATGCCTGCTTTTACAATTAACCGACATAGCTGATCATATCAGTCCCATTTAATAATTTTTTATAGATTATGCAGATTAATAGGAAGAGAGGTGAATCATGATTAGGAAGAGAGAGATAATTCCTTTGAATTATTGTTAGATTCGATGAGAATTTTATATTTTCCAAATTATAGAGTAGTTGAATTAAACATAACTTAGTTATCATTTAATGGTTAATACAAAATTAGAAACTAAACAAAGAAATTTAAAAATTTGTATTCTATTTCATTATTTTAAAATTTGTTACCATACTCTTAAGACGTGAACCGGATATCTGTGAAACCTCATCAGCGACCCCATGCCTGAATTAAGTGCATGTATACTTTCAGCCTCAACAAAATTCATAATGTTGTATTGAAGATAGTTAGCACTAATAATAGAAATAATTGCACCAATAATTTCTTGGTATGAATGAATGTCTATGACCAACTAGGAATTTCTTTATGATATGCAACCATCAATTAATATATTCAAACTTAGACTTAACCACATGATAAAAAGAAGTGCCCTTTGTCCTTACTAGCTGAATGGTAAGTAGGTAGACGTACGATAGAAATAAATGGTCATTCACTGGCAACAAAATAATGTTGTGGACAATGTTACTAAATCGCAAAAACGGAAATTGGTCTCTTGTTTATTTAATTCATTTCGCAAGACGGGCTTGGCAGTTCATTAAAAGTAGATAATTGGTAATCCAAGTTGTATCTTTCATAGTGAAGACTTGTTAAACAGCCAAAATGACATTAAATTTCTATTACAAAATCAAGAAAGCTACCACTCTATACAGAAGAGCTGAGAAAGTTTTAGTATTTGCATCTCAAGTTTGTACGCGGGATGGATCCAAGAGAAGATTATCATGGGACTATAATGGAAGAGTAGTTGTTAGTGAAAAGTGAAAACCTCATATACCTCTGCATGTGCAACTATGCCATATTTGTCAATGGTAACTCCAGGCATATGCATCGTAGCACATGAATTATGCACCCGTGCCACATAAAGAGATGTCGGGAGTGAATCATTTTGTCAACAAACTTTCCAGAGCATGCAAGAAAGTTAGATTGCGAAGAGATAGATTAGGCTAATAGAAGGGCAGGTGAGTGCATTTACTTTCTTTTTCTTATAAATAAAAAAGAAATTTTCCTTTCTAATATAGTCTCAAACACTGAAAAACACTCGTGCACCTATACTGATCTTCTCAAAGGCAGTACAGGTATAACCTGTTAAAAAGTTTTTCCTATTATTTTCTCTTCTCGGTGGAATTTAATGTTCGTAGAATCCGTTAGGCAAAAGATGGTCCCCCATTGCACATCAAATCAATCCCAATTTCAGATAGTTTATTGAATGCAAATAGTTGATGCTATGATACAGGGTGGAAAATGTATATGCTTGAGTATATAAATATGAACAACCGCGTACCCCAATTATGTGTGACAACCAGCAGAGAATTAGGGAGTTTTCCTTGCTCCTCTTTCTATCTCTCCACTCTTGTCCAGTCACAGTGAGGTCAAGCATAGAGCATCAGCGAGATAGGAAAAGAGAATCATGGGTAGGAGTCCCTGTTGTGCAAAGGAAGGTTTGAACAGAGGGGCATGGACAGCTAGTGAAGACAAGGTACTCATAGATTACATTAAGATCCATGGTGAAGGGAAATGGAGAAATCTACCCAGGAACGCAGGTTTGTGGATTATCGCACAACAATACAAATTTTAAAAAAAATTAAAAAGTCTCACCATAAGTTACTGTCTGATGACAAATTTTCAGGTCTGATGAGATGTGGCAAGAGTTGCAGACTCAGATGGTTAAACTACTTAAAACCTGATATAAAGAGAGGAAATATAACAAATGACGAAGAGGAACTTATTATCAGGCTTCACAAGCTCCTGGGAAACAGGTGCAAGATTTTCTCCTTCCATGATCTTAATTTAACCAACATTTTATGTTTATATCCACATACAACGTATATATGATGAATTTTCAAGTCCAAGACTTTGGCAGATCATTCTCATGATTAGTGGTGCTTTTACACTTTCCATGTTCCCAAAAATTTCATCAACCATTTAAGTGATGTGATTGGTTTGGAGTCTGGGGGCTCCTAACTAAACCATTTCACTGAGATCAAAAGAAACTGAGACAATTGATCATCAACCCCTATTAATTCTTGGATTGGTGCAGGTGGTCCTTAATAGCAGGGAGGCTTCCAGGGCGAACAGACAATGAAATCAAGAACTACTGGAACACCAAAATCGGCAAGAAATTGAAAACTCAACAATGTCAAAAAACTTCTACGCATTTTATTCAGGCACATGACAAAACGAACCTCCATGCCCTAAAATCATCTGACCGGCCAATGAAAGTGAACGGTAATGCCAGTCCTATCAGGACAAAAGCGTCAAGATGCAGGAGAGTTGTGATACCACCTGAACTACAGTACAATGATGGACAATGGCAGACCAAGTCGACAATGGGGACATCTACGTCTCTGTTACATGAATTTTCATCACTTTCCAAGCCGATTCCGGATAAGGATAATTCGACAGATTTCATGTTGGATTTTCAGATGGATGAACAGCTTCTTTCGGATTTACTGAACACGGACTTTTTGCAGCCAAATGGCTTTGATAATGGATTGGCGAGCGACGACAACAACACATGCGACGACAATGGCCTGTTATCTTCAAATTCTAGCGGAACTGGCATGCTCGCAGATGACGCACTTCGTGACTCAGATTTCTGTCAATGGCTTCTATAAACGAAGAATTGCACTGGATTAAAGATTGAAATTTGGTTTAAAAAATTTATGAAAAATATGTTGGTCGAAAACCGAGTGCTCATAGCAGTCGCTTAACTTCTGATCATGTCCGCTGGCTGCATCTCACTATGTATGAGGTATGTGTTGATAATGTTTTTGAAGTGTGGAAAAGATATGATATGATATCAGATAATGATGTTACCATCCTGGTACTGAATTATTTTACCCTTAAAAAGAATGGAATGCTGAGAACAGGATATTTAAGGTGTAGCCAATAGAGAATACCGTGGGCAGAACTTTTGTAATTTGGTTGCAATTTGCAAAGCAGTGTATTGTCCGTTGATGGGCCATAATGTGCAATATATGAAATATCAACGTAGGTTCACGTTGATGCAAACCATGTACTTTAGTGACAGATCCATCTTCCTAAAACTCTGGAAATTCTAGAAAAAATGCGTTGAAATTATAACTTTTTCTCTGGCAGCATTTTAATGCTGGGGAAAATACAAGCAACCACAGACGCTCGCTGTCAAACATAAGCGAAACAACGGGAATTGCCATGCACACATGGACAGACAGACCAAACCCAACAGAGACCCATATGGAGATAACACTGTCGTGCTAAATAGGGGGTTGTGGTCTGAAATTAAGATGGTCCCTGATATAGAAAAGAAAAGTTGGTGCATCTCTATTAATTTCAAGTTTCATTTAATAGCTTCTTGTTGGAGTTCCATGCCCAAGATTTATAGCGAATTTGAAAGGCCCGTTTGCTGGAAGTGAACTCGTAAATTAAACTTTATTCTGACTCGTCACTTTGTTTTTCAATTTCCCGATCAAGTACTTTGGTTCATACTTCGCTTTCTTTTCCTTCAGAATGAGTTATGAGTGTCATGACTTCATAGTTACCACCATGAGCTAGCGCAGCGTTCAAGACGCTTTCGGGAAGGCATGCCTTTTATGGTTATTTGAAGTCTTTTCTTGGACCTACAAATAATGACCTTGGACCATCAATCACAGATGCCAAATTATAAAACAATCATGTGGAGAAGCAATAAATATAATCTGTTATATGTGACTTGTGTTGTACCCAATTAAGTTTCAGGAGATATAGAGGTCTTTACCTACAAATAATGCCCCTGAACCATCAAACAACGATGTCATATTACAAAAAACAATATTGTAAATAAACATTATAGATGTCACGTTACATTCTTATAATGTATTCATTTCCTGGACATAAGATATGTCTAGGTTTCAGGAGCAAAGGGAAGATATTCGAAATCATTTTCTCCTGAAAACATCTGTTTATAGCTTGTTAAACAGGATAGCCAGATTTATTTTTTTATTTTTTTTATTTTTTTCTTCTAGCTCACACCAACGGTATCGAGATTGATAAAAAAGCAAATCCTACTTGACAATAACATAAGAAATAAAACATTTCATTTGCTAACCAAAAAGTGTAACACATTTGAAAATAAAGTGATCAAAGAAATACAACCATATACAACTAATCTTGACTTCCAATAGTGTTGCTGAAAAAAAAATATATATAAGCAGAACATAAATTTTTAAACCTGACAAAAGAGTAGCCTATTTTGTCTCTTTCGTTCCGATCAATGAAAGGTTAGTATCGTGATTTAGTTTTCATAAGCCTCCTTTGATTCCTTGTTAAAAGAAGACATTCTTGTAGCTTATACGTCTTTCACTTCTGTAGTGGATTGTCAGAATCATTGGATTATTAATTTGTAGGACGGCTTTCCTATATATATTCCAAACCACAGAGCCATCATTCATTATATCAATGAATCAAGTTGATTTCATGCCATTGGTCAATTAAAATATATCTTCATTTCAGAAGAATTTTTAGTTTAAGTGTATGGATGGATAACGATTTAAGAAGGTAATAGATATCCTAACGTGCAAGCAAGCACATGTTGACCTCTTTAATTTGTTAATTCACATTCATATTAGTTCCTTATATTTTCGTTAACTTTCAAGGTAAACTTAGAAAGGGAAAAGGCCATACTCAATACCAAGTCTACGTAGAGAAGACATTAGTAATTGATTAATTATTTATTTATTTAATGAAAATATAATAATAACATTGACTAATAAACAGCCATTTTCAAATCACTCTCTAGAATTTCATTGTTTCTCTTTTAAATTAATATTGTTTTTCTTTAGTTTCTTTTAATGGTAACTAACAAAAATCACTATATATAATCATTGAAACTAAAAGTAGAATATTGTTAAAGACATGAAAATTGTATTTCATCACATATGGTTAGAGGAGCTATGCTTAGTGGATTAGGTGAAGAAAATGTGTGATGTTTAATAAATCACAACTTGAGCTTTTAAAATGATAAGCTTTAAAGATCGACTTTTATGTTAATATATAAATTGTCACTCATTCATTCTAGAGCTAATGCTAAAGAGGTAGGGTTGATTAGATTAAAAAAAACAAGAAAGTTATATATTCAAAAGTGTACACATGACATATGGAACTTTTGGCAAGATTAAATTCGTAGTTTATCTTTCATTTTGGGTTATTATTAACATAGTTGAGGCATTAAATAAATTTAATTGACTATTCAACTCACTTGTGCTTTTGAGCTCTTAAGTATGCTTCTTTGGAGAAAGTCATTCTACTCATCAAGAGCTTTCATTTGGTATAAAAATTGTTGAATTTTGAGACTAAATATTTTTCAATGACCAGAGGGAATAGTTCGATGACTCGAGGAATATTTTGGTCACGAGAGTTACTGTTCCGGTGACCATTTTGATCATTTTTGTGAAAAATATAAAAATTCTAAAAATTAGATTAATCATTTTTCTCTAAAAACCATAGTGAGATTTTCAACGGTTTGCGAATTGAAAATCACGTAACGTTTAGGCAAGAATAGGAGAAATTTCCAAATTTTATAAATGAACTACTTAGGCAATTCGAATGATACCTAAATTGTTATTTGAGCCTAATAACTCCTAATTAGCACTGATTGAGATATTTTTCTTTCGATTTACTAGGTATAGCAGGAGCGGGACCCCATCAGAAGATTTTGACGGACAAATTCGATTACCAAGTAAGTCCATACCGACTTACTGTTACCATAGTTGGACCAACAAATGAATATTGTTCAATGCTGGTATAGATGACAGCATGTAGCAAATGCATAACCACGTTCATATGCATGTGTATCTATATATATATATATCGATCGATACCTATATATTTATATAGCGAACGCATATATACAGTAATGCATACCTACTTTAGTATAAGCCTTTATATCGAATTAACTGAATAGATATGTTGGGTTGGGTATTGTATACATGCATTGGTCATTACATAACTGAATATTTACTTGATAAATTGCAATTTTAATAATTTAATATATATTATTAGGTTTAATTGTGGGGAAGAAAAGATCTGTAGGACGTGTCACCTAATAGGTATGTATCAGGACCAGATACACACTAGTTATGACTATGAAAGTTTTTTTATTTATGATATTGAGATATGTTATGGGTCAATCTTGGTTGATGTTTGGCTCCCGATCGGACCCTTATTTGTGATGCTTATGACTTTGGATTCTTTAAGCGAGGGCTAGTCTGTTAGTGATGTTTGGCTCCTCACAACCCCTTTAGATTAAGAGAGTCTTATGAATATATGAGTATAAGAGCATGGCTGGTCCGTTGGTGATGCATAGCTCCCCGCAGCCATTCGAGGTTTAGAGTTGTGAAGGCTTACCCTTGGAGATTAGGGTCCTACAGATATTCTTCCCCACAATTTATTTGAGTTGTTGATGTGATTGGATTTATAGCATAATGTGTATGTATTTTGATATTCATGCATGACTGTGCGCATAGCATTATGGATTGTAGGACTGTGTGAGCTTACTCAGTGAGGTTTGAATCCCCTCAACTTTATTTTTTTCAACTCAGCTACCACCGACTTCACAACAATGACTCATGTGATGTGTCTGCTGCAGCCTACCATGTTTATGTATATTCTTTCTTTATTTTCATTTATCTTGTATTGTGGCGTCCGTATTGACAAGATTTCATGAGTTGTAAAAACTTCTTTCTGACAAGCACTATTGTTATTGTGATGTATGGACTTGCTGCGTTCCTGGGGTTTGAATTTATTTTGTTGCTAGTGTTAGGCTTACATGTGATCTGGGGTTTCGAACCTCAAGTCTCACGTGTCGGACACACACCCATTTCGGGTCGTGACAAAGTTGGTATCAAAGCCTAGGTTACAGATTTACGGCCTAGGATATTCTTTTTTTTTGTAACTGCAGACACATAGCAATCTACTTCTTTTTAAAGTAACTTCTTATAGAACATGTGCATATTCTCACTGGTAGTACTGACCATTCTTTTTCTTTCAATTTCAGCATGAATAGACGCACTCAATTTCTCACTCGACTTGACTAAGAGGGTCACGATGAAGCCTCGACTCAGGATGAGACATCTGCCTCTGCTGCTTCATCTAGAAGGCAAGGTAGGCGCAAAATGACTCAGACATAAGAGGTCCCTGTCGAGGCATAGGAGGTGTCATAAGGAGTTCCTGGGGCATTTTCATTTGATATGCAGGCATTCCTAGCGAGGATAGAGGCTAATAATGCTATCTTTCGAGACTCAATGATGATGATGATAATTCAACAGCAATAGCCAACTCCCCCGGTGGCAGTTCCAGAACAAGAAAGGTCAGATACGCAATTATCTACGACATATACAAGGTTTCGTCCGATAGAGTTCAATAGAACTAGACCTCGAGAGGCTATTGATTTTCTCGATGAGGTAGATATGCAAGGCAAGAGGATGCATTGTTCTGATACATAACTGATGGGTCTAGTAGAGATATCTTTGCAAGGGATGGCCAAGGATTGGTACCGAAATCATATCCTTCCATACTTGGGCACAGTCACTTGGTCATAGTTTAGAGAGAGACTTATGGACTACTTCCTCTCTTTTGCAACTCGTGAGTCGCTCATATTAGAGTTTCTAAACCTACATCATGGAGATAGGATAGTGGATGAGTACACCACGAACTTTAAATACTTGAGTTGTTATGCCCTAGAGATTGGTTCAGATAAGTTGAGGAAGAACAACTAGTATGTGTTAGGGCTGGGACCTCTTTTTATCAGCATAATTATGAGCTGTCGAGAGAAGTTCTCCACCTTAGTGGATATGGAAAAACAGTTAAAGAGGATTATGGTGGAGCAGGGTACCTTGTCTATGGGAGAGCAGAGTAGGAGGCACTCCACAGGATCCTCTAGGTTTCGGCAATGACAGTAGTAGCAATCAAACTTCTCACTAGGGTTCAACCAAAGTGGGAGTTCTTAGTAGAGGGTTATTCGAGCTCATAGCAAGGCGAGATCTGGTCTTAGACACCTGGGAGGATTCAAATTCACGCCTGGTGCAGGTAGTAGCAATAGTGGGCAGAGCTCAGGGTGTAGTAGTTCAAGCTCAGTTTCTTCCATTTGTCAACAGTATGGTAAAGTGCATCAGACTCCATGTCACATACCACCAGGAGTTTACTATAGATATGGCCAGTATGGGCTTTTAATCAGAGATTGCCCTATGATGGGATATCAGCATTCCTCTTCAAATGTAGCGCAACCTCCATTTCAACAGCCATAAGGGGGATCACAGTTTGGTGGTTAGCTGGGGTGAGGATTTGGAAGGAGATAGTTGGGAGGTAGATCTAGAGGCTGCGATATGGGACAATCCTCTAGCTCTCAGCTGGTAGGTCATGGTCAGGCTAGGGTGTTCACTGTGAACCCTCAAGTTACACAGGCTTCCAATGTAGTGGTATCAGGTATCATTCTCGTTTGTGGATTAGAAGCTATATTTTTTATAGATTTAGGAGCAAGTCATTCTTTTATATCACCCAACTTTTCTATGAGGTTAATAATAGCACGAGATAAGATGGATGAATCTCTATTAGTACCTACACCTCTGATTGATGCCATAAAGGTAAATTTGATCTACTACTTATGTCCTGTGGAGATTAATGGTAGGAGATTGGTAGCGAATCTGATGGTATTGACAGTTATAGATTTTGATTTAATATTAGGAATGTACTAGTTATCCCATCATTATGCTACCTTGGATTTTAGAGAGAAGGAAGTGATGTTTAAGATTTCAGGAAACGTAGAGTTTATCTTTAAGGGGGATAGAAAAATTACCCCTTCCAACATAGTTTTAGCAATAGTGGCCAACAAGATGCTCAAACAAGGATGCCAAGGATTTTTGGCCTCAGTCAGGGATTTAGTGGTAGAGGGCATCAGTCTCCAAAGCGTTCCAATAGTTTGGAAGTTTTCAAATGTGTTTCCTGAAGAGTTACCAGGGTTACCCCAGAGCGAGAAATCGAATTTTGTATTGACGTAGTACCTGGTATGGCTCTGATTTCTATACCACCATGTAGAATGGCACCTACAGAATTAAAGGAATTAAAGGAATTAAAGAAGCAGTTACAAGATCTATTAGATAAGGATTTTATCAGACCTAGCACTTCGCCATGGGTTGAATCGGTACTGTTTATGAAGAAAAATAATGGTTCTCTCCGATTGTATATTGATTATCAGCAGTTAAATAAGGTGACTATTCACAACAAGTATCCACTACCTCGAATTGACGATTTGTTTGACCAAATTTAAGGTGCGAAGTACTTTTCTAAGATCGAGATACCATCAACTAAGGATCAGAGGAGATGATGTATCTAAGACTGCCTTTAGGGCTTGGTACGACCATTATGAGTTTTTAGTAATGCCTTTTGGCCTTACAAATGCTCCAGCAGCTTTCATGAATATGATAAATAGAGTATTCAAGTCATTATTGGATAAGTTTGTGATTGTTTTTATTGATGACATTTTGGTATATTTGTGGACAGATAAGGAGCATGCCAAACACTTAAGATTGGTATTGCAGATAAGTCGAGAACATCAACTGTATACCAAGTTATCAAAATGTGAATTCTGGTTTGAGAGTGTTGCATTTTTAGGACACATGGTATCTCAATAAGAAATACAAGTGGACCCGAAGAAGGTAGAAGCTGTGATGAATTAGGAAAAACCAAGGACTGTGATAAAGGTACAGAGTTTTCTCAGGTTAACAGGTTACTATCGAAGATTTGTTTCTAAGATAGTAGCCCCGTTGACACAATTGACATAAAAGAATGTCCAATTTATTTGGTTCAATGCTTGCGAGAAGAGTTTTAAAAAACTGAAGGAGTGTTTAACTTTAGCTCCAATATTAGCTTTACCAACGGAAGGTGGAGGATTTCAATTGTACTGTGATGCTTCGAGAGTTGACCTTAGATGTGTATTGATGCAAAATGGCAGGATGATGCTTATACTTTCAGGTAATTAAAGAAACACGAACCAAATTATCCTATGCATGATTTAGAGATGGCAGCAGTAATCTTTGCCTTAAAAATTTGGCGACATTACCTGTATGATGATACATGTGAGATTTTTATAGACCACAAGAGTTTAAAGTATATATTCAACCTAAAGATCTAAATCTGAGGCAAAGAAGGTGGATGGAATAACTAAAAGATTACAACTGTACGATCCAGTATCATTCAGGGAAGACAAATGTCGTGGAAGATGCTTTAAGTAGGAAATCCTCAGGTAGTTTGGCGCATATCGTAATAGAGATGAGAGCTTTGACTAAGGAGCTGCATGATTTGATGGATCGAGATACTCAATTTTAGATTTCAAATGCAGGAATATTACTGGTCAGCATCAAGGTGCGGTCAATATTATTAGACAAGATTAGGATTGCCCAAGGTCAAGATCCTAAATTTCGACAACTTATTTATGACATTCAAGAAGGACGACTTGCAAATTTTGAAATCGATAAAGAATTCATCCTTAGAATGAATGGGAGATTGTGAGTTCTAGGTATAGAAAACTTGAAAGAGGAGATTCTAGAGGAAGCGCATTATGCTGCATATAATGTGCATCTGGGTTCCATCAAAATGAACCATAATATAAGAGATACGTATTGGTGGGACGGTATGAAGAAAATGTGGCTGAATATGTTTCTAAATGCTTGACTTGTCAATAAGTAAAAGCTGAGCATCAAAAGCTCTCAGGTAAGCTATAATCTCTACTAATTCCTCAATTGAAATAGGAGAGGATCACGATGGATTTCGTAGTTGGTCTACCTTATATAAGAACTTGATGTGATTCAATCTGGGTGATTGTAGATAGATTAACAAAATCATTCCTGTAAAGAATACTTATTCGGTGTCCAAGCTCACTCAAGTTTATATTGATCAGATAGTGTGCCTCTATAGAGTACCTGTATCGATAGTTTCAGACCAGGGATCGTAGTCCACATCTCGGGTCTGAAAAAAATTACAGGAGGCAATGGGCACTAGATGAGATTTTAGTATGACATTTCATCCTCAGATTGATGGACAGTCCAAAAAGACAATTCAGACCTTAGAGGATATGTTGAGGATGTGTGTGATAGATTTTGGCGTTATTTGGGATTGGCAATTACCTTTGATCAAGTTCGCTTATAATAATAGCTACCACAATAGTATTACGATGGCATCATATGAGGCATTGTATGGACGAAAATGCAGGTCACCAATGTGAAGAGGTAGGCAAGAGGCAGTTGGAGGGCCCAAAATTAATCAAGATCACGTTAGAGGAGACCTTATTGATCAAGCAGAGGCTAGAGGCAGCTGTCAGTAGACAAAAGAGTTATGCTGATCTAAAAATTAGGAAGTGGAGTTTTAAGTCAGAGATTTTGTATTCCTTAAAGTATCTCCAATGAAGGCTGTGATTAGGTTTAGAAAGAGAGGAAAATTGTATCCAAGGTATATTAGACCTTACGAGGTAAGTGAGAGGGTTGGAAGTATGGCATACCAGTTGACATTACCTCCAAACATGGCCTAAGTTCATCCATTATTCCATATTTCTATGCTTGGCAAGTTCATTCCCGACCCTTCCCATGTACTCCAACTGCAGAGTGTGGAAGTAAGTGAGAATTTAACCTACAAAGAGGAGGCAATGGTTATCATGGATTAGCAGGTGCGACAGCTTCAATTAAAACAAATTCCCATGGTTAAGGTGACGTGGAGGAATGGTCGCATTGAAAAAACTACTTGGGAGATAGAGAGAGAGATGAGGGAATTGTATCCATACTTCTTTCCTTAATAAACCTTATTATAAAATTCGAGGACGAATTTTTTTTGTAAAAGGGAGAGAATGTAACATCCCATATGCTATATATATAAGAGACAATTTCTTCTTTTTTCCCATTTTCTTATATTTTCATTTTAAATCCCCCAAAAGCTACTATTCGTGAATTCCCTCTCTTTAACCATTCTTCATTGTCGGTGACTCAAACAGGTTAGTGTTGTATACCAGTCTCTCCCTCTCAACCAATCCATCATATCCATACCCGTTTTAGCCACCATCGTCACCGGAATCATCTTAAAAAGCAAGGAGAAAAATCAATGAAAAACTCTAATCGTCGATCCTTTACATCCGATGGTTGTTTCCGGTCACCACCACCACCATTTGACTCATCTCGAAGTCAAGAACAAAGCTCCATGGTCTTGTCGTCATTCGTCGCCCAGATCGCCACCTAATGACAGAAAAAGAGGTTAGGGTTTCAACTTGTTTTTCTTCAATTTGTTCAAATCTGTTTAGAATCTGAGTATAATGCTTTGGATAAAGTTATTCTACTTATCAAAAGCTTTCATTTGGTATAAAATCGTTGAATTCTGATACTGGAGATTTTTTGGTGACCAGAATTGTTCCGGCGACCATTTTGGTCACTTTAGTGAAAATTTTCTAAAAATGCTAAAACTTATACTGATCATTTTTCTCTAAAGAACCATAGTGATATTTGCAACGATTTTCAAATTAAAAATCAAGGAACGTTTAAGCGAGAATAGGAGAAATTTCCGAATTTTATAAATGAACTACTTAGGCAATTCGAATGATACTTAAATTGTTATTTGAGCCCAATAACTCCTAATTAGCACCGATTGAGTTATTTTTCTTTCGATTTACTAGATATAGTAAGAGCGGGACCCCATCGAAAGGTTCAGACGGATGATTTCGATTACCTGGTAAGTTCATACTGACTTACTGTTACCATAGTTGTACTAGTAGGTCAATATTGTTCAATGCTAGTATAGATGACAGCATGTAGCAATGCAGAACTATATTCATATACACACACATGCATATGAATATATATA
>JANQBM010000001.1:13395560-13436616 GCA_025594535.1 Erythroxylum domingense | reverse complement strand
TATTGCTAATGACCTTTAAAATGCTTAAGGTCGACACAAATCTTAAGACTTTCATTTGTATTATGACAATATACAATAAACTATATGACTGCGCATAAAATGATGAACATCTGCATATATAAAAATATAATGTCGTAGTACATGAAATCTATACAAATATATTAGGAGCAAATACAGTGTTCTTTAGCTAATAGTGTCTAAGGACTTCAATAAACATATACTATATACATATATCTTTAAAATAACTAGGTGAAGTCCTTTAGTTAGAGAATCAACAAGCATATACTTAGTCTCCAAATGCTCCACCTTAATGTTTCCTTTATGTATTAATTCATTTATGGTTAGATATTTGACCTTCAAATGCTTAGACTATGTGATGTTCTTATTGTTGTGACTAAATAATACAACAAAAAATATTATCAAAATAAAATCGAATAGGTTTAACCAGTGAATCAACCACATACAACCCAAAAATCAAGTTTTTAGGCCAAACCACTTGGGAAACAGCTATATAGCAGGCCATAAACTATGCATGCATAGTCAAGAAAATTACCAGTGTCTGCTTAACAGTCTTCGATGATACTACACCATCTGTTAACATAAAAATGTACCATTATATGAACTTCCTATCATATGGGCACATAACATAATCTAAATTCGTATAACCTATGAGGTCTAAAGTAATGAATTTTTTGAATGTCAACTATAATCCTTAGTTCCATTCAGATATCTAAACACTTATTTTACTATATTCCAGTGGTATATTCCTAGGTTAGGGGGATAAATACCTAGTAGTCGAACAATAAATGCAATATCCAATCTAATGCATACCTGAGCATACATCAGGCTACCAACTGCACTAGAATAAGGTACATTCTTCATAGCCTCTCTTTTTATATCATTTTTTGGACATTGTACCAAAGATAATCTCTTACCATAAGAGATAGGTTTTGTAATAAGTTTACAATTAGCCATATTAAACTTTTGCAATACTCGCTTAATGTATGCTTTTTATGAGAGACTCAACAAGTATTGAGACCTGTTTATGTGAATCTGAATACCTGGCATAAAAATGTCTCACCAACATCCTTTATGTTAAAATGCTTAGCCAAAAGCTACTAAACCTCATGCAGTATGGTCAAAACATTTGATACGAGTATGATATCATTCACATATAAAAGTAGAAAGAAAACCTTACTCCTTCTAACCTTATAATACAAATATCTTCAACTTTATTTTTTAAAAAGCAAAATGAGGTAAAAACCTCATCAAACTTTAGGTACCATTGTCTATAAGCTTGTTTTAAACTACATATAGATTTTTTCAATTTACAGACCATGTCAACTTTATCTTGATCCTGAAATCCTTCAGATTGTTCCACATTGATCTCTTCATAAAATCTCCATTTAGGAAAGCGATTTTGACATCCATCAGTGTAGCTTCATATCACAATTAGCTAATATTGTCTTAATCACTCTATATCCTAGAGGATACCAAAGAAAATATAATATTAAAGTCGATCCCTTGTCTTTAAGTGAACCCTCTGGCAACCAATTGAGCTTTAAATTAGTCAACTTTACCCTTAAGAGCCCTTTTTGGTTTTGTTAATCCATTTACAACTGATAGATTTTTAGTTATGTATAAATCCTTAAGCTCTCATACCTTATTATGTTTCATGGATTGCATCTTATACCTTATTGCATCCCACCAAACTTCCATATAAGATCCCGAAATAGCTTCTATAAAAGTAGTTAGATCTACTACATATCTAATAACATAATCTTATTCACCTAAATAAACTATGTAATCAGATGAGATAGTAGGCCTTCTCACTTTAGTAGATCTTCTTAATCGAACTGATTCAGTATACTCTTGTACATTAGGAACCTCAATTTGAACAGGTATGGGTTCTTGTCCTTATACTAGTATGTTACTCAGACCTTGATTCAGTAGTTTTGAATGTATGAGTGATGGATATGAAATAACTATGGTATCCACCCATTTATCATCAAAGGTGAGAATGACTATACTCATCAAGATGACCACCCTTGTTTTAGACATTATTCTCCAGAAACATAGTTGTTTGTAATTCCACTATTTTAGATCCTCTATCTTTATAGTAAAATATGTACCCCTTAAAGTGGTAGGGATATCTAACAAAATAACAGCTCGTGAAATGAGAATGTAACTTATCTTTATAAGGATTATACAAATGTACCTTACTAGGGCAACCTTATACATGAAGATGAGTGAGGCTAAGCTTATACCCCTTTCATATTTCAAATGGTATTTTTGAAACTGATTTACTTGGGACTCTATTAAGTATATATAAGGCAGTCTTTATAGCTTCACCTTAAAGGTAATCAAGTAAATTAGTCATTTTTGTATTGACCTCATCATGTCCTTTAATGTGCAATTCTGCCTTTCGACCACACTATTTTGTTTCAAATTACCCGACATAATGAACTGAGCTACTATTCCACAGATTCTACATATTTAGCAAATGGATATTTTTCTTGTCCTAAAACTCTATGTCTGCCATAATATTCACCTTCATGGTAAAATTTGACAATCTTAATTAACCTTCCTAATTAGTTCTTAACTTCAGCCTTAAAGATTTGGAATTTCTTAGGAACTTTAGATTTTTTTTAAGCAATAACACATATCTATAATAGGAATAGTCATCCATAAATGTCAAAAATATATTAAATTACGCAATATAATTTTATAAAGTCCACATATACCCAATAAGTTAATCCTTTTTTCTATATTATGGTCAACTTATCCCTTTTTTTCTTTATTATGATCAACTTACCCTTATAATAATTAACATATGTTTTTATATCATCATAATATAGAGTTAGGAGAATGTTATCCTTAACCAATTAATTGAACTTTTTCGTAAGTAGTCAATATGCAATATCGCAAGTGCTTGGTGTAGCTCTAACTAGTACCGATAAATACGAGTTGATCTTATGGAGACAGTAAGTGCTGGTAATTGCCGTTATTCTATTATCTAGCTTTAAAAATAATTGTGGGGTTTTTTTAATTAAGGAAACTAAAATTAAGCAAATAAAATAAACAAGCGGCATGATTAAAGCAGAGAACAACGTTACAAATACCGTATCGGACCTAGTACTAGATTGGATTATGGTAATACTGGGTACTGTTTCAAGCAATTTTTTAAATTTATAAAATAGTCCCTAAATTTTTTTCAAAATTACAAAAAAATCTTTCAATATTGTACAATATAATTTAAATCAACCTGTCCCAAAAAATAATAATAATAGAAATTTAAAATAACGAAAATTTATTTATTTTTCTTAATATTGTTTTTACATATTCCACATATAAATAATAACTACAATTAATATGAAAAATATTATTTTATCATCATATAAATATAAAATTAAGAACAATACAAAGTATTTAAAATATTATAATCTTATCATATAATAAATAATAATTACATCAAAATACCAAATAAAAAGAAAAATATAATCAATAATAAAATATAATTTCTATCTTAATATTTAATTTTCAATAATTAAAAATTATTTTATATTAATATGTAATTGTTATTAATAATAAAATATTGTTATATTTATATTAACAATTTTAAAAGGAAATACAAAAATTTTAGGCCTCTTAATTTTCATTTTAACGTATTTTTAATTATTCTTTGCAGCAAAATATAAATATTATTTAATATATGAATTTAAATATTTCATTATTGAAAATAAAAAGAGATGAGGTGAAGAAAAGAGAGAGTGAGTGTGAGAGAAAAATAAAGAGAGAAGAAGGTAGCAAAGGGGTTGAGTTTATTAAAATTTTCATTTTTTGCAAAAAATGCCTCTAATTTTTTTAAAATTTTCAGTACTGGCTGATATATGGCCGATATTCCAAATACTAGTGGTACCGGTCGGTACCAGCAAAACTGGTCGATACTGGCCAATATTTAAACTTGGTACTGAAACATTCTATTTTATACCATTTTTAGGCTGGTACGATACAAAAAATCATTACAATAGTAGAGAATTGATGAATCACTAAATTAATTATCGATATTAATTAATTAGTAACTAGGCTTCGGATGCCCTAAACCCTTAACTGACTGATCTTTTGACAATCAATTGTTTTGTTGATTAATTGGACTGTGGAGACTCCTAAGGTATGCTAATAGTTGACCTTGAGTCTACTAACAACTAATTCTAAGGTTTCTAATTGAATTACACAGCTAAATTTTTATAGAATTATGTTACCGTATTATGAATCCTTCTATTATGTTTGATCCTAATCTGAAAGATTTATGTCATCCTATCTCTAAGGTTGCAATCAACTCTTTCCAATTATTATAGATCGATTCAAACTTAGGATTTCTCAATCGCTACATATGAAATCAAATTTAGTTATGATAAATCATACTACTAGATAATAATAAAACAGATAATTGGATCGGAATAATCAAACAACTCAATTACATTCACAAAATAATCAACACATATTTCAATATCATATAGGATTCATCTAGCCTAAATACTAACAGAAAAATTAGTTACACATTGGCAAACATAGAATCAAATACATATACATAGAAAACTAAATCGAGAATAACATAATCATAATTCTAAATCTCCCTAGTTGTTCTCTATCGAGTATTCTGATGATGTAGACATCCAATCTTAGGTTCTAAAGGATCTACAGATAAAAAATATGTGTCTCCCGCTCCCCAAGCTTCAAATTGCCTTCAGAACAATGTTTGCCACTTCCTCCTCTCAATTGTCTCTGAAACGTCACTTTTATATGGAATGACGTTGTGCATCAGACCATGTATAATCATAATTTTCTGGATATCGCAAAAGTGCACAGGCAGATGCACGGTCGTGTATTCCTTCCATATTGCCAATTCTTAACTTTACGTCGTGTTTTCGTCCGAATTCTTCTCCTTTAAGTCTATAAAGGCAATTGTAATTTGTATACACACTTAAGACGAATTAAGTACCGAATGTACACCAATTGTATAAAATACCAAGCGAAATACATCAAATATGGGTGTAAAGGATAATCAATTATGCATCTATCCCCAATCTCTCAACTCTATCTCCGGAAATGTTACCCAACCTTTTATGCCACAACATGAATGACTTCTCTTTTGTTAGGATTCTCTTTCTAATGACCTATTTTGCAATATATGAAGAAGCATACATCTTATTAGGGGTAAGATATATTATATATAAAACATATGAAAAGAAGGCAGTATCAATAAGTTTTGCAATGAAAGATAACTTTACAACAAAATTTTCCTTCTTTATCTAAAACAGATATATAAAATCAAATTCCATCTAAAAGATGGTATACAAAATGTGTCATTTAAATATAAGCTTGAATGTTGTATCAATGTTCAAACAAATATCTCCTACAGAGATTACATCAACTTCTTTGTTATTTCCCACCATCAGTTTTTCCTCCTTACTCGACTTTCTCTTTTGTATGAATCCCTACATTATGGAAGCAACATGATTAGCGGGTCCATTATTTAGCGACTAAGAACTTGATTTGGCTATAGTAAGATTAGAATCATGTATCATACAAGCTATGGAGTTAAATGATAGCTCTTACCTTTCTTTCTAGGTTTTATATTTCTAGATTTCTAGCTTCTCATGTCCTTCTTCTTACAGAAGAAACACCTTAGACTCATATTATTTACAATATCCCTAAGAGCTCTAGTAACATTGTATTGACTAATATCTACATATGAAAAAAATTTAGGTTTCTTACCTTTAAATTTAAAGGGCTTTACCTTTGCCTTCCCCTTAGTTGCTATTAAGGTTGTATAATTTATATTCTTCATCTTCTCTTCATTAGCAATAAAATGGGTGATCAATGCATTTATGTCCCAAACTTCATCCTAATAATTATATGTGGTAACCAGAATACCAAATTTTGATGAAAGTGTATTCAGAGCATAGTGAAATATACAAAACTTAATAATATAAATATTTAATGCCCTTAGCTTAGTCTGAGGCAAACCATTCTAATTATGTACTCCCTCACTCCACCTACTCCTATAAAGTACGATTCCTTTAATAAGGCACCTATTTCAGTATTAGAAGATAACTTATATCTCAGTGAGACGTTATTGAGGAAATCCCTTGCTCTATTCATTTCTGAAAGTCCACTTAACAGATGGTTTAGTATGGATCTGTTTATAGTCAAATAACACATCTAAATTGACCTTTCCCCGAATGTATATATTGCTCTCTTAACTTTTGAGTTGATAGTTGTAGGTGTTGATGGCTATCCTTAACTATGACCATATTGATATCTGTCATCTCCAACGCAAATTTCATATCTTGCTTCCATTTCTTAAAATTGAAACTAGTAAGGGTTTCAATTGCGACATTTTTATTATTTATAGAGAATGTGACTGCAAAATTAATAATATAATGATCAGCACAAATATAGGATAATATTGATACTCAAAGCCATATAAAAGTATTTGTACTGAGTATCTTATTATACATATCATGAAACAGAACTAAATACATAATACATGCAAATAAGATATCAAAATAAAACTGATCAGAGTAGACACTATTAACTTTTATAACTCTACCATTTGTGGGCAAACAGATCACTCAAGTAATTGCTTTCCTTCATTTTATGCCTTTATGCACATATCAGAGTCTTATATAAAATCAACACTTATAGGCAAAATAATAAGATACAAGACCAAAGACATTCCTAAACATTTAAGCATAACAATTCAAATTCTAACTTGAAAGGTCATTATGGTGACTATACCCTCATTAGTATCCAAATGGATCCACAAGCACAAGGAACACACCTATAGGTTATCCTCACATTTTTCTATATAGGCATATAAAATATGTGACATTTTACCATTCTTAAATTCAAAATCCTTATGTACATACTCATTATCACATATTAATGTTAAACACATTATCAACAAACTTTATTTGAGAATTTATCATAAAGAAAATATCAATCAGAGTATAATCACGTGATATTAAACACAAATGCATTATATGTGATACCAAAACAATATTTATTTCTTTTATTTCAAGTCAAATACATGAAACTTCACTCAATCATAGCTTTAATAACCTTATTTAATTTTTCTGAAGTTAACTTTATTTATTACCTATGTAATAATTTCATAAAATTAAAAAATTATTTTATAAATTCACAAAACCTTAAAAGCTGATATAAAATAACTTAAAGGGTCATTTTGTGAATTTTAAAAATTTTGAGTTCTTTTTCTATGATGTACCAATGTCAACAGATGACATCAGCACTTCGCGTACTATAGATGACACGTTTACAAAACACGTCAAAGACTCACGCATCTCTAGATTTGTAAGACATATATATATTATGTGTCAAATATGCAAAAACGCGCACAGTCTCCAATGGTGTATAGATCACACGTGCGGTACGCGTAAACGTGTTAACTTCCTTTAGCGCATGTTGTCCACACACCAAACACATGTCTGATACTTATCTCCTGTATGTGCCAATTGCTTGGTGCACATGTATCACCATAGCAAACACTGAACGCGTCCTATAAGCAACAGGCTACTTCTTCATCACTTGTCCCTCTAATCATGAAAAAAAGGGAATTTTTATGACATTTGTGGTGATTTTGGCAATATTTTGTTAGAAAATCCCCACAAAGTCCATTTTGACCCATTTTGCATGCAACTCTTGTTCAAAATCAATTCAAACACCAAATGCGTAACTTATATAAGTAAAACATATTATTTTCTCTTATTTCTTTATGGAGAAATTTGAAAATCTACGTTCAAATTCATATAATCATGGAACTGCTCTGTTACCACGTGTTAGAAATAACATGAACTTTATTTACAGACTCAAGATCAACCATGAACTTGTATTAATAAAGAATATGCGAAAAAATACCTATTTTGCTATCTATTGAATGATGAACAAGCTGCTAAACTGCTTCAACAAGTTCTTAAAACTTTTCATCAACCTTTATAAAAATTGTATGTCTTTATATCGTTAACATTTTTTTCTTCCTTTCTTAATACATAGGCCTTTTAATGGGTCAGAGAAATTGAATGTTCACAAACTTACTTAAACAAACAGTAAAAGACCTTAGTAGCTATTTATAGTAACCTTATTAGGCCTCCTATCACATGTTCAATAAATAACTTATGTTAGCAAAGTAAAGAGCTAGGATAATCACAGAGCAAATGTATTCAAGATAGAAAGGATTACAGGACCAAAAGGGCAACCCTCCTCCAGCTAAAAGCCCATATAATCAAAACACCATATGCCCTATTCTTTTCCTCCTCCGTCCTATATCAACCTGACACTTTCTCAAAGTTAGTTACTACCCTATATTTGCTACCCTTGCCCAATTCAATTAAAGCTAGGAATATTCTAGACTACGACTCAATGTTTATTATGCCTAGTATAGACTAGCAGAGGCTTGCCAGTGTGGCCTCCCTTATCCACAGAAGGACCCCTATTATTACTCCCCTCTTTAAACAGACCTTTTCCATAAGGTCTGACTCTGAAAATTGACCCTAAAAGTCAGCACAAGATAGCCAAGTAGCATCATCAAGAGATTTTCCCTACCATTGCACTAGTAATTGTGGCAAGGATCAGTCGAATCACCCAATTACTGAACTAAAATAATCTTTTCAGGAAGAAAACTATCCTCCACCATGATCAAGCCCCTAGGCAAAGCTATCGAAGTGGATGACTACTTGCAGATTTTTTTAATTGAGAGATGTAAAACACCGAGTGAACCCATGATCCTTGAGGAAGGTTCAAATGGTAGGCTACCTTACTCAATTTCTGCACAATAGGATAAGGACAAAAGTACTTAAACTGCAACTTACTATAGACAACCTTAGAGATTATTCCTTAGCGATGAGGGCGTAATTTTAAAAACACCTTATCCCCAACCTTAAATTCTACCTGTCAACGATGCTTATTTGCTACTGTAGTCATTCGATCTTACGCCCGACAAAGATTATAATGAAGCAGGCGAAGAATCTCTGAACGATCTTGATGTTCAGTAGCCACTGCTGCCACCCGAAATTCTCCAGGGAGGAACTGATACAATGTAGGAGGTGGACAACCATACACCACCTCAAAGGGGGTAGTATTCGCAATACTGTGGAAATTGGTGTTATACCAATATTCCGCCCAATTGAGCCACTTGCCCCAAGCCTTAAGCTGTTTCGAGCAGAAGCAGTGCAAATATATCTCAAAGCACCCATTTACTACTTTCGTTTGGCCATCCGTTCGAGGATGATATGCCGTACTCATGATCAATGTAGTACCCCAGCTTTTGAACAATTCCTTCCAAAAACAACTAAGGAAGATAGGGTCTCTATCACTCATAATAGAATGAGGCACCACATTTAGATGCACAACCTCTTTGACAAAAACATCAGCCACAGACTTTGAATATAAGGATGATGCAGCCCGATAAAATGTGAGTATTTACTGAGTTTGTCAACAACCACCAAGATGTTGTCCATACCGTGTGATCTTAGAAGGCCAATAATAAAGTCCAGGAAAATGTCCTCCCAGACCCTAGTTGGAATAGCTAATGGCTAAGGAAGGTCAGCGGGAGAAAGTGTCTCGTGTTTGTTACATTGACACACTAAACACTCGGAAACATATTTCTAGATGTGGCGCATTATGCCAATCCAGTGCACACTTGCAACAATTCTCCTATAGGTGCAATAGGCCCTGGAATGGCCCCCTTGAGGAGTGGAATGAAACTCCTCCAACAACCTAGGAATCCAAGAAAATTTTGGAGGAATGAGCAACTTTCCTTGTCAAAAAATTCTGCCCTGCACCACATAATATTTTGAATACTTAGCAGGGTCCTTCTCAATAGCTTCTCGCAATTTCTGCAAGGAAACATTTGCTCTGCTTCATTGTCTAATTCTCCCTATTGCGCCTAGTAAAGAATAGAGATAGTCGAGTATTCTAGCTCCTCATGCTACTATGACAAAGAATCAGCTGCACAAATAAGGGATCCGGGTTTGTACTCGATGTTTAAATCATACCCGAGTAACTTGGCAAACCAACTTTGTTGAGCTAGTGTGACAACCTGTTGTTGAAGGAGATGTGATAGGCTTTGATGATCTGACCGAACTGTAAATTTGCACCCCACTAAATAAGGACACCAATGGCGAATGGCCATAACAAGAGCCATCAGCTCCTTTATATAAACCGGTTTGGTAAGATTGCACAGAGCCAAGGTTTTTCTATAGAAAGCAATCAGTCTGCTCTCCTACATCAATACTGCACCGATACTACCCCCAGAAGCATCACTCTCAAGCACAAAGGGTTGCGCGAATTCAGGCATAGCTAAGATGGGGGCTGAAGTAATAGCTCGTTGAAGAGCCTCAAATGTTGTCTGCACGTTAAGTGTCCACCAAAATTTTACAACAACGACTTTCTTGAGCAAGGTTGTCAAGGGCCTAGCAATTTGCCCATAACCTTTGAAGAAATGATAGTAGTAACCTGTGAGCCCCAAAAATCCACAAACACCCTTAACAGACTTCGAAATTGGCCACTGTAGAATGCTAACAATCTTCGTTAAGTCCATAGCAACCTCCCCAAAAGATACGACATGTCCCAAATACTCAATGGAAGTCTGCCCAAATTGGCTTTTCTTTCGATTAACCACAAACCGATGCTGCAGTAATGTGTCCAATATAATTCACAAATGCTGCAAGTGGTCACTCTATAAGGCACTGTAAATTAAAATGTCATCAAAAAAGACCAGGACATACTGCCACAAGTAGCGTCTGAACAAGTCGTTCATAGTAGCTTGGAAGGTGGCGGAAGTGTTGGTGAGGCCAAAAGGCATTACACAGAACTCGTAATGGCCGGAGTGTGTCTGAAAAGCAGTCTTAGGAACATCATCTTCTCACACCTATATCGGTGGTACCCAGATCGAAGATCCACTTTAGAGTAAAACCACGCCCCCTTTAATTCATCAAGCAGTTCTTGGATGATCGCAATAGGATACCGATCAGCAATTTTCACTTGGTTTAATTCCCTATAGTCCACGCAGAATCGCCAACTATCATCTTTTTTCTTCACCAACAAAACAGGACTGGAAAAGGGGCTTGTTTTCGGTTGTATCACACCAGTAGCAAGCATATCGGCCACCTATCACTCAATCTCGTCCTTTTGCAGATGCCCGTATCGATAAGGATGCACATTAACTGCTGAGATGCCATAGTGAAGTGGAATTCAATGATCTGTGGAATATTGGGGAGGAAGTTCAGTCGGCTCGCCGAAAAGGAGTTCATAATGTCGAAGCAGTTATTATAACTGGCCTTGCTGTTCTGCAAAAATTCCTGCACTCCTATCTGTAGTGTTAGCAGAATTAACCTCCCACAGGATAGCCCCGAAGACTACCCCTTTCAATTTATCCAAGGCTTACGCTGAGACTGGAGAATTAACCAAGGTAGGATCCCCCAATAAGTGAATCTCTGAACCCTGGTAGGAGAATTCCATCGATATAGCTTCCCAATTAGCTCTAATGACTCCCAAAGTTTCCAGTCCTTTGCAAAACCCCAATGTCTCCTTCTTATGCCCATCCCCGAGGCGGACCCGATTGGAGCTGTTGGTTTGATAATAAGACCAGCTTATAAGGCAATTCGCTTTGCCAAAAAACAGTTGATAGCACCACTGTCGACCATAACAACCACCTGCAAATCACCGATTTTACCAAGCAGTTTCATGGCGCGACCCGGAGTCGTACGGCCCATCGTGAAATAGGGAAGTTCTAATTGAGCAATTTGAGAATTTAACAAGGCTGGATTATCACCTGAAGTAGCTCCTGGAGTGGAAGCGCCACCCAGATCCTCATCTTCGCCCAAAATGATGGCACGAAGGGATTTATTTTGGCACTGATGTAAGGGAGTATACGGTTCCTTACATCGAAAACACAAACCCTTCTGTCGAAGCTCCTATTACTCTTTTAGTCAGTAACGACGTGTCCCACGCTGCCGATTCACCACATCTCCCTGAGTAGGCTTATCAGTCGTTGGACTAGATATGTGAGCAATTTTTGCAGTTAGGTTGTGTCACTACTGGAGCCCATCAATAAAGGCCCAGTAACAATGGAGCCAATGTTAAACCCAGCCCAATTGCCCAATCCAAATCTAGAACGTCGAGTATCAGTGAAAACCTTCTTCTTCTTCACGTGTACCTCCAAGACATACTCCACTTCCTTCGCTAGATTCATCGTCCAATACAGATCAATCGCCTCATAGGAACGGATGTTCACTCGAATATCCTCTTTGAAACCGTTAAGAAACTGCCCAATGAAGGATTCTTCTAGCCATCCTCACAAATGAGCTGATTTCTGCACAAATTCACAAATATAAGTTTCGACGAACCCTTGTTGATGAACAGCTGCCAGAAGTTCATATGGATTCGTAGAAAGAGCTCCTCCAAACCTCGCCAGTATTTCCTGTTTGACTTCATCCCAACTGAGCAAATTTTGTTGCTCTTGTAACCAGCCCATCCAGTGCAACACGTGACCCTCTATACACACCATTGCTAATGTAACTTTCATATGGTCAGCTATTTGCTGGATCTGAAATACTGCTCCGCTCGGCGTACCGAGCTTAAAGGATCGTTCTCATTAAAATTTGTCAGCTCAATCTTCTTGGCAAAAATCTACACGTCCTCCAAGGAGATCATCTTCGTAACTGGCCTAGAAGATAAAGGAGCCTCGATGCTTCTCCCATTAGACATCGGAGAGTGACCCCCTGTGTCTTCAATCGCTTTGTCTTTTAACAACCCTGCTAGCATCACTTTAATCTCCAGTAACTGGGTTTTGGTCTCCAACAGCTGAGCTCTGTTCTCAATAAGCTCAGATCTCATATCATTCGTCTGTTGCTCCATCAACCCCAAGCTCCTCTCCACTGTGTCGAACTCCTATCCATTCTTGTATTCGTCATTGGCTCACCGTACCAATGTTAGCAGAGTAAAGAGCTAGGATAATCACAAAGGAAATGTATTCAAGATAGAAATGATTACATGACCAGAAAGGCAACCGTTCTCCAGCTAAAAGCTGATACAACCAAAATACTATATGCTCTATTATTTTCCTCCGCCATCCAATATCAACTTGACACTTTTTCAAAGTTAGTTATTGCCCCATATTTGCTACCCTTGCCCAATTCAGTTATAGTAAGGAATATTCTAGACTATAACTTAATGTTTGTTACGCCTAGTATAGACTAGCAGAGGTTTGTCAGCATGGCCTCCCTTGTCCACAGAAAGACCCCTATCATACCTACACTGATTATAGTTCATTTTCTTAACTGAACTTCAGCCTATTTAGTCATAGACTTTATTAAACTTATTTATTATTTTTAATTCAGATCAAATTTGATTTTTTTAACCTTAGTTTTATTTTTAAAAGATAATTAATAATTGTCAAATTAAAAATCACTAACATTTCAGACGCAAAATTCACATCACATCCCGTTTATGTACATGTCTATATGTATTAAGCCACGACCTATACAAGAGACCATGCCCCATACCAGTCAGCAAAAATAAAAATGCTCCACGCACAAACCCGCTTCTTCGTCTTTGTTATCTTGCTATCATCACCCAACTCTGACGCAGCTGATTTCTGTGTTGCAGAGCTAAAAGGTGCAGGATGCCCTTCAGGGTATGCATGTAGAAACCCTGAAATAGTCACAGCTGATGATTTTGTGTTCGCAGGACTTGGCAATGTAGGTAACACAACAAACATCATCAATGCTGTTACTTTCGTTCAGCAATTTCCTGGTGTAAATGGCCTTGGAATTTCCATAGCACGACTAGACATTGTTTCAAAAGGTGTTGTCCCAATGCACACGCATCCAGTGGCATCTGAAATCCTCTTTGTGGTGCAAGGATCCATCACCGCCAGTTCATCTCCTCTACCAATAATGATGTTATGGTGTTCCCAAACGGGTAGCTACATTTCCAAGTAAATGTCGGTGGCATACACGCAACTACTGGTGTTAGTTTCAGTGACCCTGATCCTAGCCTCCAGATTCTTGATTTTGCATTGTTTGCCAATGACTTAGATTCTGCTTTGATTGAGGCAACCACATTTCTTGCTGATGCTCAAGTCAAGAAGCCCAAGGTAGTCCCTGGTGGTACTGCCTAATTAAAGTATTTCAGACATTAATTATGTGTATAGCCTACAACTACTAAAAATCATTCTGTAATTTGTTCTGATCAATTTTTTCTTCTTATGGATTCCTGCTTTTAATTCACCAATGATTACTTTTTTTCATGGTTCAATCACCAATTAACAACTTGTTCCATGAAACGTTTGTTTATGTTTTGTATGTGGCATATATGAGTGTTATCAGACTAAAACATTTGTACATAAATGTCTCTAGATTGTCAATATTCTTAGCACCATTAAATTGTGATCCTTGTCTAAAAGATGATGATAATGTTATCCACTGTCCTATGGTTGGAACTCGTGGCATGTGGCTCGTGAACACCCCTGACTGTTTAGTTCGTTTCACTTGGAAAGAAATCAGTTTTGAATCAGTCAATTTTCTGTAAAGAGACCGAGTTTAATTGCTTAATATATATGTTAGGTGCATATAGTTTTAACTTGCAGTTGAGGAGATTTGTCTATTAGATTGGATTGGCTTTCAGGAAATACTCTCTTCTTGAAGGACCAATAAGAAAATCGATTTCTATAATAAGAATATTCTTTTTATATTAGTAAGAAAATGATTTTTAGTACTAAATTTGAAATGCAACATCGTTGATATTCAATTAAATTTAACATGCATCAGATTAATGTCATTACAAGTTTTCCTAGTTCCTATAAGGCATTCCCAGGAGTGCCTGTTAACTCAGCCCAAGGTACAAGATATCTTAAATCATTCCTGGCAAGTAATTAATTTAATAGTTCTGATCTCCCTTTCAGGTCAGCCTTCAATATCTAAGTTGGGACATTAATGATATATCCGATGGGTGGCAACGAGGAACCTTGGATTCAATAGTTCATAAAGGGCGTTAAAGAGTAACACGTGAGCTTTGAACTTTGCAGTATTGATCCCAAGCCAAAAAGGCAAGATGGGATGAAACTAGCCAGGTTTTTGTTCCGTGCGAGATAATGGATGTACAGGGAAGAAGCCACGAGTGTGAATTCTGGTAATTAGTACTCAGTTTATTATGTCCATAGTACAATGGATTGAACACAATTAGAATCCACAAGATGTTCACATCTCAGTTTATTATGTCCATAGTACAATGGATTGAACACAATTAGAATCCACAAGATGTTCACATCCTTAGAGAAACAAGTACCAAGAATAACATGCATTGATTTGACAGGAAAATCGATACTGGGAGTGAACTAGCAGATAAGTTCTTTGCTCTGTTGACGGAAGATGCTAGGACCAACTGTTGAAACTATTTCAACAAGCAGGGGAAACTGCAGCAGTGCAAATAAGGTCATTGGGATACAAGCTAGCGGGGTAATTGGAGCTGCAAACCATCTTAATTTATGTTCAGTGCTGGCATAAATGCTATGGAAAGGAACAGAGTTATTAGACCCATACTCAGTCTCATTGGTAAGGCCAAGAGAAAATCTTCTCTTGCGTAACGAGATGTTCTTCTCTTGCGTAACGAGATGTGAGCATACCCAGAAACATCAGCGTAGAAGTAGTAGAAGTGAATAACGCCAATGCGTTTGCTACCGTGAAGACCATGAAAGATAAGTCAATTCAGGAAAATCGATACTGGGAGTGAACTAGCAGATAATTTCTTTGCTCTGTTGACGGAAGATGCTAGGACCAACTGTTGAAGAAACTATTTCAACAAGCAGGGGAAACTGCAGCAGTGCAAATAAGGTCACTGGGATACAAGCTAGCAGGGTAATTGGAGCTGCAACCCATCTTAATTTATGTTCAAGAATTATGTTCAGTGCTGCACTAAAGGCTGTAAGCATAAATGCTATGGAAAGGAACAGAGTTATTAGACCTATACTCAGTCTCATTGGTAAAGCCATGAGAAAATCTTCTCTTGCATAACGAGATGTGAGCATACCCAGAAACATCAGCGTAGAAGTAGTAGAAGTGAATAACGCCAATGCATTTGCTACCGTGAAGACGATGAAAGATAAGTCATTCAGGAAAATTGGAGTTCCATCATTATTGTTGCCTCCGGGTACCGTGAAAGCAGCTGCAAACACAACTGTTACAACTAGCGCAGCTACAACTGTGCAAGATGAAGCTGTGTTTTTCATCCATTCCTCACCTTTCACAACTAACTCCTTGTGTTCCTCAATAAACACCTGTATAGGAGTCTTCGTATCCTTATTTGGCAATATTTTGAAAGCTGGCTGGACAAAGTTTTCTATTACCTACAAAAAACTTCAAAAAGTTAACAGAAACAATCATAACTCGAGATCAATGACATGATGCAGCTATTAAAATAAATATTCAGTTTCCGGATTAGCTTTTGTGGATGTAACACCCTATACTAATGATGCCAGCTACATATTTCCACTTTTAGAGAGAACTGCAAAGCAACTGCAGATATAGTTTCTGTTAGTTGATACGTTTCTTAGTCAAAGTTAGCTAGTAAGTTTCTGTTTTATCTACATCAGTTTGGGTGCAGATTAGACTAATCATAGATTTAGATCAGATCCTAGTTATTCGAGGTAGAATATAGATGCAGTAGTTGAGCATCATTGTGCCTTTCTTTTCTTTTAGCTATTTAAGCAGATGGTAAAGCATTCCAATATAACTTCTGTAAAAATCAATTTTATACCCCATAGTTATTTCTGATTTGTGACATGATGTCCGAGTCCTATTGACCCAAGGGCCTTTTCGTTTTTGACGAGTGACAATCAGCTAGCCTTTACCTCCATTAAAAACAAACTAAAAACCAGTGTCTGAAGATGGCTTCCAGCAGTTTTATTAATCCAATATTTTCAGTTTTTAATGGCGAAAACTACTCTGTTTGGGTAGTAAAGGTGAAAGCTTACTTTCAAGCCCTTGATATGTGGGACATTGTGAGAGTAGAGATGCAGATAGCACAATTTCCTGATAACCCAATTATGAACTAGATCAAAATGCATAGTGAAGAGAAGTCGAAGCAATTCAAGGTTCTCTTAGCTATACATGCATCTGTTTCTGACACAATCTTCTCAAGAATCATGATTTGCAATACTAGAAAAAAGGCATGGGACAAGATAAAAGGCGGAGTTTGAAGGCAGTGACAGAACCAAGCAGATAAATCCTCAGCCCTTGGGGAGAATTTGAGGTTTTCAGGATGAATGATAGTAAAAAACATCAAAGAATACATAGGCAGGCTCTTGAAGATAGTAAATCAGATTATGTTGCTGAGAGAAGAGTTATCTGACTTAAGAGTGGTCGATAAAGTTAATGAGTATCTCTGAGAAATTTGAGTCTAAATTCTCATCTTTAGATGACTCAAAAAAACTGCCAAAGTTTCCTTGGACAGAATTAGTTAATACCTTATAAACTATAGAACGGAGAAGAGCTTTAAGGAAAAATGATGCACCAACTGGAGTTTTCCTAATGAAGCACAAGGATGCAAAGACCAAGTTCAATGGAGGGAAGACAATCTGATGAAAGAAAATGAAAAGAGAAACAAGACAATGATGGTTTTGCAAGAAGTGGAAAGAAAGGCAAGTTCCCACCTTGTCCACATTCAAAAAAGAGGAGTCGTTGAAAAACTACTGCTGGACAAGGCCTAATGTGAAATGCGGGCTTGTAATCAGTACATATTGAGAAGGTGTGAAAAAGTAAAGATAAAGAGCAGCCGGAGCAGTGAGCAAAAGTAGTTGACGCAGAAGCACAATCTGATGAGAAGTTCTTTACTACAACTGCAATTTCATTGACAACTGTTGATGCTCTTACGTGGCCACTTAACAGTGGGTGTTCACATTATATGACCAAGGATGCGAAAGTGTTCAAATGTCTTGATAAAACCTATACTTCTAGAGTACAGGTTGGTAATGGTGTTTGGCTGAAGGTAAAAGGAAAAAGAACGGTAGCTGTTTCAGTAATTTCAAGTATGAAAGTCATTTGATGTATTGTACCTCAAATCTATTTGTTAAATCTGCTACCAGCAAAAGCTTGAGGAGGAAAGACAACACATGAAGTTTGTCTTAAGAGTAAAGCCTCAGTTCAAGCTTCAAAATGTTTCGGTGCATTCATTATTCACACATTCCAGATGTAAAAAGAAGCAAGTTAGATATGAAAGTTGAGATGAGAGTATTCACTAGGTATAGCACTGCAAGTAAATGTTATAGGCTCTATAGCTTAAGGCCAGGAAAATAACAGTTCGAAGTTGTTACGAACCTTACCCACGGACCTTGTCACTGGGCGATTGATGGGAAAATCAGATTCTAGGAATCTAGCCTTCTCCTTATTTGATTTCTTAGAACGACCCATTTTGGAGAAAAAGAACTCAGCTCATCAAAAGGAGGCTGAAACCTTGGACCTCGTTGGAGAGAGCCCCAATCTCATATAACATAAATTCTGTCTTGCCTCTTTTTATTCATTCGTACCTTATATAGGACTAGAACCAAATAACAATCTCCTAATATCTTGGCACACCTAATAACCAATAAACTCTAAAACCTAGGACTTCTTTAAATAACAAACTCCTAATATCCTGACACTCCTAATAACCAATAAACTGAAAAGGGGATAAAACAATAATCCCTAAAATCTAGGTCCTGGGCCTTCTAGAATATCCTTTGCCTACAAAGGAATCTGTGACAGAAGTATTGTAGTAGTTGATGAAAACAGTTGCCGGAACTGGAAGACAACCACTTAATAGCTAAAAAAGTTAAAAATGTGGAAGCTTCATCCCAACAAATGGCAAAAAATTTCTCACACGATTATGAAAATATTGATGATGTACCATTCAGAGGTACATGATCCTTAACAGATGGTCATGGAAGATGCAATACAGTAGCCTTGGAACCAGAAAATTATGGTGAGGTTGTTAAGAAAAGAAGAGTGGGTAAAAGCTATGCAGGATGATATAAGAATAATGGTCAACATAAATGGAACTTGGAAGTTGGTTGATTGGGATCAAGTACTAAACTAAACCCAGATGGCTCCATTAATAAACTGAAAGCTAGGCTAGTGGCAAAAGGCTATGCAGCAATGGGGAGTGGATTACTCAAGACACTTGCTCTAGTTGTAAGGAATGATACAATTCAGTTAATTATTGCCTTAGCAGTAAAATTTGGTTGAAAATTACATCAACTTCTTAAATGCTTTTTTAGCAGTAGAATTTGGTTAAATGCTTTTTTTTGTTTTTTTGCAGTAAAATTGGGTTCAAAAAAGCTTTTTTAAATGGTCCACTAGGTGAAGATGTTTTCATTGAACACCCTGCAAGGATTGAGATTCCAGGAAGTGAAAAAAAAATTGCAAACTGTACAAGGCTCCTTATGGTCTAAAAGAGTATCCTAAATCTTTGCATAACAGAATCCACTTCCACTTACTGAAGCAAAGGTTTTTGGAGAGTAAAAACAGCGCTACCTTATACTTCTTATAAGTTGACAGCAATCGAGGAATCATTCTGTCTCCTTATGTAGAAGATCTTCTAGTGACAGGAGGAGATTCGAAACATTTCTGATTTTGGTTAATGGCATACTTCTTAGGAGTGAAAGTGTTGATGAAGGAATCATTATTTTTCAAGAAAAGTATGCTTGAGAGATCTTGAAGAGGTTCAAGATGGAAAGATCAAAACCTATGGTTACACTACTTGCTGTAAATGATAAGCTTCCAATGCTTGATGGTGAAACCAAAGTTGATGCATCTGAATTCAGAAGCATTGTGAGATGTATGCTATACCTATCAGCTACAAGACCTGATATCATTTTTGTCACAAGCTTGCTGTCAAGGTTTACGTAGGTCCCAAGCAAATTACACCAAAGAGGAACAACTGACTTTGGCCTCAGTTTCTAGAAGAATGAGAGTGATGAGCTACAGGGTTTGCAAATAGTGATTGCGTAGGAATTTCTGATGATGACAAAGTATTTCAGATTATGTTTTTACTTTTAGAAGTGGAGTTTTCTCTTGGAATTCAAAGAAATAAGTAGTTGCTCAATCTACATCAGAAGTGGAGTAAAATTCAGCTGCACAAGAATCAACTCAGGCAATTTGGCTAGGAAAATTTCTTTCATATTTGAGCCAAGTTTAAAAGAAATCAATGACAATATGGATTGATAGTGAATTAGCTATAGCAATAGTTTAAAATCCAATTTTACATTACAGAACTAAGCATCCAAAAATCAAATAGGAAAACTGAGAAAAATGTAGTAGAAAAACTCCATTACAATTCTAAAGCTCAGTTGGCATGTATAATGATTAAAACACTTCCCAAAGACAAATTACGTTATTCTTAGGACAATGTTAGGCGCTACCAAGGGGAAAAAAAGAAAAAGAAAAGAGTGTTAGAATTGATTTGTTTCTAACCAAAGTTAGTTAGCAAATTTGTAATTTATCTATATCAGTTTACCTGTACATGGGACTAATTACATTTTTAGATAAGATCCTAGTTATTCTAGATAGAATATAGCTGAAATAATTTAGTAGAATTGAATCCTTTTTTACTGTTTTAGCTATATAAGCAGATACTAATGCATTCGAATATAGTTTCTGAAAAGGAACAGTTTTTCTTTTTCCTGTCACTACAAATCCATCTAAATCTGGTATGCTTAAATGACAAAAAAAAAATCACTGTCACTACTGCTTTTTGGAGCTTAATAAAGGAATATTGGAACACCTACTATACTGTTCTCATTTTTGTGTTCAGCTACTTAGCATAAGAGAAAGGAAAGGATGGTTTTTCACCTTGAACCACTGCAATTCTCGTTGCATCTGTAAAGCTGCACCAGCAATCCTGTTTGATGGCTCCAACTTTCCTGCCAAATGCAAGGCGCTGTTTTTAAAATTGTCCACGCGACAAAAGACAGCATATTTTAGTGAACGGATTTGGTATACGAGGTTGAAAACTTTTTCCTGGCGGTGTAGGACTGCCAAAAGAAAAATGTCCCGTGAATCATCATCACGGAACCAAAGAGCGTCTGGAAAGGCTTTGAGAATTTCATTAACCAACTCATGAATTCCCTCTTTAGCAGCCATAAAAAGTGCAGACTTGTAGAGGCTCTCATCTGTTGACTCTCCTAATTCTATGATTTCAGCACATAAGGCCTTGGCAAGCTCAAGGCTGTGTGAGTGCATCAATTTTTTCTGATACAAGTTCTTGATAAATATAATTCGTCCAGGCTCTTCAACATCTCCATTTCTGAAAAAAAATGCACAACCTTTTAAGGAGATACCTGAGAACACGAGACAGAACCGAGTTAACCATCATCCAACAATAAAACATGGCATACACTCTAGCTGGTTGCATATCACAATTGAATGAGGATTCTGCAACTGACTTTTATACAACAAGCTCCCCACATAGCCAAGCTGACTTCCACTTGCAAAAGCATGAGGCTTTCGAGCTAATCTGTCTAAGGCAGTTAAGTTTTTGTAGTCTCGTTCAGAAGCTAAGCTGGGATTTTCCTTTAACAGAGAAAGTGCTATATCTGCTCATACCCAAAAAAAAAAAAAAAAGAAAGACAAAATCCAAAAACAGAAAAATGACTTGAAAGCTGAGTTACAAGCTTTATAGTCACACAATTAAAAGCAGGATAATTACTTCTCAATGTAACAAAACAGGGAAGGAAACATAGAGCAGGAAAATCAATTGTCTAGTACTGGATAGCTTCTCTTCTTAACATTAATTTGATTTAAATTTGCCAGCTGTTGTAGATTTATTCTTTCATGCCAATCACTTAGACTTTATGGATGAAGTAAAACACAGCTAATTGATGGGAGATCACAAACATTTTGTTAGTGAATATATAAAACTAATTAAGTTGGCCTCACTCAACAGCTTAAGCTATTGTGATGAAACAGTCACTTAACACATATCAACCATAAAATTGTGATTGCACACACCGTAAAAATCAGCAACAATCAAAAAGCTGAGAAGCATAGCACCGCTGCTGCCGCTTAGTTGTCCGTAATCTTCAAAGCGAGCCTTTGATAGAAGGAACCAAACAGTTTCCTTATGTGCGAATTGGGCAGCCCGATGAAGTGGTGTAAAATTATAGCTGTCTTGAACCTCCAGCAATCCTGGATTCTTCATCATCAAAATCTTTGCAGCATCTGTATGTCCAACAATACCAGCACAGTGAAGTGGGTTTCCTTGATCCGAGTACCCTCTCATTTCCAGAGACTCTGGAGGCATTTTATCGACAAGTTTTTGAATAAATTGCTTGGAAAGGCCTCTACGAATTGCAATATGGAGAGCATTACTGCCATACAAAGTAACCCTAGCAGTCATTGCCTCAGGTTCCTTGTCAAAAATACTCTCTACAAATTTCCAGTCACTCCTTATCACAGCTTTGTATAAATGCAGCCAGCGGACAGAGTCCTTGTTTATCTTCACCGGTCCTAACAGTTTTTTCACCGTACAAGTAACAAACAAAAGCATATCCAATTACATATCAACGTCAATCCAATTCCAATGAATCCCACAAAATAGAAGCTAAAAAACTTAAAGAAAGAACCTAACTTCAAGATTGGCATGGACGAAATAGATTACCGGGTTTTTTCTCTGGTTCATGAGATGTGTCTTCATTGTTCGAGATTTTAACTTCAACTGGTTCATTGGTTTCCGTTGCACAAGCATCGATATTTTCTTCATGTGTCGGAGAATTCTGGTTGCTAAAACTAATGTTGATCTCTTGAAATCGCGATTTTGGCTTTGAATAGACAGAACTGGATTTTAGGACTTGGTCAACTGGGTCAGGTAAAGCGTCGATCTTGGCAATGGTTGACCCTTCTTCTTCCAATTCCATGGTAAACGGCTCAGGATAGACTTCCGTAGAGTTGAGAAATTTTGCGAGTAGCGGTTACTTTTCTGTGGAAATTCGTAGATGTATTGGAGAATATCATAAAATACAATTTTTGAAAATTTTGTTTAAAAAGTGAAGTAAAGAGAAGAAACGAGACTAACTTATAGTATATAATTCACGTAAGTTGAAATAATTGCTAATTTAGGAGCTTTTGGAAACAGAAAATTTATATATACTATAAGTTCTTAAATGCTTATTTTAATCTCTCTCACCAATAAATTGCGGACCATCTTGATACAATAAAATATCAATAAATATATTTTTTTTACTTATGATTCCTACCTTATTTCATAAACTAAATTAATAATTTTAATATACTAGTAAAATAAAAAGATCTTTTATTTAATTATATAAGATTATTCATATCATAAATTTGTAAATTTTTCCTTTTAATTTATATTTAGTTTAATCTCATTTCATTACAATAAATATAATAAACACTTACTTTGGGTATTTTATATTTAATTGATTAGATTGATAAAGTATAATAAATTTTTAATTAATTAAACATGTGACTAGTTAATTATAAATATATTTTATAAAGTATCTGATTTAATTAATATATTTCATGCTATCTTAATGTTATTAATTTATTCTAAAAGTCAATGCGTTCAGGCGACAATAAATTCACTCTATATGATATGAGACCTTATATTTAATTATTTATGCATTATAAGTACGTATGGAGATGGATCTCATAGTTGCAGCTTGAAGATTCTTCCAATCCAAAAGATAAGATAACATAAACACCAATAACTTGAAAAAAAAACTAGAAAAATGCTTCTTTACCTAATAGATGAAAAATGCTAGGACCAAATGTTGAAGAAACCATTTTGAGTACGAGGAGAAATTATAATAGCCCAAAAAAAACACAGGGAAGCAAGCAAATAGGGCAATTGGAATTGCAATTCATTTCACGTTGTGGAAGAGAAGGATGTGAAGTGATGAGCTAAACGCTACAAGCACTGATGTTATTGAAACAAATAAGGATTTGTTTAAGACTCTCTCCTATACATTTAATTACAATGTTCATCAATTTAGATAGGGTTCATCCCATAAAGAGCATGTCTTCTAAGCTTCTTCCACCTTCCCTACCTTTAACCAGACACTCTTGCACCCTTCACCCTGACAGCCACCAGTTACTGAAAACAAACCTTTAAACCACTAATTTACCTTTACATCTAAATGGAGCATAAAAAATTAAGAACCCTTTTTAACCTGAACCTGAAAACATTTCATAGAAAACTCTTAAACTAGCACCCTACCTGCTTAATAACACAAATTTTCCAACCTTAAAAGGAACCTCAAAAAAATAGCAACCTAAAGGGAAATGGAGAAAATCACCTAGAGCTCAATTGTAGGAAGGGTAAGCTTGGGTATATGGAATCAGATGCTGAAAAACTGATTCAAGCACTAATGGAGGTGCTACAACAAGGTGTTAAGAGGTGGAGTACTTCTCTTCTGGGTTTCTTTCTAGATAAGAGGTTAGCATTTCCATTAGTTTAGAAATAGGCCAATGCAGTTTGGAGAAACAAGGAACTGGTGAGTATAATGGTGAATGAAGATGAACTCTTTGTATTTAAGTTCAATACTAAAAAAAATTCACAAAAAGTGCTTAAAGCTGGGTCATGGCATGTGATGGGTCATCCAATACTCATCAAAAAGTAGCACCAAGGGTCACATTGGACGTAAGCAAGCTCTTGTCAATACCATTATGGGTAAACATCCACAAGGTGCCATTGGGGTACTGGTCTGTCGAAGGTATAAGCTATATTGCCAAAAAAATAGTCAAGTCATTAGGGTTAGATGAAAATACTACTTTATTGAGGAGGATTGGGCTTGCAAATGTAATATCTCGTTACCTATGTTGTTGGCCCCCGAAATTTTTTTCATTGAATTAAGCATGATATTTTGTGGAATAAGCATGGAATTTGAATTTTGTCTTAGAATGAATTAAGGGAAAATATGTATTAATCTAGGCTGAATTAGATAGAGTTGTCTTCTTGGAATTGTAGGTCTTCTTCTTAGCTTTCCAACGATATAAAGTTTGGGATTTTTGCCCTTCGGATGCAAAACATATGGCCTTCAGACAAAGCATAGGTACTAGACGAAATGTAGGTACTAGATGAAGCATGTTCTAACTTCTAGGGCAAATCTGTATTGATCTAGGCTGAATTAGACAGATTTGTCTCTTGGAAGTTGTAGGTCTTCTTCTTAGCTTTCCAACGATATAAAGTTTGGAATTTTTGGCCTTTGGATGCAAAAGATATGGCCACCAGACAAAGTGCCAGACGCAAACGAAGCACCAGACGAAGTGTCAGACGAAGCAAAAGCACCAGACGAAGTGTCAGACGAAGCAGAAGTACCACATGAAGTGCCAGACAAAGCAGAAGCACCAGAAGAAGCGCCAGATGAAGCAGAAGCACCAGACAAAGCGCCAGACGAAGCAGAAGCATCAGAAGAAGCATTAGACGAAAAGACAGATATAATAGTATTTTAACCATAACTTCATCGTCCGACCTCCAAATGAAGTGATTTTTGAACCAATAGATTTCTAACACATTTTTCTATCTCTACAAAAAGCATTTGGTAGCCTTGGTGTTAATTTCAAAAAGATTAATGGAAAGGAAGTGAGAGAATCCATTGGAGGAGCATGACTTAGTTATGAGCATACTTTGGTTTTTAAGCATATCTTGATCTATATAATAGGAAACTATGAGATGTTATTAGAATGAAGATGAACTGATGATAGAAAATATGAGAGATTATTAAGAAATTAGAAAGTGCATTTCATGCTCATGCATTACATAATATGCACCTACACGTGAATATTAAATTTTTGCACATGAAAATAATTGTACATGCATTCATTAACAATTCCTGGGTATAATTGATTTATATATGTGAAAGGTGATTTTTTTATTGAGAATTGTGGTTTTTATATGTTGAAGACCGATTTGGAGAGTGTATTTCGTTATTTAAAATTTTTGGTAAAGTTTGGGAAAATTTTTGGAGTAGGTAAAATGCTAAGTGGCAAGACAATCGATAAATGGAAGTAGAATTAGGAGTCAAATGATAGTGAAAATTTTTATAAATGACTTTGGGATTTAATGACTTATGTCATTGAAATTTGGAGACAATTGGAGTAAAAATTGGAGTTGATTGGACAAATTGAATAAGAAAAACCTAAGTGAACCTATAAGGAGATGACATGTGGCAAGTGACAAGTGTCACTTACCAAGCCATGTCTTAAAATCACTATTCTTTTAATTGTAAAGAGCCTCCTTGTTTTTTTTCTCACGATGCTTTCTAATTGAAATACCATTGGATATTTTGTTATTGTTTTCTTCTTCTTCTACGTGACCTTCTCTTCTCCTTCTTCATGAATTTTGTTGCCAACCTTCACCAACTTTGAACTTAGCCCTCTTATCTTTCATTTGCTACTCTCATCTTGCTCTTTTTTTTCATTTCCTACTAAAAACCCAACCTCCCAACCTCCATGATGAAGTACGTGAGTGACATGGGAAGTTAGGGCTTCTTGTTGTTTTTGAAGACATTGAAGAGAAATCAAGTAAGTAGCTTGTTAATCTTCATGGTTTTGATAAATAAAGCATTTATGATGATGATTTAGTGTTTAATGATCATAATGGAGGAGTTGAGATATGTGTAATGTTGCAAGTTGTTTTAAGGAAGGATTGAGAGACTAAATGGTGATGAAGAGGGTGCTGGAAAATGGTAGTTATAACATTTCCACTAATTAAGCTTCTGTATATTAGCCATAACTTGTGCTATAGTTATCCAAATGAGATTATTCTTAATTTTGGATTAAAATAGAGACATACGGCTACATTTTTTATGAAGACACCAAATTTGAATTCTGTCGTTAAGAGTCTCAAAAATTGACATGAAGTTAAGAACTAGGTGCAGTAAATTGATGGATGAAAGTATATGTTCATGTCCTGTTTTTATCGAATAAACTATATTTATAGACACCTAATTAGACAAATGTATCTTCACAAAAGTTGTAGTTCATTCTCTTATCTTTCAATTAGTATTAAGTTTGTAATTTTTTTGATATCTGAGTTGAAAGTTATGAGTTGTACAATTTGAGGGTATGATCATGAACTAACCAAAAGTTCAATTATACACAGTCTGTGGTATTGTGAGCATAACTCATTGGATACTAAGCCAAATTGAATGATCTTAGTGTCATTAGAAACTTATGAGATAGATGAACAATTTTCTAGAATAAGGTACCCTTGAATTACTTCATTTTTATTATTGGATTGATCATGGAAAGTTGACCCGAAAGTGTGTCTTAGGAAAAATCTGAATTGAAGAAATGAGGTATAAATTTTGATTTTTATGGTTTTATTGAGGTATAAACCATAAGTATAAATGATACTTATGTGAGTTTAGAAATATGTATGATTATGTGAGGAGAATAATGGAAAGATACGATGATTGTCATAAACATGCATTTTACATATTTCATATACATACATGTGCATAAATGAATATTTATAATTGTGCTAAATTGTAATATGTATATATTGTTTGTTATAGAGGAGCAATTGGAACGTCAATATCCTGACGTTCCTGGAACTTCGAGGCAATAGCTTCGGAAGCAATCTGTGAGTAACCTAGACGGTCTTACTCAATTATTGTTGTGATAAATTCTGTTTGGATTATGTTATGAATGTGATTGTGTTGATTCCAGATAATGAAGGTCTGATGATTCCGATAAGTGTATGTGATATTGAAGTGCTACTTGTATGTGAATGAGAAGAACTAAATACTTCTTGACATGATTGATTGAATATGAAAGATGCATTCCATACATGAATGCATGATCAAATAATGAGAGTTGTGACTTGAGTAGCCACCGAAAACGAGCTCGAAGCTTTGCATATGATTAAGAGCCAAAGGCTCACTATGTAAAATGAACCATATATTCCCAACAAATAAGGGATAGTATAAATGAGCCCGATATCCATAATAGATATAGGACAGTTTAGGCACTCAGTCACAATAACGTAATAATTAGAAAAGAGTCACATGTGATCCATATAATTTGTATTGATTATGTTTGATTTATTGAAATGCAATTGTATAACTCTTAAATGAGAATGTGATATGTGGTATTATATGTAAAAATGCAATGATGTGAATTATCTGTCATGTGAAATGATATGTTGCATGAATTGAGTGAACCATCGATGATGATTACCTCATCTGAGTTCGTAAAACTCACCCAAAATTGCACGTTAATATTTCAGGATCGAGAGAGGATTCTAGCTACCAAGAGACCGTACAAGAAGCTTAATTCTTGTACTTTTGTGAAGAAGATATGGCTCAAAGGTCAGTAAGCTGGACTGAAGGATTTAGTTAGATCTTTTGTATTTCCTCTTTCATGTAGTATATTTTGTATTAGGTTATGATGATGTACATGTATAGATTTTTGAAAGCTACAATGTATATACATTCAGATTTATGAAATGAAAAGAGGAAATTTATTTTAAAATTTTGGTGACTTTCTTGTATGATAGAAGATGCCATGATTAAGTGGGATAAATTGCCATGTTATAAAGTGAAAGTATGATAATTAACACGTCGTTGTTATAAGGTATGTATTAGAATGTCATAAGGGTGTTCCGGTATGTACCTTATAGCAATGGGGGTGTTACAGCAAAGGTGTACATAGATGTAGATCAAAGAAACTTCCTGATAATCTTATTATTAGGAAATGAAAAGAGAATGGAGAGTTGAAGGAAGATATAATAGGGGTTACCTATATGTGTAGACCTAAGACTAGAGGAGAGAAATAAGTTTGGAGAAAAAAAAGATAAACAAGAGGGAAAGATAGGTTGTGAGCAAAATACAAAAGTAGTGGAGGACATTCGGGCAGAAAAGGAAAATTCTAGTAATGATCAGATGGAACAGGTCAAGGCATCAAAGGATACTTAGGCAAAAAAAGAAACTTCCAATGATGAACAGATGGAACAGGTTATAGCATTAGTGGAGAACAACCTGATAATGAAAGGGAAACAAGTGAAACAGGGGTTAGAAATGGGAAAAGAAACGTAAATGGATGGCACTTCAGTAAGTTAAAGATGGAAAGCTTTAAGCACAAAACATGAGACATAAACGACTTCTCTTAGAAATAATAGAAGATCTAGAAGGGAAAGATCAGGGAATAAGAATAACTGATGAAGGTAGCAGCAAGGAACATGAAAAGGCTTAACAGTCTTAATAAATAGTTTTCTGTCAAGGAACTTATTAAAAATAGTACGCTAGATTTTGCTAGTTTGTTGGAAACCAAAATAAAGAGAGAGAGAATCTAGAGAGATCCTTATGGTTCCTAGAAAAGGGTTGGAAAGTGGTTACTAATCATAATTACCACATAAATGGTAGGGGTGGTAATTAGGTTTAATCCTCAGAAAGTAGAGATGGTTAGTAAGCTAGAGAACGATCAACTAATACAATGTGTTATGTTAATTAAGGAAACAAGTATGGTGAAAGCAATCAAAATTGTATATGCAACAAAACATAAGTTCCCAAGGTAAGTTGTGTGGAGGGAACTTGAAAGAATTGGTAATATCATAAAGACCCTGTGGACAGTACTATGAGACTTTAATTGCACCTTAAAAATGAATGAATCAAAGGGAGGGGGACATTGGAAATAGCAAGATTGCAGAGAATTACAGGAATTGGTTAAGAATTTAGGGTTGTTTGATCTAAAATGGTATGGAGCTGAGTTTACCTAAAGCAATAAATAATATGGGGAATGGTTTTTGTTGAGAAAACTCAATAAGTGCATGGTGAATGGTCAATAGCTGGTGCATTTTCCTCTAGGTTATGCCATGTTTGAAAAACCTAAAGTCTCAAGTCATAGCCCAATAGTAGTGAACCTAATGTCTACAGAGGAGAGGAGGCGTGCACCATTTAGGATTTTCAACCATCTAATGAACCTCTAAGGCTTTAGGGAGATGTTTGGGCAGGGAATGGAGGTGGAGATTCCATGCTCCAAGAGCTATAAGCTGAGTATGAAGTAGAAGGGCTTAAGAAGCTAGTTGAAAAAACTAAGCAGAGATATAATAAAGCTAGAACAAATGGAGATAGGCAAGGCATTAGAGGAATTGAAGGCTTGCCAAAATAGTCTGTTAGTTAGAACAAAGGATATGCTACTAAGGAAAAATGAATATGAACTGGTGATGAGGTATAATCAAGTCTTGGTAAATACCAATACTTTACTTAGACAAAAATATAGAGTGGTATGATTGAAGGACAGTGAGAGATGGACAAAATTATACATGAGAATGAAGAAAGGGAAAAAAAAAAGGCTTACATTTGAGTATTTCTCTAAGCACTATGGCATTGATATTAGAGTCAAGAAAATACCAAAAGAGGTAGCTAAACTCAAATAGGTGGCAAATCAGTACCAAAAAGATTTGGTAAGGGAAGTAACAAGGGATGAGATTAAAGAGACTATATTTTCCCTAAATCTTGACAAATCTCCAGCGCTAGATGGCTATAATGGCAAGTATTTTTTAAAAAACTAGGACATTATAGGGGATGAAGTAGCTGAAGCAGTGTAAGAGTTTTTTCATAAGAAAACTCTACTAAGGGAATGGAAAAAAAAAACATATGTGTGCCTTATTCTCAAACAAAGTAATGTTACAAGTCTAAAGCACTTTAGACCTGTTGCTTGTTGCAATATCATCTATAAAACAATCAATAAGATACTGGAAAATAGAATCAGAAGGACCTTAGAGAAGATTACTATTCTTATTATTCCTGAACAAAATGCTTTCTTGAAAGGAAGGTTAGTGGTTACCAATATTTTACTTTGTCAAGAACTTCTGGAAGGGTACCATTCAAAGAGGAAAAAGAAGAACTGTACAATCAAAATGGATCTTATTAAGGCATATAATTCTATCAACTGAGCTTTCTTTTCAAAATTTTAAGGGTTGTAGTATACCCAACATTGTTCAGAGGTTGGATCGAAGAATGTGTAACAATAACTACTATAGCCATATTGGTTAATGGGGAACCTACCAGATTAATAAAAGCTATAAGGGGTTTGAAATAGGGGGATCACATTTCCCCCACCTATTTGTTCTTTGTATAAAGGCATTGTCCATCCTCCTTGCTAAGAATATAAGGATTCATTTAGAGTTCCAATTTCATCAAAGATGTAGGGGTATGAACTTCACACATCCTGCTTTTATTGATGATTTGTTGTTGTTTTACAGGGCTGAGAAAAGAAACTCAACAAACTTACTTATGCATACAATGGAGGAGTTTTAAAAGATTTCAGGATTGAGAAGAAATCCATTAAAAAGCTGTTTATATTTATCAAATAACTCTAATAAAAAGACAGCATCGAGGGTAATAGAGATGAGCCTGAAACAAGGGAACCTACCACTCAAGTATTTAAGTGTGCCAATTTCCCAAAATAAAATAACAACTGGAGATTGCAAATCACTATTTGACTTTATAAAGGGAAGAATGAACTAGTGGAGCAATAAGCATCTAAGTTATGAGGGTAGGCTCTAACTCATTCAATCAATTTTGAGCAACGTTACTAATTACTGGATCAATCACTTATCATTACCAAAGAGCATCCTCGTGGAAATAGACAGAAAACATAGGATATTCTTATGGAATGGCTAGAGTAAGGCAAAAGCAAAACTAAAATAAGCTAGAGCAAAATATGTTAACCTAAACATCAAGGGGGCTAGGCATATATTCATTAAGGCTGATCAGCAAAGTTAGCTTGGCAAAAAGCATATGGTGGCTGTGTAGTAAGAATGCTGATTTATGGGTGAAGTGGATACATAGTACAGTCATAAAACATAGCAACATATGGGTTTTGAATCATAAGCAGGAAATGTTAGGGACATTAAGGGAAATCCCAGGGACAAGACAATGGATATAGAATTTGATAATTCACAAGATAGGAATGGTGATAGCACAAATTTTTGGTATGATAATTGGCACTGTAAGGGTCCCTTTTATAAAGTGGAAGAAGAAATACAACAATTAAGGCAGAAGGTGAGTGTAGAAACTAAAGTTAGCATATTCATAAGAGAAAACTAATGTATATAGCCCTTTCATAATAGGAAAAGCTCAAAAGAAAGCTTAGATCAGATGCTAAACTTCTAGGAGAATGAAGAAGATGTAGTCCAGTCGATAGCTAACATATATGGGAATTTTAGCATAAAGAATTGCAAATCTCTAATGCAGGAAGACCAAAACACAAAGGTTGAACGAGTGAAAGGGAGAAATAGCAGAATTTTCAAACAATAAAGTAGAAGCATAGAGAAGGTTTACCAAGAAATTATAAACCAAAGTAGGTTAGGCTTGACAGCAAGAGGAATTACTACTAACCTTTCTATATATATATATATGAGGAAGAGATGGTCATAGGTTTGAACCACCTTATATAACTTGATTATCAGGAACTATGACATTAGATATTTTAGAAATTTTATACCAACCTAGATTCTAGGCACTGTTAGATTGTATATAAATTTTATGAATGAAAGCTTTTAAATTTCAAAAAAGAAAGAGTCTGTTTGTTTCCATTTTTATTTTTAGTCCTGTTTGTTTCTATTTTATTTTTAGTTTTTGTTTTTGTTTTCAAATTCAGTAAAAAAACTTGTTTATTTTGGTTTTTGGTTTTCATTTTTTGATTCTTCCAGTTTTTAAAAATTATGAAAACAATAAAAAATGATCTTTTTTGTTTTTGTTTCTTATAATCTAATTCACTATCAACTAAATATATATTTTAATTATTTAATTATTTAATTTTTAATATAAATTATGAAGAATTTAATTTAATATTATATTTAATTGAATCTTATTTCATTACAATAAATATAATAAACAATTAACTTGGGTATTTTATATTTAATTGATTAAATTGGTAAAGCATAATAAAATTTTAATTAGTCAAATATTTTTATAGAGGAAGTCAATATATTCAAGTAATAATAAACTCAATCTATATGAAATGAGATCGCATATTTAATTATTTATGCATCATAAGTATGTCTTGAGTGGGATACAATTTTTAGAAGGAAAATACAAGTGTCTTATAATTGCAGTTTGAAGATTCTTCCAATCTGAAAGATAAGATAACATGAACACCAATAACCTGAAACAAAAAGTTAAAACTTGTTTTTTTACCTAATGGATTAAAAATGTTAGGACCAAATGTTGAAGAAATCATCTTGACTAAGAGTGGAACTGTAATAGCGAAAAAAAGACATAGAAAAGCAAGCAAATAGGCTAATTGGAACTGCAATCCATGTCACCTTGAGGAAGAGAAGGATGTGAGATGATGAGCTAAAGGCGACAAGCATTGATGCTATTGAAACAAATAATGGTATGTTTGTTTTCATTTTAATTTTTAATTTTTAATTTTCAAATTCTGTAAAATATCTATTTTTTAATTTTTGGTTTCTATTTTTTTTAGTTTCTTCCGGATTTCAAAAATTATAAAAGCCATAAAAATTGATTTTTTTTTTGTTTTTGTCTTTTTTATAATTTGATTTACTATCAACTGAATATATATTATTTAATTATTTAATATAATAATTTTTAATATGAAATATGAATAATTTAATTTAATATTATATTTAGTTGAATCTTATTTCATTACAATAAATATAATAAACACTGACGATGGGTGTTTTATATTTAATTGATTAGATTGGTAAAGTATTAAAAAAATGTAATTAATTAAAAATGTGACTGATTAATTATAAATATATTTTATAAAGTATCAATTTTAATTGATATATTTCATATTCTCTTAATGTTATTGATGTACAGAGGATGTCAACGCGTTTAAGTAATAATAAATTCAATCTATACGACTAGCGACGCGGAGATGGATGTCATTGTTGGAAGGAAAATACACCTGTCTCGTAGTTGGCTAGTTGCAGCTTAAAGATTCCTCCAATCCAAAAGATACGATAACACCAAAACTAGATACCGAATGGATAAAGATAGTAGAGGGAAGCAAAATAAAGGTACAGGAAGCAAACAAATGGACCGATTGGAATAAGCGCTTGTTTATTTTTTTATTTTTATTTTCACATTCTAAAAAAAAAAGTTTGTTTCAGTTTTTTATTTTTTTTTAGTTTTAGTTTTTTTTACAATTTTTAAAAGTTATGAAAAATTATAAAAAGGTAATTTTTGTTTTCTGTTTATATTTTTTCATAATATAATTTATTATCAACTAAATATATATTATTTAATATATTAATTTTTAATATAAATTATGAATAATTTAATATTATATTATATTATATTTAGTTTAATCTTATTTCATTGCAATAAATATAATAAACACCTACCTTGGACGTTTTATATTTAATTTATTAGATTGGTAAAGTATAATAAAATTTTAATTAATTAAATATGTGACTATTTAATTATAAATATATTTTATGAAGAATCTGTTTTAATTGATATATTTAATTTTATCTTAACGTTATTAACTTATAGAGGAATTCAAGTAATAATAAACTCAATTCATATGATATGAGACCGCATATCTATTTATTTATGCATCATTATTATGTCTAGAGATGAATGTAACTGTAGGAAAGTAAATACAAGTGTCTCACAGTTGCATATTGAAGATTCTTCGAATCCAAACATAAGATAACATGAACACAAATAACTAGAAAAAAAAAAGCTAGAAAATTGTTTCTTTACCTATTGGATGAAAAATACTTGGAACAAATGTCGAAGAAACCATCTTGCATAGGAGGGAAAATTGTAATAGCGCAAAAAAAGACACAGGGAAGCAACCAAATAAGCTAACTGGAATTGCAATCCATTTCACTTCGTGTTCGGGGAAGAGAAGGATGTAAAGTGGTGAGCTAAAAACTACAAGTATTGATGCTATCCAAACAAATAGGGATTTGTTTGTTTTTATTTTTATTTTTTTGTTTTTGAATTCAGTAAAAAAAAAACTGTTTCTTTGAGTTTTTTTATTTCTTCCAATTTTCAAAAATTATGAAAATTATAAAAAGTAGTTTTTGTTTTTTATAATCTAATTTACTATCAACTAAATATATATTTTTAACTATTTAATATATTAATTTTAATGTGAATTATGAACAATTTAAGTTAATATTATATTTAATTGAATCTTATTTTGTTACAATAAATGTAATAAACACTTACCTTTTGTGTTTAATTTTTATTTTATTAGATTGGTAAAGTATAATAAATTTTTAATTAATTAAATTTATGATTATTTAATTATAAATATATGATATAAAAGATATGTTTTAATTGATATATTTCATGTTATCTTTATGTTATTAATTTATAGAGGAAGTCAATGCATTCAAGCAACAATAAAATCAATCTACATGACATAAGAGTGCATATTTAATTATTTATACATCATCAGTACTTCTGGAGATGGAAGCAATAATTGGAAGGAGAACACAGATGTCTCATGGTTGTAGTTTGGAGATTCTGCCAATCCAAAAGTTAAGATCACATGAACACCAAAGCTGGAAATTTGTTTCTTTACATAGCAGACGAAAAATGCTTGGACCAAATGTTGAATAAACGATCTTGAGTAGGACGGGAAATTGTAATAGCGCAAAAAAAAGACAAAAGGCAGCAAGAGCAAGCAAATAGGCCAATTGGAACAGCAATCAATTTCGCTTTGTGGCAGAGAAGGATGCAAAAGTGATGAGCTAAAGGCTACGAGCATTGATGCTATTAAAACAAAGAAGGGTTTGTTTATTTTCATTTTCATTTTTAGTTTTAAATTTTAGTAAAAAAACTAGTTTATTTGAGTTTTTAATTTATGTTTTTTTTGTTATAGTTTCTTTCGATTTTTAAAGATTACGAGAGCTATAAAACAAGATTTTTGTTTTTTGTTTTTGTTTTTTTCATAATCTAATTTACTATCAACTAAATATATATCATTTAATATCAATACATTAATTTTTAATATGAATTATGAACAATTTACTTTAATATTATATTTAGTTTAATCTTATTTCATTACAATAAATATAATAAACACCTACGTTGGGTGTTTTATATTTAATTGATTATATTGGTAAAGTATAATAAATTTTTAATTAATTAAATATGTGACTATTTAATTATAAATATATTTTATAAAGTATCTATTTTAATTGATGCGTTTCATGTTATCTTAATGTTATTAATTTGCTGAGGAAGTCAACGTGTTAAATTAATAATAAACTTAATCTATATGACATAAGATTATAGGTTTAATTATTTATGTATGACATAAGATTGTATGTTTAATTATTTATGCATTATAAGTACGTATGGAGATGGATGCACTTGTTGGAAGGAAAATAAATGTCTCATAGTTGCAGCTTTAAGGTTCTAACAATCCAAAAGGTATGATAACATGAACACCAATAACTTGAGAAAAAAAAACTAGAAAATGGTTTATTTACCTAACGGGCAAAAAATGTTAGGACCAAATGTTGAAGAAACCATCTTGCTAGGAGGGAAAATTGTAATAGCATGAGACAAGAGACAGGGAAGCAAGCAAATAGGCCAGTTGAAACTGCAATCCATTTCACTTTGTGGAAGCGAAGGATGTAAAGTGATGAGCTAAAGACTATTAACATTGATGCTATTAAAATAAATTAGGACATGTTTGTGTTTATTTTTATTTTTAGTTTTTTTTTTGTTTTCAAATTTTGCAAAAAAAATTTGTTTATTTGAGTTTTGTTTTGAATTTTTCCAATTTTCAAAAATTATGAAAATCATAAAAAGTCATTTTGTATCTTTATTTTTTTCATAATTTGATTTACTATCAACTAAATACATATTATACTTTAAAAAAAAACTAAATACATATTATTTAATTATTTAAAATAATAATTTTTAATATAAATTATTAATAATTTAATTTTATATTATATTATATTATAATTAGTTGAATCTTATTTCATTATAATAAATATAATAAAAACTTACCTTGGGTGTTTTATATTTAATTGCTTAGATTGGTACCAAACTAAACCAAGCTTACCTAAATTTTCGCCTAAGCAGGGTATGGTGAGGGTAAGATGTACGTAGTCATGCCTACATCTCTGATAGAAATACAGAGACTGTTTTCTGATAGACTCTCAGCAAAGATAAGAGTAACAACAAATAACAACAAACAAACAAACACAAACAAACAAACACAAATAACAAAAACAAACACAAAAACAAATACAATCATACAAAAACAAACAGACCAAGGAATGGTATATGCATAGAGACTATAACCTATAGAATGCACAGGAAAATGAAAATATATAAATACATGAAGATGTAAATATGTGAGCAGGGATAAGCAGAGATGTATAAAAATTAAAATCAAGAAATTTTAATTATTTAAATATTTGACTATTTAATTATAAATATATTTTACAAAGTATCTGTTTTAATTGATACATCTTATGTTATCTTAATGTTATTAATTTATAGAGGAAGTCAATGTGTTCACGTAATAATAAACTCAATCCATTTGACATGAGACTGCATATTTGTTTAATTTTTTTTATAAGTATATTTGTTTATTTTTTCATCACAAGTACTTCCGGATATGGATGCAATTGTTGAAAGGTAAATACAGGCGTCTTATGGTTGTAGCTTGAAGATTCAAAAGATAAGATAACATGAACTCCAATAATTAAAAGAAAAAAAAAGCTAGAAAATTATTTCTTTACATAATGGATGAAAAATGCTATGACCAAATGTTGAAGAAATCATCTCGACTAAGTGGGGAAATTGTAATAATGGAGAAAACCACACGAGGAAGCAAGCAAATAGGCCAATTGGAAGTGAACTCCATTTCACTTAATAGCTTTGATTATTACTGAATTTTATGGTAAGCTCCCACAAATCTTGTGAAAGTGGAGCGTTTGATTTTTATATCAATCTACTCATTTGATTTTAAAGATGGATTGCAATTCCAATTGCCCTATTTGCTTGCTTCCAAGTGTCTTTTTCTGTGCTATTACAATTTCCCCTCTTAGTCAAGATGGTTTCTTCAAAATTTGGCCTAGCATTTTTCGTTTATTAGGTAAAGAAACAATTTTCTAGAATTTTTTTCAAGTCATTGGTGGTGTTCATGTTATCTTATCTTTTGGATTGGCAAAATCTTCAAGTTGTAACTATGAGATAGATATTTTCCTTCCAACAATTGCATCCCCTTCCAGATGTACTTATGATGCATAATAATTAAATTCGCGGTGTCATGTCATATAGATTGAGTTTATTATTATTTAAATGCATTGACTTCCTTTATAAATTAATAACATTAAGATAACGTGAAATATATCAATTAAAATAGTTACTTTATAAAATAACTTTATAATTAAATAGTCATATATTTAATTAATTAAAATTTTAATATGCTTTACCAATCTAATCAATTAACTATAAAACACCAAGGTAATTGTTTATTATATTTATTGTAATGAAATATGATTCAACTAAATATAATATTAGACTAAATTATTTATAATTCATATTAAAAATTAACATATTAATATATTAAATAATATGTATTTAGTTGATAGTAAATCAAATTATTAAAAAAAAGAAAACAAAAGCTATTTTTTATGAGTTTCATAATTTTTGAAAAATAGAAGAAACCAAAATAAAAAACATAATCAAAGACTTCAACAAACAGTTTTTTTTTACTAAATTTGAAAACTAAAAATAAAAATAAAACAAACAAACTCTTATTTGTTTGAATAGCATCAATGCTTGTAGCATTTAGCTTATCACTTCACATCATTCTATTCCACAAAATGAAATGGATTGCAATTCCAATTGGCCTTCTTTTTTTTTTGTTTTGCACTATTACAGTTTCCCCCTTTAGTAAAGATTATTTCTTCAACATTTGGTCTTAGCATTTTTCATCTGTTCGGTAAAGAAACAAATTTCTAGTTTTTTTTTCCTTCAAGTTATTGGTGTTCGTGTTATCTTATGTTTTGGATTGATAGAATCTTTAAGCTGCAACTGTGAGGCACATGTATTTTCCTTCCAACAATTGCATCAATCTCCAGACATACTTATGATGCAGAAATAATTAAATATGCAGTCTCATGTCATATAGATTGAGTTTATTATTACTTAAAATACACTGACTTCCTTTATAAATTAATAACAGAAGATAACATGAAATATATCAATTAAAACATATACTTTATAAAATATATTTATAATCAAATATTCACATATTTAATTAATTAAAATTTTATTATAACAATTTAATTAATCAATTGGAATCATAACTAGTTCTTAAAAGGAGTAAGCTTTTAAGTTGTCAAACCAAAAGCTCAAACATTTAAGGAAAATTATGAAACTTAGGAAAATTATAAGACCTTGTTTGATTGGCATGGATTCTTGCTTGGGAAATTAATATTTTTCTTAAAATTTATATTATCATGATTAGTTCATTTTTTTGAGTAGTTAAGAAAGTAAAAACTTTCCCAATCTAGGAAAAGTAGTAGCACTTTACTTAGATTTTAAATCTCATCACCTCCTTGGTATTTAAATTACTTTCCTCAGGAATTTAATCTAAAAAATATGCTAGTTAATTCAACACTTTTTTCTCTCTCAACTCTAGTTAATTCAACAATTCTTTCTCTCTCAACTTTACGACAACTTTTTTATAAAACCATTACCTCCTCTTCAACTATTCTTATTGTTCTCCCGTTATTGTTTTTTTTTTCAATTTTATAATTTTTTTTATATTTGATTTGAATTTTAAGATTTATCTTTGTACTCGATTAAATTTTTTTAGTATTTTTCAATATTATATTTATGATATAACAATATTATATGACTAGAATATCATAAATGAAAAAAATTAACATTTAATAACTTAACTTGTATTACAAATTAACATTATTTAATGATTTCAATTTTTATTTGAGTTATAGGGATATAATTGAAAATACAAGTCAAAATTAAATTACATTTCATTAAATATTATTGCATACCAAACACTATAATAAAAATCTACCCAACTTTCTTATTAGAATTCTTATAATAAGTGTCTAAATATATGAATATCTTTACTTTCCATATATTTATTTTCCAATGAATTAAATTTCAAATTCACTTTACTTTTCTGCCAACCAAACGAAGCCTAAGAGATAAAATGAAATCATCCTTGGGAATGGTAGAAATTATTGGTTTTAGTTCCTCAATTCCTCACCCTAAGAGCTGTCTCTGGTGTTATACCTGCAACAACTAAGGTAGAATCTGATATAGAGTTTAACTCCTAGCACTAGAGATTTCTTCTATATCAAAGACAACATTCCAAGATACGTCCTTAATGTAAACAAAAGGATCAAGTAATTTAGATTAGGCACCAGTCTCACCAATTCACTAATAAATTATGATGGAGATTTTTTTGGTACCTCTTAGATGGTTCCATGGTAGAAACTTGTTTGGTTCCCCGAAAACCTCCCGAAAGCTTTTTACATTTTTTAGTTAACTATCAAATAAACAGTTATTCTTTATTGTACTGTTTACACCATTTGGTAAGAAAGAAATGTGAGGACCTCCATAAACTAGCAACATGAAGCAAAAGCAATAAGTTAAATGTTAATTAATTGGATTAGAGAGATCTTATTAGTCAAGGAGACCGTAAAAGATGTTGATATTAATATGGCACTTAGATGGAACCTACTTTAGTTTATTCATGTTTGTCCTTGTGTTTTAAGGACTGTTATGGTTGCTGTCTCTAGTTTCTGGAGACGGAACAGAACAGAAATTTAGAGACGGAACGGAACAAAAATTGGAGACAGTGAGTTGTTTGGTTGTGGTGAACAGAACAGAAAAAACTGTCTCCGTCTCGAGGACAGAATGTGTTTGGATGCAGTGAACGGAACGAAAAAATTGTGCCAATAACGAAAAAGCCCCTATAGTATAATATAATTGAAAATATGTAATTTATTAATTATTTTATAATTGTATCAATATTTATTT
>JANQBM010000001.1:13373504-13395460 GCA_025594535.1 Erythroxylum domingense | reverse complement strand
ATAATAATAATTTAATTAATTATATTGTAATTATTTCATCATAATTAAAAATTACAAATACACTTAAAATAAATATTGATCCAATTATAAAATAATCAATGAATTACATATTTCCAATCATATTATACTGTAGGGGTATTTTCGTCATTGATATTATTTTTTTGTTCTGTTTATTGCAACCAAACATATTTTGTCCTCCAGACGAAGACAATTTTTTCTGTTCTGTCCTTCATAATCAAACAGCTTACTGTCTCCAATTTTTGTTCTGTTCTGTCTCTAAATTTTTGTTCCGTTTTATCTCTACATCTTGAAGACAACAACCAAACGAACAATTCTAATACCATTCTCACAACTTCCTCCAATCAAATCGTCTTCAATCAACCATGTACGTCACGTTTCCTTGGTATCTTTTCTTCGCTTTATTAATTCACCGAGCTTGTTTTCATCAAATTTCATCTTTTAAATAATAATGATAATAATATAATCATAATAATTTATTAATTTTAAAATTAACAATTTTAGTATTTTAAATAAATTGCGGGACTCGCAATACGGGGCCACGTTGTCTGTATCTTTATCCCAAGTGCTATTTGTGCCCTCTGGGCTTCGTATTAATGGGATCGATTGATTGGTCCATTTAACCCAAAAAAAAAAACACTGGTGACATGAATTCGTCTTTACCTATACTTTGTTTCTTAACAAGACAATAACTTAGGGTGTATTTGTTTAGTAGATATAAAAAAAAAGAATAGGTATGAAATGAAAGATTAAATTTAGTAAAAGACCATAATTATAGAGTCATTATTTTAATTACCAATTTTGAGTAATATCCGATTTCTTTTCTAATCTAGAGAAATTTTTATCATTGTTATGTAAGGGTATGCTTATTATAATTAATTAAAATATAACTAATTAAAATATAATTATTAATAAATTAAAATATTGTAATTAATTAATTACAATATAATTAATTAAAATATTATTAATATTAATTAACTACAATATAATTAATTAAAATATAATTCATTAATTAATTAAAATATTGTAATTAATAAATTAATTAAAATATAATAAATTGCAATATAATTAATTAAAATCATAATAATAATATTAATTAATTAATTAGTTAGTTACAATATAATTAATTAAAATATAATTCATTCATTAATTAAAATATTGTAATTAATTAATTAAAATATAATTAATTAAAATATAATAATAATTAATTAAAATATAATTAATTAATTAGCTACAATATAACTAATGAAAATTAATTAAAATATTTTAATTAATCAACATATTGTAATTAATTAATTACAATATAATTAATTAATTAATTAATTAAAATATAATAAATTTTTATTCTCAATATTTTTTACAAACCAATCACTGTCAATGATAATGATAATCATTCCTTTCTTTTAATCAACCATCATAATTATAATGATAATATTTATTTATATTATTTACTATATTTAGTCTTATTTATTCACCGTTCTCTTATCGAACCAACCACCCTCTATATCTTTATCCCTTAAAAAAAGAAAAAGAAGCAGCTCTGAGTCCCCTCCAAAGTCCATAAAAATGTGTTGACCATGGGCCCTACCTTTCTAAGAAGGAGAGACGATGAGACCGCAATTATGCTGCCAGTAATTAAAACAAGCAAAATAATGTCATTCGTGTCATATAATATAATATACTCAAAAAGACCCACACCTACAGCATACAAGAAGCACTTGATAAGACTTGTCTGAAAATCATTTACCTTTACAACCAAAGTCCTCAAGGAGAAATTTCAGGTAAGCCTGGACTTCTAGAATACCCGAATCAGACATTGTCGGAGATATAATCGTCGTGATGAGAGATGCAAACAGCGTTAGAACAAAATTAGAAACTGAAAACACCGGAAAAATCACTCCAAATATGCAAGTAGACCAAAGAAAAAAGAAAAGATTTAACTCCAAAATAATCAACAACATAAACTAACTTACAAAAGAAGATTAAAGCTTAAAAGCGAGAATCGAATACGCGCAATACACTTACCTTCTAGCGAGTGTCATATTGGAAGTAACAATGAACTTGACACCGGCGAGATTTTCAACAGCGTGATTGTTGACGAATCTGATGAGAGTAACAATAACGTTGATGAAGAAGCAGAGCAACCACTTCATGAACACGTACTAAAATATCTCGATCTTTGTGCTACTCCTCCAATCCTGCTCGAAGAAATGATCCTCTGCAATCCTAAGCAAACAAAACAACCACATCATGAAACATTTCAAAGTCGATGAGTTACACGCACTTAAACATAGTGAGTTTTAAGTATCATAATCACAGTCGAGACATTCGATGGGACAGACATTAATTGGAACCGAGTATGGTAACCTGAGAGGTGGAGTTCGTGACGGAGTGTAGCAAGGGAGAAGAGGGGAGAGAAGCGGTTGAGTCATAGACTCAGGGTCTCGCCAATTCAATGACATCATATTGGAGATTTCAGACTGGATTGCCTTGAGTACTACCTCAACACTTGGAAAGGGTGAGTGGTTGCTGCATGTGCACCGTGGCCAAGCTTCTCCTCTTCAGCCTCGGTGTTGGACTGATCGTTGTGAAGCTCGACCACCACTCTAGTGGCGCAGACCTCTATGCCTGAAATTTGTGGGTTGTGAAAGTAGGAAATTGTTTATAAAATTAATTAAAAATTAAATAATTAGTTACAAAAAAGAAAATAGGTGTCATGCTCATGCACAAAATTTTAATTTGGCAGAATAATTGCAATCACAAACATAGTACGATTATCATTTGTAGATAGTGCACAAATTAAGCACTCCTTCAATTTAACGACATTCCCCAGTTTAGTCATTTAAGCATTAAAATTTTGAAGATTACTCCACGTTATGACTTCTTTTAATGTCTTTAACAAAAATCATACATAACATCTAAGGGTCTGTTTGATTGGGGTATATTAATGAAATGGAATAGAATGTAATATTATTTTATCGTTTGAGAGGAGAATTTATAATGGAATGAAATGGAATAGAATGAGATGAAAGATGAGTGTTTCATATTACATTTTATTTTATTCTAAACAGTAAAAATGAAAACCTCCAACTTGGGAGGTTTAGGATGTATTATAAAACGATAAACAACTTTATACTATATTATTACATTATAAACCCTTCATCCAAACAACATTTCACTATATTATATAATGAACTCTTTCATCCCTTCCAAACCACAATTTTCTAATATTACATTTATTTATATTCTATTCCATTAAAAACTTTCGTCTAACCAAACATAGCCTAAATTAGACTCACATGTCATTTTTATAGTTATATACTATTGAAGGATATGAGACGAGGGACCGTTTTTGCTGTTTAAACCGCATATTAGAAATCAAAAGTTTTATAAGATTGAGGAAAATTGAAAAGTAAGAAATAAAAATAATTATGTTCAGCTATACAAATTGATAATTAATAATAAAAAAAGAAGAAAAAACGCAAATGATATAAATGACGTGGAAATATTAATTTGATGTCAAGGCCTCCAAGTTAACTGATAAACAAATGATCTATTTTGGTTCAAAATTTTATTCATGTCCTATAAATTCCCATGTTGTTTACTTATAGTCAGCATCATCATCTTTGTAAAAAACAAAAAATGTTATTATTAGGAATGTGATACTAAAAGGTAGAATTTTAATTTTAACAAATTTTGTAGTTTTGCATTTGATCTTAAATAAAATTTAAGGCATATTCAGAAGACTAAAATATGTTTGATTGATTTTGTTTGGATTTTTTAAAAAACAGGAATAAATTAATTTATGGAAAAGTAAAAGTTTAATTTTTTAAATAAAAATTAGATAATTTAATTCAAAATATTTTACTTATATAACTAACGATTCACGTGAATATGGAAACTTGAGCAACTTGTATCACCAGAAAACCCGAAAATACAACAATGGACAAATAAAGGTGGTTAGCAGTGACTTAGCGTCAATGAAATTTGTGGACTGCGACTGTGAGAAATAAACGACAAGAGAAACTTGTCAATCAATTATAAAAACGTCCAAAGTAACAACTTAAATATTTCCCTTATACCAAGAACGTTAAGAAAAGACCGTAATTTGGCCCTCGCATCCATTACCTTCCCACTTTCACCTTTTGAGTTTTTACTTCATCTGCTTCTTTTCTGTAAATGGAACCTGTCCAACCCCAGCCAGATGAAGAGTCTGTTGCCAACACCGATACTGATGTCTTACCTCACAAAGATGATGCAGAGTCCACTTCAGACCCCATTATTAATGAAGTTGATTCAACTCTTGAGCTCTCACCTGTTGCCCGCGAACATTCAGAATCTAGATTCACAGAGGCTGAGGAGCACGCGCAAGAAGAGAGAGTTGAATGTTCAGAAGGTACAGAGTTGGAGCTCTCACCAGACCACCTTCCTGCTTATCAAGAACATACTGAAGCTGGAGGTTCAAGTAACTCTGATGAAAAGGGTGCGGAAATGATTCGAGATCTGGATAGGCAGATGTCTATATTTGCTAGAACACCATCTTGTAATTCATCTTAACCTTAACTCTTTTTCGTTTATGCAAGTGCTACTAGTACTAGTAGTAGTGGTAGTAATGGTTCATCGTTTTTATGTTACAAATGGAATGAAATATAATTGGTGTGGAGCACAGGGAACTTTGAGAAGGGATATGATGACTTGTTGCCACTCTACAAAGCTATAATTCATGGGAACTGGGAAACTGCAGAGAGCTTCTTGGATGATGATCCTGATCTAGTGACCTCCAAGATAAGTGCTAGAACCGCTAATCCTGTCTATATTGCAATTCAAAGAAGGCTTCCACAAGAATTTATTCAGAAGCTTGTGGACAGAGCTTCTCCAGAGTCTCTTGCAATGGGAGGCTCTGCCTCTAACCAATGGACGGGTCTTCATGCTGCTGCTATGATCGGATACACAGAAGCTGCAAAAGTATTGGTGGAAAAGAATCCAATACTGCCACAGATTCTTGAGCCATTTGAGAAACTAGCACCAATTCATTATGCTGCTCTCTATGGTCATAAGGAAACTGTTTGTTATCTGTTATCTGTGACGAAAGACGAAGATCCTAGCCCATTCAAGGGTACTCTTGGTGCCTCGCTCTTGACAGCTTTGATTATTGCTGAATTTTATGGTAAGTTCCCACAAATTTTGTGGAAGTTGAGCGTTTGATCTATATATCAGTCTACTCATTTGGTTTTTAGGCTGAGATACGACCACCTTTTCTGTAAATTTTTAGAAAAAAGAATCATTGGTTTGTGGATACATTGACCAAAATAGTTTAGATTTCATCAGTGATATGGAGCTCAAATTAAGTTACCTTTATATTAGACAGGATTTTAGTATGTGATTGGAGCTCAAGGGTTGCATTACCATTCAGTCATTAATCTTTGTGCTTGTCTCACTGTTGTAAAGTTATTGTTAATTGCAGGCCTGGCTCTTTATCTGCTAAAGCGCTATCCTAGCTTAGCTGTCGAAAAGGACTTCAAGGGGCTTAATGGCCTAACAAGATTGGCTGAAAGGGGTTCTCACGCCTTTGAAAGTGGAAGACAAGTTGGATTTCTTGAGCATTTGTTTTACAAATGTCAGAATTCTTGTTTCATTCATCTCTTTTAGATCTCACTTCATTTGATCATAAAAGGAAGTATAACATATGTAACTAAATGCCTATTTACTATAAGTTAGCTAAAAATTAACTATATCTTGTTCGTAATAGGTATCTTCCCAGAGAAAGGGAATGTGCCTCAACCAGTTGATGTGGAAAATCCTGCAGCAAATCCTACTGTTTACTCAGAAGAACCTAAAAGTTTTGGGTTTTTTCAGAGCACATACAACAAGAAGTTGAAGCACAAGCAAGCCCTTCAACTTGGCAAACTGTTATGTGCAGAAACTGTAAAATCTCCTAAATTAACTGATCAGCATTTTTCAGCATTTGGAAGTCCTATTCTAACTGCTGCTGGTTTTGGGATTCCAGAGTTGGTTCTGGAGATTATTAGTGCTTTTCCTGATGCAATTTGGTACCGCGATAGAAACTCACGTACCCTGTTTCATCTAGCAGTTTTACACCGTAAAGAAAACGTTTTCAACCTCGTATATCAAATGAGCTTTCAGAAGAATTATCTTATGTCATACAAAGACAAGTTTGAGAACAACATGCTACATTTAGCAGGTAAGTTGGTGCCATCGGATAAGATTTCTGGTGCAGCTTTGCAAATGCAGCACGAGTTGCAATGGTTCAAGGTGTGAAATCAATTAAATTCTTCTTCTCTTGGTCAATTTTCATAATTTGGTCTTTAACTAATTTGAACTTGAATCAGGGATTTATCATGTTCATGGGAAGAATAGGACAAGTTGTTGCCTATCAATCAATCTTGAGTCTTTATTGATTCCATTATTCTTCTCAAAACCACTGTACAGGCTGTAGAGCAAGTTGTGCAGCCATCATTCAAAGAGTTCAGAAACAACGATGGAAAAAGACCACAACAGTTATTCACGGAAGAGCACAAGGAATTGGTGCTTGAAGGAGAGAAATGGATGAAGAATACAGCTTCATCTTGCTCATTTGTAGCTGCCCTTGTTGCCACAGTTGTGTTTGCAGCTGCTTTCACTATTCCTGGTGGCAACAATGGTGATGGCAGTCCAATATTCATGAAAGAGACTTCGTTCTTGATTTTCATAGTGTCAGATGCATTCGCTCTCTTCACTTCTTCTTCTTCTGTCTTAATGTTCTTGGGAATCTTAACATCACGTTACGCAGAAGAAGATTTTCTCATGGCTCTTCCAGCAAGGATGATCATCGGTCTCCTCAGTTTATTTGTTTCAATAGCATCAATGCTAGTAGCCTTCAGCTCATCACTTCACATCCTTCTCTTCCACAAAGTGAAATGGATTGCAGTTCCAATTGGCGTATTTGCTTGCTTCCCTGTGTCTTTGTTTGCGCTATTACAATTTCCCCTCCTAGTCAAGATGATTTCTTCAACATTTGGTCCTAGCATTTTTCGTCCGTTAGGTAAAGAAACAATTTTCTAGCTTTTTTTTTTTCAAATTATTAGTGTTCATGTTATCTTATCTTTTAGACCATAAGAATCTGTGTTTGTTTCATTTTATATGCATAAATAATTAAATATGTTACTTAAACGCATTGACTTCTTCTATAAATTAATAACATTAAGAAAACATGAAATATATCAATTAAAATAGACACTTTAAAAAATATATTTATAATTAATAATCACATATAATATTTATTTATTATAAAAACAATCTACAGATAATTATAATTTCTTATGTAAACTGTTACCTTGTTAGTCTTTTCTTACACGACAATGCTAATAATTATGATTAAAATATTTGTATGAAAGTAAAGGTAAGTAATGGAATCTTCAATTAGAAATTTTGGATGCAACTGCAGGTATTACCTGTTCTTTGAGTCCAAAGTCCAAACCTTGGTTGCTTTCGATTAATTTTTGCCTTTCCATGCAATTCAACAAGGCGAAATTCTGAAATTCTGTCGTACCTCCACTAATCATTCATCTTTGGTGCATAAATGTGAAATTCAGATTACAGCCTTCTAACTAGACAGTATAAGAAATTAGTCACTGAGATTAAGTATGATAACTTGGTATTTACTGATTTCACGATGACTTTCGCCGGATAGGGCAAAGGTTTTTTTCAATAACGGCTTTCCCAAATGCAATCAGTAATTCTTTTCTCCAAATAATTGATTTACATCTATCTTCTATACTATCTGTAATTTGCATTAATAATATACCAAACAAATAATTGTATCCTCGTCTATTGCGCAAAATTTCACATCAAACCGCTAACTCGGAAGTGTAAATGGACAGCAAAATGCCTCCAAAAGGTAAGTTCAACTCAAAACATTTAGGACCATTAACTTTTTTAATGATATAATTGTAAGTTTAAGGAGTTAAAAACACAAGACGCTTCTAACTTAAAAAATCTTCTAATTTTAAAATTATAAAGCAACCCTTTTTAATACTTCTATTAAAAAAATGAAAAAAATACATGTTAACATGATAACTTAATCTAATTCTTAAATTTATCCTAAATTTATTAAATTTAATCTAAATTAATAATTTAAGATAAATACAATAAATTATCAGTTTGGGTTAAGTATAATTGCTTCAAGACGAATTTAAGAGTTAAATTGAATCATTGTGTTACTGACCTTTGATTAGTCCTTATGTGTTTTGCTGTTATTAAAGGAAAAATATTATTTTAAAATAATGAGAAAATTTTCAATAATTTAAAAAATTAAAAAATTTTTAAAAATTTTAATTAATCTCGTGAGAATTCCATACATTTTTACCCGATTTTATATTCAAATAGCTTGGTCCATAACTTTTCTTAACTTTGGCATAAAATAGATGCCTTAAAAAGAATAGTACTTATGGGGATTGAATCTCTTGATTTAGAAGAAGAAATACAAAAAAATATTTTTGTCTATCAAAAATTAATTATTTCACTAAAAAATAATTATCTTGATGTGGAAAAAGTTACATCACGACTTATAATTAGAGGAAAAGTTTGTTGATGCCATCATTTGGGTTTAGCTGTATAGATGGCTTCTATAGGTGTTTATCTTCAAATTATTGGCTTTGCAACTTTCACTTGCGGACAAGGTGAAAATATCTTCAGTTTTATCAAGTTCTTTCTCGTTTTATTGTCCAAAATTCACAAGAAAGCATGACAAATAACATCGAGCATCTGATGCACAATATAAGATAAATAATGTATATCATTTGGCTAGCGTGCGTACCTTTTGCTTTTTTGGTCCTTTTGTGGCCATCAATTGGTCTTGAAAGTTAGAATATATGTTCCATTCTAGAATCCATTTTAAGGCAGTTGGCTTAATGTGAATATGAAATTTTATATGCATTTAGAAGGAATAATCCATATGGTTGGATTAATCAATTAACATGCCAAAATTTGGCCCTCAACTAGTGAATTGTTGTAGTGTCAAGAACAGTATTTGTTGACAGCAGGAAGAGACTAGCACATATGTGAATCATTTACTCTTAAAATAAGTATTTCTATGTAAAATCTTATTTGGATTCACAATATGGTAATTGATTTGTAGAAAAAAAATCATTTATTTAAATATCATTCAGCAATAAACCTTCGTTGAAATTAGCAGGTTTAACTTCAGGACAGTGAGAATGGCATTATAATGTGAGAAACAAACTTGGTTGGGTTGACAATTGGTAGATGGAAGTTACTTTTCATATTAATAATTAAAGGAAACTGTTGGGTTGGTTCTTTCCTTTGTGTGAGGCCCAAGCTCAATTTTGGGGTGTCCACTACAGCCCCATTAGAGTGTAATATCTGTAGCTCCAACTTGTGAGCATAATCAAAAGGAGGAGAGTAGCCAAAAGAGTAAGAGAAGGGTGATTTCCTTTCCTGCACATACACAAAGTAGCCACGGAAAATTTGCACTATCTCATAGCCATGGAAAATTTGCACTATCTCATTTGTTTGCCGTTAGATCGAGTTGAAATTTGGACAGCACGTTTGAGGCATCTAGTCCTTTATTCTGAATAGTTGGATCGTTGAGACAAGGTCTAAAGGTGGAGGAAATTGTCCACCCATAGCAGCTCTAATTTTGGGGTATTTTTCATCTTCTTGGCTCTCATTTGTAAGCTTTGATGCTTAGTTGATTTGGTTGATTATAGGCACGTTTTGTGCACTTATTTGAGACTTTTGTACCTTATTTGATCATAATGGAGTTGTTTTCTTGATCTAGATGACCCGTGGATTTTACCTCTAACATCGAGAGGGTTTTCCACGTTAAAAATTTTGGTGTCTTATTTTTGCTGTTGCTTCTGATATTATGTATATTCTGTGTTAGTATGTTTCTATACTGTTAGTTTGTTATTGGGATATTTTGCTGCTTCCATTGCCAGAATATATTAGATTGGTATCAGAGCATTAGATTTGGGGCTTGTGATGTCTAAAAAAATGGAAGCTAACACAAGTAGGATGGTTACTTTGAATGACCCTACTTATAATGCTTGGAAGGGAAAGATGGAAGATCTGCTTTATGTCAAGAATTTTCATCAACTAGTTTTTTCTACTACGAAACCTAATGATAAAACTGAAGAAGAATGGGTTTTAATGCATAGATAGGTATGCGGATATATCATACAGTGGGTGGACGATAATGTATTGAATCATATTACTGGGGAGACACATGCTCGTACTCTATGGTCTAGCAGTGTATCAAACTGTATCTATGGAGACTCTCCCTTTTTCCCCCCTTAAAATTTCTTGATTATCTTTTAACAGACTCAAAAGAGGAACATAATGAAACCTAAAAATATAAACTTAAACTTGACTTTGATTTGATAACGTCATTGTCCAATTTGTGATTGTTGTTTGTTGATATAGTAAATAAAAAATACTTTATGTAGATTTTCCTTTTTTGTCCCCTTGTTTCTCTTGATCAACTTCCTAACAGTCTCCTTTACGAGGTAACTTGCAGAGTTTCAGAGCAAATTATCACGTTCCGCATGTTTCGAAGCCTACAAGGGGAGGTTCGGTCCAAAAAGAGTCTTCTAGAGCATGCTGGAACCTTATGAAAGATTCCAGAAGCTTCTGGAATATGGTAGAAGCTCATAGAAGACCCTAGAAGCTTCTAGAACATGGCAGAAGACTATGGAAGCTTATGTGTAATATCCTGTTACTATACTAAGGGTTAGGACATAGGATTCTAGACCATAGTATAAGGCATCGAGAAATTAGAGGTGCATTATATTCACATGCATATCATTAGCATACACACGTGAATATTGATTGTACATATTGCAAATATTGTATGTACCCTCATTTGACATTTTTCAGGGCATGAACGATTTGAAATGATTATGATGTGAATTGTGAATTTTTATGTCTTAAATTTTTGGTCTGATGGTTTCAATTATTAATTTCGAAATTATTTGTCAAAATTAGGAGATTTATGAATTCATGTGTATTTTTGGACTAGGAAAAATGTCAAGTGGTAAGACAATTGACTAATGGTAGTAGAAATAAGTGACAAATGGTAATAGAAATAATTAACAAGTGGCATTAGGATTTATTGGCTAGTGGTATAGACAATTAGTTGACCATTGGTTTAGAAATTGAGAGGCAAATGGACTAGCTATTAAGAGACACTTGGGGACCACAAAAAGATAACAAGCAGCAAGTGCCAAGTGCCACAACACTTGCCACTCGCCACTCATCACTCACGACATAAACCTATTGAAAGACTATCTTTTATTGTCTTTTATTTTGTTACTACATGCTCTCATTTTCTTCTTATTCTCTCAAATTTCGACACTCTCATCTTCTTCATTGTTCTCTCTTCTTCACTCGCGACACTCTCATCCTTACCCTCACCACGTTGAGCCTTGCTATCATCTTTCAACACTAGCTACTTCAGGATCTTTGTTATCTCGTCATCTTGTTACTAAAAACCTAACCTTTTCCTCCTTGAAGAGTTGATGATCGTGTAAGCATGAAAGCTAGGGTTAAGTGATAATTTGAAAAGCTTGGAGTTAAACAAGTAAGTAGCATATTGTTCTTCATGGTTTGTTAAATATAAGCTTTTTTTGCATAAGTTAATAAGATTTGAAGCTGATTACGTTAAGATTCCAACAAGATTCTACAAGTTGCGTGAAGCGTACTTGCTGAGAGAGGCCATTAAAGAATCTGAAAGGTGCCCTAGACTTCATGGTGTGGAGATTTTGAATACAAATGAATGAGTGATCTGAAAAAGAATTTTTGCCAAATAGGCTAAATGAATGAGGATACTCTGCTAGCCAATTTTGATTAACTTAAGCTCGATCAAGCTTTTTCCTTACTAACACTTGTCTTTGTTGCTTGTTAGACCAAGTGAATATCCTTCCTTCAAACCTTAGATCATTAATTTTAACCTTCTGAAATAGTTCAGCTAGCTCTATTCCTGTTGTAGAGCGGAAACCCTACCTACTTCAACTTCCTGATCAGTAAGTATACAGTTGTAATCTCCAATTAACAACCAAGGTCTGTTAATAGAAGATACAATAGACTGCAAATTTATCCAAATAAAGGTTCGTTGAAATTGAAAATTGGAAGCATAAATTATAGAGATGTCAAGATCTGAGGTAATCCTACCAACTTACATTTCAAGTGAATGAGTTGATCAGTTTTTACAACTACCTGAACTGAAATTTTATTAGTATTGTAGAAACAGAGGATTCTGCCATTAAAATGAGAATTATGATTAGAAATAGTTTCCCAATCAGCTCCCAAAAACCTTGAAACAACAGATATTTAAGAAAGTGTTAGTTTAGTTTCAAGAAGTCCTACTAGGAATGGCTGATTTTCCAAAACAATCTCCTTAACCATTGTTTTTTGAAAGGTCATTTAACACTCTAACATTCCAAATCAGAATCAATTGGGGGAATTTCCCCTATGAGTTTGTTCTTAGCCCTTCTTCTAATAGATCTTCTCTTCAAACTTGCTTTAATGTCTACTAATTTAACATTTCTAGCATTTTCTACCAACATATTTGGATCTATATATTTAGCATCTGCTGGTTTCAATTGCTCAGAGATATCCCCTTACATAATCAATTTCCCTGCATTTTCATTATTTATGATTCCTGAACTACTAAGAGAGTAGGCTATTGTAGCTTATTCATATGATTACCTGCCAGAATTGTTGAGAGGACAAGCTACTTATTAATAGCTATTTTATTGCTCTGCAGTTCATTGACGGAAGAAAAAAATTATATTCTACTACTGATCTCACTTGGTTAAATTGTAACTCATTCACAGGCTTATCTAACTGATCTATTGTATTCCCAACTATTTCCTCGTTCCACAATTCTAGATTAACAGAAGTAGAATGCTCAAATACCTTAGTTACAGAGAATTCACATACTGCATTTCTAGGTTAATGGAGGAGGGATTCTCCAATTTCTACTGAACTAATTTTCTCAAGTATAATTCTCAGTTCACTTGGCTTATTACCTCCCTTATCTTGGTGCACATCCATATTATCAATAACTATCCCATTTCCAGGTGACTTTTGGTATGCATTCTTCTCCAAAGCACATTCAACTTCCTTTAGGTTGTCCCGTTTTGAAATCTCAAAAGATGTCATCTCCAAAAGTTTGTCATAATGCCCAGTTTTGAATAGGTTTCTTGTTGGTAACTAACTCTTCTTCACTAAATTAGGTTTCTATGGATAAGATATTGACATTACAAACTTTTTAAGTTCTCCATCATCACCTAACTTCATTATTGGCAGCAGATTGGGTAACACAAAGTCCCTTTTAACCTCAATATAAAATTTCACAAAACATATACAATCCATATTCGTTGTTTGGATGTCCATATATATAAGCTTCCTAGGTGAACTTAATCCTTCACTCGTCCAAAATTTAAGAAGTACATTATGGAAATTAACCCACAAAGGAAAAACATCAATATTTTCCCTATCAAAGTCAATATTTGGCATCTATTTTTGGATGAACATAGGCCGCCCTCTAATGTACCAAGGACCTTATTCGATGATCTCATTTAGGCTATTCTCAGTTGAGAACTTGAGCAGGAAGGAGTCATCATCCATCAACATCACTTTCTCCAGACCATTCTTACCCCACCTAACTATGGCGCAAGCTTACACAACTGGAAAGCAAGCCTCTTCTTCTAGAATACACCCACCAAACCAGTAGACCCAACCTTGGCTCCAGCCTTTAAAAAATCGACAGGAGGTATAAGAGTTCCCTCTTTCATAACATTATGAAAATGTTTAAGCTCACTCTTATTACACTAGATCTGAGGTTTAGTTCTCTAAGCTCCCACATTTAGGTTGACATCAGCAATAGCATTCATCTTGCTATCTACTAAAGAGGAGTTCTCCCCTGACCTCATCGCCTTTGATGAACTTATGAGAGGTGGGAAGTCGTCCTAGTTCAGGTTAGAGGGGGAATTGCCCCCTTCATTCTACATACTCGAGGCCTTCAAAAGGCCTATTAAGTGAAGAGAAGTCAGTAGCTAAGAAGCCAAATGCATTTTTCAAGGAAGAAGCTTACCGGAAGCGGGAGAGAAAATTTCCAAAAGTGGAAGTCGTTAGGGGCCAGATGGTAAAATAGCTAGAGAGACGGCAGAGAAAAATCGAATTAGAGATAGAAGATGACTAACGCAGGGAATGAAGTTTCTTCTGTTTACAGGGTTAAGTCAATCTTATTGCTAATGAATTGAACCTGCAATAACACATTTTGTTGTATTATTGATATTGTTGTCCTCAGAACACTATTTCGGCAAAATTTCAACTCTGCTTAACTGCTAAGTTCCTAAAGATACCTGTCTGACTGCCCTATCGTCTGATAATGTAGGAAAGGTAGAGCAGTGAACGGTTGTTGCAACATAAATGTCAACCATATCCACTTTCACGATGGGGATGTGCTCCACAAGAACCATGTGATGCCTTTTATTAAAGATAAAGAGACAAGCAAAAAACTGACAAATCCACACAAAAGAGTAGTGTCTACAATTGTTGTGCATATGTGAACCCTCCACAAATGGAACCTAGAGAGCCGCATTAACTTTAAGATTTAGGCCCGTAGGGGTTCGAAACTTGGGGGCAATCTTTAAAATTTGGGCTCCTTGTATGATGAGATCAATGGGTAAGACCAAGTCCTTGGTCAGTTGAGACACATCCCGCGATTTACATCCTTCATCAATCCTAAGAACACGGGAGGTGGGGGCTCCTAATATTGGAGTTCAACATTTGTTTAGAGAGCCGCATTAACTATGCCATGACTTTGGAACTTATATGTTACTACAAGGACCATGAAACTTGGATGTTCCTGGATTCTTAAGAAAAATACACATCACCTGCATATCGCATCCCATCAACACACGTCTGCTCTTAGGTAACGTAATGCCCTGTTTAATGGATCAATAAATGACGTGGTAGGCGTCTGCTCTTAGGTCGCGTAATGCCTTATTTAATGCGTAATGGTATCTTAAAATCACACGCAACGCTCTCTATAGACTCGCAACATTGAATACCAAATTTCAGGTCATATGATAGAAACTGACGAGTATATCACGGACATAAAAGGAACTATACAGAATACAGTGGTTGGTAAAAGGTCTCTGTATATTCTTTTCTATCAAGGTAAACCATGCTATGCTATGAAATGTTGCTTTCTAATTCCAAGTTAAACCATGTTATATCATGCGAGTAATTCCGAGGGTTTAGTTCTTGTTCACATAAACAACGAAAAGAAAATTGCTTAGAAAAGATCTTGACATGAAAAATGCTCTTAGACTTCAAATCAGTCGATCGCACGAAGAACTGTATCTTCACCCAAGACATTTACAAGCAACCTACTTAGCTTCTTTCTTCTTCCTGTCAGCTGGTAAGGTAAAAGTCACACTTGATGCCAAGGTCCTTGACTCCATCCGGAAATTAACGCGTACATCTTCATCTTCAACCATTAAAATGCTGCTAAGCACGAATTTTAAGCATAGAAAGTGCTTTGTGTCCCCTTCTTAAGCTAGAACTCCTTTTCAAGCAGAAGTTCATTATTGTGTTTATAGTATCCGGATCACTAAGACTTGAATATCCTCATAGAACTATGGATAGCCTCCGACATATAGGACTTTTAGGTAATGGCTCACTCTCAAATGCTATGACACAGATTCGGCAACAAACTAGATGCCCACGTACATGGAATGAATCCGGACAGTCTTCCATTTTAAATTTTAATAATTTATTTTCCATTTTAAACTAAAGAAGAATGAAGATGGCAGCTTCCTAATCTATTAAATTATATATAGACTATAGAGAGATAGTAAAAATTTCCCTTAAAGTGACACAAAAAAATAGTCCCAAGAGCTAATTAGTTTAATGTACTGGTCCTTTGACAGAAGTAAGGATTATTAATTAAGCAGTGAATTGACTGATATAGTGATATCATAAATCCAAGAGCATAGTGTGGCACTTCAGGATTGCCCCAGAACAAATGAAGTTATCAATTTGTTGACAACTTGAGGGGACTCTATGTTTGCTGCATGGCCTGTGTCCTTGACTATCTCTATCCTGCTGCATTTTGGTCCCAAGTGTCTGCAATCGTCATCAAACCCAATTGTTGAATGTTGGTTCAAGAAAAAATAAGGAAATACAAACAAACCATTAGCTATTGCTACTCTACCTCTGCAGTTGATAGGCTAAGGGTATTGGGAAGACATTGTCATGGTCACCCCATATCAGCAGTGTTTCCTGCGCCCCATCACACTACCTCTTTTAACAAATCCATGTCTCAACAACTACCTATGTTCTTGGACAACATATATGAAAGGAAGAATTAAACACCTGAGTTAGGACTGGAACATCTGTTCCTGCCTTTCTTGCGAGCAAGTGATCTACCAGCTCAGATTTCTCCTTCCTGTTGGTATTGCCCAATACCTATAAAACAAACTCAAACCACTAATTAACATTTATTCTATTGGAGACACAAATTAAAATTGGAAATTGACCAAGTATAATACCATACTAAAACATGCAACTTAACTCGCTTCAAACATATCAAGTTATGTGTGGTCGTTTCGAATAAGACTTGCCAACTGGAATGTTCAAGTTAAAATCAGAGGTGTAGCCACCACCATAGCCATGAAAATATATAACAAGATTAGGCTTGGGGAACTTTCAGGAAATGAGGTCACAAAAGTGCATGGTGGTTGGGTCATCTAAATCAATGGTGAAAGGTGACAGACCGCAGGAACTAAAGTACGTGGAAACCACTACATGAACAAGCAAGATGAGATAAATTGTAAGCAGAAAAAAGCTGGACTGGTGCAGAGGTAAGAGTTGGAACAAAGCATAATGTCCGCCAAGTCCATGAGAATCCAATGCTGATTTATTGTATATCCGTATATACGATCCAATTTATCTTTTGTACATAGGATTGCGCACTAATTTAGACAAGCAAACAAAGCAGCATGCATCATACAAGCACTTAAAAACCCATCATTTCAGCTTTTCTAAGCATATTCTCCTAGCTAAAAAGTTAACGGGTCAAGAAAACTACAGTATGGCTAATTATGTTGCAAAGAAGATGACTTGAAAGTGACATCTTGCCCTTGTAGTTCAACATGCATAAGTAATGATCTTTTCCTCTTGACACAGGCAAAATTAAGTTCTACTAAAAATGTTATATGCAATTCCTAGCAATGATAGGTAGGGAGCCACTAGTGAAGTGCTTTCCACTATGGAGATATGTTGGAAAAATTTCATTTACTTTCCTTTTTTGTTTAGAGATGGATAAGTCAAACAGAAAAAAACCGAATTGGGATTTAGTTTTTAAGGTTTTATTATATTGTTTACACCGTTTAATTATATTTTAAAACGCAGTATGAAGTATGCACGAAAAAATAATAATCAAGTAAAAAATGAAACAAGGAAAGGGACGTAATCATAAAGAAACAAAAGAACAGGAACATGGGAGGCCCTATTGTGAGAAAAGGTCGAAGAGATTATTACAAAGTGTTTTCCCAAGGCACAATAGGTGATGATCGATGGGGCGACATGATCCAAATCCATTCATTAATTGTAGACAGACGATTCCAATATGTCCATAATGTTAGGAAAATAATATTTTGTGGATTACAAGCGGTAAATCCAAGAGCTTGTGACTCATATCTTAATGTGTATTAATCTTACTGTCTCATATTTTAAGCATCATTATTCATGTCTATGTCCATGACTATGGCTTATTATTTTTTTTTTGGGTGAAAATATGGCTTATTATATTTAACTGTGCAAATAAGGACAAGTTCAGAATAATGGTGATGATTTGACGGACAGCTAATCAAAAAGTGAACAGAGTTATATAATGATTAAAATAAACGTGAAAAGCAAGGACAGTACAGACTCCAAGGTAGAAGGCAATTTCAAACAATGGCTAATATGTAGGGAACCATGACCATATTCTTCGAGAAACCTTTTGACTGATCCATATTGTATCTCTACATGCACTCACAGAGGCTACTTTTGACTGATCCATATCATATCTTCTACATGCTTTCACAGAGGTTAACTCTTCATTCAACAAATGTATAAATCTTGGGTTGACTGCAGGTTGAGGTATAGAACAAGGAAAAGCAAACTTGAAGCTCAATATTGGCTTACTCGGTTCCTCATGCATACTAAAGAGAAGTCATGCATTACTTTGGTCGAATTCACGATGAATCTGTACGATAGATTTAATATTATGATCAATTTCGATATGTGTTGATTCCGTTGAAGGTTATTATAATTAAGTAGGCAGATAAGGTTGAAAAGATGTAATTGATTGTGGAACTTACAATGGACGCCCAAACGAAAAAATCAGGAACCCACTTTAAGGGATCAGTCTTGTACATGGCAAGCTTAATCATATTCCTCACATCCTGTGGCTTCTGAGGCAAAAGAAGATCATATATGTTGTTTCCAAGCTTCTTCAAGTACTCATCTTTTTGCTCCTCCGTGTAACATAACCCAGAGCTTATGATCACCAACTTGTTAACTTCCTCCCCATAATTAGCAGCCATCTGATACGCCACATACCCTCCGTAACTAATCCCAACAACGTTGTACCTCCCCAACCCCATCTTTCTCAATCCTTCTCTTACACAATCCGCCTGGAAACTATCGGATCTGCCACCCGTTTTCGTGTAGGATTTTCCGAAGAACAACAAGTCAGGGATGTATAGGTTAAAGGTTCCTGACAGGGCTCGAACCTGATAAGCGAATTGCCACCGTGAGTGGCCTCCGTAACCGTGGACTAATACCAAGTCCGGTTTGTCAAACCTGCGGTGGCTGGTGATCCAGTAATGCATGGTGGTTTGGTCGTCAAGATCAACCGTGCAAGGTGTCATGTTACTTAACAGGAAGTTCAACGATAAGAACACATCGGTAAATGTCACAACAACCTTGTGTATATAAAGAACTAGAGCAGAGAAAAGGGATCTAAGAAATGAAAGGGTTGTAGAGGAGATATTGAAATGGCGTTTTCTTGCTTTGGAGTGATTTGGTTGAGACATTGTGATGCATCTAATGGAAGGTTAGAGGCTGGGATGTTCTTGTTATATACGTCTTTGTGTTGATGGAAGAACGTGATACCTAAAACTAGACTTTTTAAAAGCTTTTACAAGTCAGCAGCGATATTATTACGCTTGGTGAAAGTCCATTACTTAATAGTAACTCATAAAGTTAAATCACACGGTCTAATATTTTTTCATTGGTAAAATTCTTTTTTATGGAATTGGATTTGGAACCTCCATTTGGTTCTTCTGGTCAGAATTAAAATAAGCAATTAATTGCACTTGTCAGGAAAGTAAGACTGTATCAGTCACCAGTCTCATCTCATCCTCATAAATCATAATATATCTGTTTAGGTTCAGAATTTCAAAACTTGGGTGGAAGTCAGACACTTAGTTAATGCATGCCTGATGCAGCTGTTGAATTCTGAAGCATATATGATATGATGGTTAAGTAGTCTTGATTATTACAGCATATCATCATGTGAAGACCAATTATAATGATTTGGGGGCATGGCATTCTCAAAGAATTTGTCTTATCGTGTAATTCGATATTACTCGTATTTTAGTTCCCCCTCTCTCCCTTTTTAACATAAAAAGTATCTTTCTAAACGTTTTTGTGTTTCTAAATTTGTGACTTCACCCGTCGGATGCTGCTTGAGGGTGAAGGTGGAAGGAGTAGTGTGCTAATAAAGTTAAAGAAAGAATCAAAGAATGGAAAGTGTGTCAACTGTCAAGTACCTGTCTCCCACTTCACGTAAATCAAGACAATTCTTTTTTTAAACTGAGGAAAATTTTAGTATACTCTTCTAAATTATTCTAAAGAAAATGAAATCCCCATGTGAACACGAGATTGAATAATTGGAGATACCTTGCTTCCAAAGCTATACAAAAACCTCTCTTTATTTACCCATCCTTTTCAACACTGCCTTGAAATTGTGTCACTTTTTGGACGGCCGTGTCCTTACTCCTCTTCTGACATGCAATAGCAACCCCTTTCCACATTGATCCCTTAACAGTTTCAATATCTTCTTTTCCTTCTATAAATTCCCACCACATCCCTGAAAATTTCTCCTCACCAATCTTTCAGTTTAAAGGGTCACACAACCCCAATGGCCACTTATACTCACAGTGGCCAGAACTACTCATCCCAGAGAGCATTAGCCATGGTGTTGGCTGTATCATCAGCTTTGGTGCTGTCACCATTGTACGTTACACGAAAAGACAACAATAACGGCCGTTTCTATGAAACCAAGTGGAACTCTGGCTTTGTTCTTCCAATGTTGCTTGCTGGACTTATAATTGCCATTAAGACCACTTCATCTCAAGCTCAACAGAGAGGCGGTCATCCTATGTTTGTTCCTTGTTCGGATCCATCTTTGGTTCTTAGAATTGGGAGTTCATCTTGGGAACTTGCTAGAATCTTGGTGATGCTTTTGCTTGTACTTTCATGGCAAGGATATGTTCAGGAATTCTTCTGGAGGTAGAACCAAAAAAAAAAAAAGAAAAAAAAAGAAGGAAGCCCATTTATTTTCTGTTTCTGGTGGCTACATGTGTAGTATTCTAAATTTCTAGTTCTCATGGTCGTAGTGACAAAACATATAGTTGTAAGTTGCAGTAATAATCATTCAGTTTTTCATTTGAGTTTTCCCTTCAGAAGCTAAAATTCTTGGAAGGTGCACTATTGAAGGTTGAAGAATGTACCTTCTACCAGCTGCTAAAAGACAAGCCTTCCTGAACTTCTGAAGACTTTCTACAAACTCCTTCAAACACTGTTCACGCAAGCCGCAACAAGATGGGAAATTTTCCAGCTTCTGAACCTCGATTTTGTACTCTGAATGTTTCTTCAAAGTTGTAATAATGATTTCTCGTACTGGCTTATAAATGTATGGATGTAGATTGGTTATATTTGTGAAATTGTTTGTCACTCTCTCATGAAATCCGAAGAACTACTTCAGTTTTGAACAAACTTCAGTTTTTGTGTAATGTACTACTTCAGTTGTTCTACTTCTAACATGTATAGTTTCTGGAAAAATAAAACAAGATGAACATGGCAAAAGATTTTTGGAAAAAACTGAAGACTTGTATTGATAAATTTTTTGTATTTCTCTCTTACAGCTTGAAAAGAAAAATGAAGATGAGCTTTTATATTAGCTCTAAAACATTTGTAAAATGACTGAAAGATAAAGGCATAATCTGAAGAGTAAAAACTAGTCTTTCCCCATTTGGCAAAAGACAAAAGCAACCAAATTTTCTTTAGCATAACAGAAACTAACAGCTAATCAATTCTTCAGGAGACAGGAAATGAACTGCTTGATGTGCCAGCTACACATGTTTTGTTTAACTCTAATAAGTCTTGATTACACTAATTAATCTTCCTTGAATCTAGTTTCAGTTTTTGCTAGCTATTCTTCCTGCCCTGCATTTCTTCTTCTGTTCTGTTCTTCTTCATTCTGCATATTCTGAAATCTTCACAGCTGCTTCAATCTTCTCTTCATCTTCCTTTTTGCATTGAATTTCACTCATCAGGACTGGACCTTCATTCCTTCGATCCATGCAACCTTGAATTATGCCAAGTATCATCATTTTTAACTTCCATTTGCTCCTGAAGCCCCTCAGCTTGCTTTTCAGCCTTCTTTTCTTCCTAATCTTCACTGACATTGCTAACTCTTCCACCATCTTTAATACTTCAGGCTGCACAAAACAGTTCAATTCAACAAAAATTTAATAAACAAAACCCTCTTGGCACTCAATGGTGTCTTGTGAAACAAACACAATCATCTGTTGTGAGAAAATTTATACCCTTACTGATGGAAGCTCTTAGAA
>JANQBM010000001.1:13339032-13362337 GCA_025594535.1 Erythroxylum domingense | reverse complement strand
GTGTGTAAAGTGTTTTATAAGTGTTTTCAAAAAAAAATTTATACCGATTTTTGTTAAGTGTTAGTGATGTGACATGCCATCTTCGCGGGGTGCGGATCCGGGTATCACTGTCGATATCGGGTTCGGGTCCGGCGGAAGTTGGGGTGTTACAGAAATCCTGCTCAAAGTTGCATTCACCACCACCGTCTAGATGATTTAGAGAGAAAGAAACTACAAATTGTACAAGCAAATCGAGGAGGATAAACACTAGCTAGCTAATAAAATCTTGAACTGGATTAGAGCTACTATCCTTTGGAATGAAGAGCAAATGGAACATATGGCTTAGTTGTTGCACTAGTCTATAAGCTAGTCTGATTTGTTTTCCCTAATTTTTCTTTTGTAATTATGCTCCCAATCATGTTTTAAGCTTCTAGCTAGCTTATAACTTGAAATCATTGCAATATGGTACTAGCTTTGCTAAAGTTAATCAATATTCATTCATTTTTCAAAAATTAAAATATATGAAGATAAAATTGCAAATTTATCTTTGGATTTTTTATTATATGCACATCCTTTTAATCAATCATATGCAAATCATATAAACTAATTATATTATAAAAATGAATATGCCATTATCTTAAAGATTATTTTAGGTTATAAACTGATTTTAATAATTGATATACTTTATATCCTTGACTTGTCTTATTGAAACCTACAGGTTATTCCATTTATATTTATTTTTTAGTTCTCTATTTAGAAAAGAAGTCTTTACATTTATTTGATGTAATTACAAGATCCAAGCTAACTACTATAGCCAACACTAGACATATCAATTCCCTTCTATTACGTTTATCTTTTGGCCATTAGGTGTACCTTATATTTTTTCGTTATTACCATCAAATTTTTGTTTTATTTTGAGAACTTATTTGTTCTCAATAACGTTTTGTCATTAGCAAGATCAACCGAATACCATATTTGATTATAACTTAAAGAAGTTATTTAATCCTTTACTTTTGTTCCTCCTTTTTTCTTTAGTATAGCCATTAAGAAGCCATTAAGAACCTTATTTACATTTCTTAAATCGCCCTCTTCTTATGGGAACATCATATTGATAAATTATGAATATACTACATTTATAATCCCATATTTAACGCATTTTATTTGTTTATTTTAGAGTTTCTTATTATTTTTAGTACTCAATTCATTTTGGTTATGTTCTTACATCTTAATTGCCTTCAAGGATTAAAAGGAGTACAAGTCAGATGGAATCATGGTAAAAAAGTGAAAATTTAAAGTTTCCCTTGAGGGATATGATCATGTTTCTGCATAGTTTTAAAGAACTAAAACAAGAATGAGGGGCATACCTATAGACATGATCGTGTAGGTGACTGTGTCCAATCCAAAAAATCATAATTTCAAGTTATAAAAGGGCAAAACAATAGAAGTTAAAAGAGGTTTTGTAGAAGGTTCATAGGAGGCTCAAATAAGGCCTAAAAAAATCTAAATTGATAGCTTAGGATGATAGAAAGAACGAAGAAAAGCAAGGAAACATATTTTAGAGTGGATTTTCATCAATATAAAATGGATTTAATGTCATTATGGTTGTTTTGGTTTTCTATTTTTCCTTAGTTTTAATGTTATGATTATGAACAAAACTTTTTTTGCTATTTAGATTAGATAAAAGTCAGGATAGAACTTGTAGTGATTTTATTTTAACTCAGTTCATTCTTTATTTTTATTGTCATTCAACTATGTGTTCTTAATTATTCTTGAATTAATATTGCTAGCATATTATTTCATGTATTTTCTCATACAATTGGGATTGAGAAATTCTTTTGTATAAATAGAATGATCGTAATTGAAAGGAGTTGTGTATAAACCTAGAGATAGTTTGACATAAATACTTTGGATTAGGGTCAAACCTAATAGTGAAATTCATAAATCAATTAATGAAATCTTAGGTTTTAAACTAGAAAGAGAATTTAGTTAATTAACTAAGGGTTATGTTTTAATAGTATAGACCAAAGATATTTACATAATATAGGTACTTTCATAGTCAAATAAGCTATAGATTAAATTGATTAGTGAAATTATGATTGCATGAGAAGTTCTAAGGGGATTCAATGTCCATGTACCATTATTACTTTGATTTTTTCTTAGTTTAATCTTTGTTCTAGTTAGTTAATTATGATGATTTATTTTAGTTCATTGTTTTAATTTTGAATTTGAATAATTATTATAACAATAATTTGTTAAACTAGATAACAAAAATATCTTAAGTAATAATATTTCTAGTCCACATAAGATCGACTCAAACTTATTAGTGCTAGCTACAACTACACCATGCACTTGCGATTAAAACTATAAAATCATAATTCACATCATTATATATGAATTTTTCATTCTATTTAAGAATGATCTCAGAAAATTATTCCATAATTACTTTTACATAAACAAGATTTATGAGATACAAATTTCTCAATTAGTCCCAGTTAGAATAAAAATATTAAGTAAACTCTTATAGAGTTACAATTCAAATTAATTTTGAGTCAATTCTTTATTATCTAGATTTCTCCCGCTTGGATAAAGTACCTCTTTCTAATTATGTGTAACATAGTTATTTTGGTTAAAAGTCTTATATAAAATAAAATTTCCCTATGTTATCGTGCTTTGGAAAGTTACTTTCTAAAAATATGACATCTCATGATATAAATTTAGTTACTTTTTCATTACCTCATTCACCTATCAACATATATCCTTTTGAGTGTTCAAAATTTCTAGTAAAGATACTTTTTTCTTTATTTTTACACTTAGATTCTTAGGTTTTTTAGAGATATTATGAATATAAGAAGCACACATAGATGATGAAGTATCTTTGATTTTAACTAGTGAATACTTCCATATCAGTGATTTAGGTTTTGAGTGGACAGTTGATACATCAGCCTCTTATATGGTGTTCCAAAGAAGACGTACTTCTCAAATTATAGGAGCAGGGGCTTTGGGAGTGTAAAGATGGAAAATTAAAGTTTTGCCAAGATTGCCACTATGGGTGACATTCAAATCTAGACTAATGTCGGGTGCTTGTTGACTTTGAGAGATATATGACATGTCCTTTACTTGCAATTAAATTTATTATGAATAAATGTGTTAGATCAAGAAGGACTTCAATAAAATTTCATTTGATCATTTAGGGACTTAAACTTGAAACCTGATCAATAAAGGGCTAAAATTTCATGAGTCTGCTTAATTTAAGACTTTTTTTGACGAAAATTAGGATGTGTTTACACGCGCTGTTACATGTAACAATATGACTCCATTACCCTTTTTTTAAATGCCATGTATAAAAGAGTAAAAGGTTTTAAGTTTTAACCCTAAAATTTTGTAAATTTTCATAAAATCTGTAAATTTCATAAAGTAAAAAAAGAGAAACCAAAAAGTTACAAAACTAAAATCCCAACGTCGCTCCCCTTTCTGACGTATTTTCATCGCTGACCATTCCGCTCCAGTCTTCATGCAAGGGTTGTCTTGCCTGGTTCACGCATCTTCAACAAGGGTTGCCCTCGTCAGATCTACACTTTATCATTCGTTAAAGGGGTTGTGTTAGTTGGTTGACGCATCTTGACCGTCCCCCAATCTGCGTCTAGTCTTCATTGATGGGGTTGGCTTGCCTGGTTCACATATCATCTCTTGAAACTAAGGTAATTCCTAAAATTAAACTATTAGCTCTTAGACTTAAGAGCGGTAAACATTTGATTCTGAGAGGTCTAAGGTTATAGAAGTATGAGGTTAGAGCGGTAAAAAGAAGTCTGAGGTTAGAGTAGTCTAAGGAAGATAGTATGAATGAAATGAGCAGAAGCAAACTGTTATTAGTTTCATCTTCTACCAAAAATGATCAATTGCAGAATGGGTAACCAATCAGAGCACAATAGAAAAGCAGTTGGTCATATAAAATCTTAATTTGATGCTTTTAATTATGTTGCCCTCCTACATCCTTTTTGCTTTACTAGTGGGAGTATTTGTCATATGAATGTGTATTTTTTTTAATTGCAACTGATGTATTGTTTTTATGTTGTTGTTTGTAATACTCTGACTATCATTGATGATAACATAAAGTTTTGATTTTGTTATTCTAATAGTAACTTAAATATGAAAGACTCTAATTACTAGTAACTTAAAGTTAATGTAACAATTGAATTGAATAAGGATTGTATTTAATATGGATATTTTTTAAACATTGAGGCATAATAAACCATATTAGGTAGGTATATAGGCTAGAAACCAGTGATGCAGCTCCCATGAGGCTTATAGATGAACCACATCAAGAACATATTTCTTAATTCGTAGGTGTAAACAACACCACGTACCTTAATTAATAGAACTTAGTAAGTTGGTTTATGGAATTGTTATGAATATGTTAAGCATCATGTGTTATGCTAGGCTTGAAATTTTCACTTTCACTTTAGTGTTTCCTTTCAATATTATGATTGAGTGTTTTCGTTTTCTTGGAGTTAGTTTTTTCAGTTTGGCATAATGACATTTGATGAAGTAACTTTGAGGTTTCGCCATACAAGATGTTTTGTTAATGTGGGTGATAATGTTATGTATGAGGGTGGTTTTGTGGATGAAATTGAATTTGATCCTGACTTACTGAGCTATTTTGAACTGGTTGATGTATGTAAGAGAAGTGGGTTTAACAATGTCAAAAGGATATTTTATCTTATGTAATGGTTTGAGAGTTATACAAGATGATGCTAGTGTGATAGATATGGTTAGTCAGATGATGGGTATAGGTAGTATTGATATTTATATTGAACATGGTATGGATACCCCTATTGAAGTGACTGGGGATGAATATAATGAGGTTAATCAGGGTAATGTAGTTGACGATAATGGTGAGGATGTTAATAATAAGGGTTTTAGAGGTAATGTAGGTAATTTAGATAATGTGCCAAATGTGGACGATGAAAATGATGCAGATATAGAGAATGAAGATGATACAAATATGGAGTTTGAAGAGAATAAAGAGGATTTAGAGCAAAGAGATGAAGGTAATAGTCTGGATGAAGATGTTGAAGAGGATTTAGAGCAAGGAGATGAAGGTAATGGTCCAGATGAAGTTTTTGGACCACATGAAGTTGATGCAGGTGATGTAGATGATGAGGATGAGGTAGTTTTATTTGAATATTATGAAAGTGATGAATATAGAGAACTTGTTAGTGATGTAAATGATATGGTAGATGATGCTACTAGGAGGAAAAAGAAATTCCTTGTTTATGATGAAAATGCAGATGAGCCTTACATTGAATTAGGGACGATTTTTCTTAATTATTTGTAATTTAAACATACAGTGAGTTTTTTGTCCATCAAAACAAAGAGGATTGTCATATTTACTAAAAATAAGCCCAAATTTGTCCAAGGTAAATGTGGGACACAGAACTGCCCTTAGTATATATATGGAGCATTTGATAGGAAGCTGCATTCATTTCAAGTTAGAAAATTCAGGAACAATCATGACTGTAATAGGGTATATACAAATCCTAGGATGAAAACCAGCATCTTAGCTGACTTGTTGAAGGATAAGCTTAAAAGGGATCCATTTTTAAAGAATGATGAAATAAAATTTTACGTTAAGAATTGTTTAGGTGTTGAAGTGTCTATGAGTATAGTGAGAAAGCAAAGAAAAAAATATTAGAAGTGTTGTGATCAATAATGAAGAGGAGTTTGGGAAGCTTTGGTCTTATACTGAAGTGATTAGGCAGACCAACCCAGGAAGCATTGTTACATTGATAGTGTCTCGACCAATTTTACCATCTCCACCTATATTTGAAAGAATGTACATATGCGTAGAAGCTATTAAACATAGGTTTAGGCATGGATGCAAGCATTTTCTTGGCCTAGATGGATGTTGGATGAAAATCAAAACTAAGGGTGAATCTTTATGTGCTGTGGTAAGAGATGGAAACAATCAAATGTTTCCTATTGCTTGGGCTATGGTTGAAGTTAAGTCAACAGTCTCATGGAAGTGGTTCATTGAAAGGCTGAAAGAAGATTCACCTCACTTGGGCTCCGGAATTGGTTGGGCTACAATGACTAACCAGAAAAAGGTAAAAGTTTCACATCAACTTTTTTTTACTTTCATCGATAGTGTAACTGTTATGAAATATGTAGAGTTGCATCCATATGCCTATTTAGATAGTTATGTTTTCTATTTTAGGGACTTGATAGAGCCATTGTCAATTTGTGTCTAGATGTTGAGCATAGGTTTTTTGTTTGACATATTTATATCAATTGGCATGGAAGAGGACATAAAGGGGAAGACATGAAGGAGCACTTTTGGAAAATTACAAAATCTTTCATAGTAAGGGCATATGAAGAAAATTTGGATAAGTTCAAAGCCAAAAACCAAAGGGCAACAGAAGATAGTGAGAGTTATGCACCAGTTTAGCAATAGTGCCGAGATTTCTATAGGGAAGATTCTATGATTGAGTTGGTTAATAATAACTTATGTGACGCCTTTAATAAGACTTGGTTGATGCAAGGAAAATGTCAATTTTAGGGTTACTTGAGCATCTTAGAAGAGAATTGATGAAAAGAATTGTGAGAAAAAGGAAAGAGCCTACCAAGTGGAAGGGTAATTTAGGGTTAAGAATATAGGAAGCGATTGAGAAGGGTGCCATGATTGCTCAACATTGTTCAGTGCATCATAATGGGGAAGGAGGGTAGGAGATTGATCGTGGACAGAACAAATATGTGGCGAGGCTTCAGAACAAAATATGTTCTTATAGGAGATATACCCTCTTTGGCATTCCTTGTGCACATGCCATATGTTCTATTAGAGACAGTAGGGTTAATATTGAAGAGTACACTTCAAGTTGGTTATGGAAGACTAAATGTCAAAGCATTTGGGAAGGTAATTCAGCAATGAAGAAATTATTAAGCCATCAAAATTTAAACAAGGGCCTGGTAGGCCCAAAACAGCTAGGAAAAAAGGCATTGATAAGCCTCAAAAGAATACAAAAGTAAACAAAAAATAAAATGTTGACCACATGTCTAGGAGGGGCATGATCATTACATGTAGTCACTGCCATAAAGAAGGACACAACAAAAGAGGTTGTTCTTGGAAGTGTCAAGAGGTAATTTCTAAGCTGTTTGGTCTTTTTATGGTACAGCTAAGATTCTTTTCCATAGTAGTGGTAATCTTCTAGGTTTTTTTATTATATTATCACTATTATCAATGGCAGGTTCCAACCCAGTTTTAAAATTCGAACCCAGACTAGTCAAATGATTTCCATACAAAGCAACACACAACAAACTCACAGTCAAACCCCGAAAACAAATCCACAGTAACATTGACAACCCAGTAAGTGTCTCTAAATCTGCATCCAACATTGAAAGGGAAAGAAAGGTAAAAGAAGAGCAAAAGTCTCTGCTTCTGCCTCTTCCTCTGTTACTATGTCTGTATTTGTTGGTGCCATAACTACTTCAGGTACTGTCAACACCTCAAGTACTGCTCATGTAAGTGGGAGTGCAAATACAACAACCTCAGTTGTTCTCCCAACACCCGGAGGCACTTCAAAAATAACAAATATCTGTATATCTTCAAAGGCCACCGCTAAGAACCAAACTAAAGGTAGAAGAGGGCTGGTTATGGTGTTGCAGATGATGGAATCGGATTGAAGATGTTGGCAGCTAGCAGATGTAGTTCAAATTCTTAAGCAAAAATTACAAGAAAACAGGCCTGTCATATACTGTTCTCTTCAACAAAAAGCAAATAGGAAGATCAAGAAACGGATGGAAGGGATGGGGGTATACACAAATGAAACCACAGGGTAGTAGATACTAAATGTAAGTGTTCAATTTTTTCATTCTTACTTAATATTAATTCATTCATACAGCTTAACAAATATTTACATTTTATCTACAACCTGGAAGGAGAAGTTAGAGACTAGTAAACCTTGAGCAGAAATCAATAAAGAGGAAGGATGTTATTATTGTGCATGTGAATCCAAGCCAATAAAGTCAGACTGCATCTTCAAAGTGAAAGGAAAAAAATGTAAACTTAACATTTAACTGTTAGTGAATTGAACAATTTTGTGATATTTGTGAACTGAACAACAATAGATTGTATGTTGTTGGGATTAATTTTATTAACCAATGAATGCAATGACTTCTAATTTCAGTTTGAATTGTATATCTTGTACCCTTTTTCCTTTTTGTTGAAGTTAATGAATAGGCTACCGAGGGTGATGGAAGCTTGGTAGGAATTGTCAAATTCACTAGAATGTTTTGTATTTTTCAGGGAAAGCTTAAAGTCTATGGATGGAAAGAGATGGTCAACTTTTTTTAGTAAAGTGTTGGTTTCCTTTATTTTTCAATCAGTGTGCATTGCATTTCTTTTAGGTTTTCTCATTTTTGTTGAAGTTCATGAATGGTACAACATATACATTGTTAATATAGCCTCATGAATGGTACACCATGTATATTATTAATATAGCCTCAATTGGAATTATAGGTCTATTACTCATCAATAATTTGATGACTTATAACATAACTTAACAGTTGTGTTAATCATTGAATTGGAGGTAAAATACGGATAACATTTTTTAGAGTAATCAATTACTGCCTCTTTTAGCTCCTTTTGACTACTAACGAATACTCCATCTCCATTGATTAAAGATCCTATTTTGACACTAATCTTCCTTACCAAATGTTGAAACATCAAACATCTTTAGGCTAGTACATCAAACATGTTTAGGCTAGTATATAAAACATCAAACCTGTTTAGGCTAGAATATCAAATTAGTAATACAGCAAATGTTAAAACATCTAACACTTTGCACTTTCCAACATCAAGTTAGGTGAAGAACATTTACAAATTGTTCTAGTAAATCAAACCAGTTTTAGGTAAGGCTTTAAAGGTACAACTATTGCCTTTTTTGCCTTCATTATTTAGACTAACAAACATAAGCAAAACTACTAAACGCAAGCTTAAACAAGCAAACCATTTCCAACACTTTGTTGAATGCGTTTAATAACTAGTCCTCGTGGTAACTAACTCATTCTTTAACTTCAAATTTTCTACTATCCTTTCAACTTGCAAAACATCTACTGCATTCTCTCTTAACTTTGTCTCTTTTTCCTTCAATAGATTATTTTGACGATATAACATCTTCTCTCTATTTTTCAACTTTAAAATAATCTGTCTTGCTTTTGTACAAAATCTTTGATCATGCCATTCATAAAATCCACAAACATTTTCACTATACCATTAAAGAAAAAGCAGCAATTCGTTAATGAAATATATGATCATATTTAACTAAAAAAACATAAAAATGAACTAAAATTATCAGAAAGAGTCGAAAACCATAAAACCTTCTTCTTGGATTTTCATCAGTCAATGAAGTCTATCTAGGTGCTTTCAAGTTACAGTAACAATATTTAGCCTCTTTGTCATAGTCACATTCAACTGGGTAATTTGAAGAAATCAACATGTATAACCTCATATCAAGCTTAGAACGCATCCCTCTATGGCCAAAGTTGAAAATTTCAAAAATTCCAACCTAACACAAAATCACAACCAAGAAAACAACAAACGAAATCCTCTAATCAACCTCATTACCTTGAAGAACTACTACTTGAGCTCATTCTCAAGTATTATAGCACAATGCTGTAATGTTGATTATGTACCCACTGATAGCTAAATGATGTCTATAGAACTGAATTTGTTTGCTCCTAATAATCTGCATCTCTTCTATAAATGTCATACTTTATCTTGAACCCAACGTGTAGAGAATAACAAAACATGGATAACCACCAACGAAGTTAAACCAAGTGACACCAATCGTGTCCTACGTATAATGTCAAGTACATGGGGAAGAGAAAACTTGATCATATATTATATACAAATGTATAATAGAATTGTACATGAAAAAAATTATCGTCTACATGTTATTTAACCCAATAATCAAACCCATTTAAAGAAGATAAAATAATTTATGTAAATGTAACATTGTTAGGGCAAAGGAACAAAGTGAATATTAAAACATCATAAATTTATATACAAAATTAGAAGAGAGCATGACTCATTACCTACTTCGGTCTTCAATCACAACACATGTATACTTCAGATGTCTAAAAACCTTACTGCCCATTCACCTCCAACGTCAAAAAAGAGATCTCACACTCACACTACCAAGAAGGCACAAGCGAGATTGAAGTGAAGGCACATGCATTAAGTGATGATGCATCTAGGGATTGGAGTGAAGGCACAACCGAGAGAAGAAAAAGAGGGTGAAACATGTGTTTATAAAAATCGTTGATTTTAGGGTTAAATATTTTTTCGTTTAAGTTGAAATTTAAACAAAATTAATTAATTTTTTCTTAAATTCCACCTAGCCTAGAAAACACTAATTGACTTGCATGTAATGGAGCGTATAAACACATCCTAATTTTCATCTTAAAAAGTCTTAAATTGAGCATACTCGTGAAATTTTAGCCCTTCATTGAGTAGGCTTCAAGTTTAAGTCTCAAAATGATTAAACTCAAAAAGGTTAAGCCCCAATTTGGGCTTTTAGCTTTGGAGAATACTTCTTCAAATATGTGGCATCAGTGATTGAGGCATATAAGTGAGAAAGGAATCAAGATATTGGCCAGTAAATCTCTTATCCCTACTAATACTACTCTTCCATTTAATCCAAATGATTATAGTTTAGTAGAAAAGTAGCATAAAGTCTCTTTCAATACGACATCTACAAGAAGGATTGAAAAATTAGGGTTGGTGCACTCAAATATCTATGGTCCCATTAAAGAGGAGTCAATGGAAGTAATAGATACTTCATTACATTTATTGATGATGCATTACGAAGAACTTGGGTCTAAATGTAAGGAACAAAGATTTAAGTTTTTGAAACTTTTTAGAAGTTTCATATCATGGTAAAAAGGGAAGTTGAGAGGAAACTAAAGTGCTTATGGACAAAAAATAGAGGAGAGTATACCTATAAGGACTTTGAAGATTATTGTATGGGGCATGAAATTAGACACAGAAGATAGAACCTAGTACTCCATATCATAATGGTTTTGCTGAGAGAATGAACAAAAAATTACGAATAAGGTCCGTTGTATGCTCATAATGTCCAAGCTGTCAAAGATGTTTTATAGTGAAGCAGTTAGAATGACTGTTTATTTAATGAACAGAGCTTTATCTATTCCCTTATATTTTGAGATTCTCAAGAGAGTGTAGATAGGAAACCCTAATACTAATGTCTGAGGGTATTTTGGATACAATGTGTTTAAACATGTGCCCAAGGAGTAAGGACAGAAACTTGACTTAAATGCACTTCCTTGCATATTTATTGGTTACGGTGATGAACAATTTGGGTTCAGACTTTATGACCTAAAAAAGTTGAAAATTTTCAAAAGTAGAGACAGTATTCCATAAGTACAAGATAGGTGTAGACCTCATTAAAGGAGGTAAGACTATTCTAAGTAGTTCATCCTATAGTGCTACTGATATTTCCCCTATTTTGACTTTTGGTAATCAACCCACAAGTTAAGGGGATGAAGAATATAAGTAGGAACACAATGTTAGTAATCAGGTACAACTTAATAGTGATGAACTATATAAGCCACATCCAGACGATAGTGTAGATGAGGCTTATGAGAATAATAAGTAGGGGGAGTAACCTATTTCGGTGGTAAAAGATGTTCAACTTTAAAGGTCGATTAAAGAGAAAAGGTCTTCTATAATGTATCTGAGTTTTGAATATCTTCTAGTTATTACTGAGGGGGAGCCTTAAACTATGGAAAAAGTAGAGTCATATAAAGTCAAAGATATTTGACTCAAAGCTATATAGGAGGAGATTAATTTGTTAAAGAAGAACAAACCTATGAGGTAATGAAACTTTTAAAAGGCAAGAATGCTTTGAAGAATAAATGGGTATTTAATATAAAGAAAGATGGTAACTGGTGAAGTATAAGACAAAACTAGTGGTGAAGAGATTTAACCAAAATAAATGGATTGACTTTGAAGAAATCTTCTCATTGGTTTCAAGATGAGTTTAATCTGAATTATGCCAGGTCTAACTACCAATTTGAATCTTGAACTTGAGCAACTAGATGTTAAATCAACCTTCTTGTATATATAATTAGAAGAGTAGGAATAGGAGTACCCAGAAGAATTCAAGGTTAAGGGTAAGGAAAATCTGGTTTTATAAGTAAAAGAAGAGCTTATATAGGTTGAAATAGGAACCAAGATAATAGTATCGAAAGTTTGATTCATTTATGACATATGTTGGTTAAAAGCAAACTATTGTCGAACCCTGTGAGTATTTTAAAAAGTTCACTATTAGAAACTTCATTATTCTTCTTTTATATGTTAATGATATGTTGATTGTAGGTCAAGATATTGAAATAATCTGCTAATTAAAGGAGGACTTGTCTAAATCTTTCAATATGAAAGTTATAGGCTCTATAAAGCAAATTTTTGGCATAAAAATAACTCAGTCCAGGAAAAGTAGAAAACCATGGTTACCACGCAAGAGAGTTACATTAAACAGATGTTAGACAGGTTTAATATGAAACATGACAAGCCAATAAGTATGCCACTAGCACTTTACTTCAAGTTGAGCAAGCATGTGTGCCCTTCTATAAAAAGGAGAATGATGGTATGTTTTCTATCCCATACTTATTTGTAGTGGGTTCCTTAATGTATGCAATAGTGTGTACAAGACCAAATATTGCACAAATTATTGGATTGGTGAGTAAGTAATTGTTCAATTTGGAGAAGGTTTATTGGAAAATAGTGAAATGGATTTTGATATACTCAGAGGGCACTTTCAAGTAGTGCTTGTGTTTTGGTGGTGGGGAATCAATTTTAGAGGGATATAAGTATGGGATAATTGGTAGTTTTGGTTACAAGTTGTCTTTTAAGTGTTTGTTTTAGGATTAGATTGAGAGTGTTGTTAGTTTGGGGTTTCAATCTATACCCAATACTAAAATTTGGTGGGATAAATTGTAGCCATTTTGTGATATAGTTCCAAGCAAGGGTTAATAGCTTTGAAACTTTAAACTCTCGTAAGTTTCTATTTGAAATTAGTTGATTTACTTCTCAGTTTAACCTGATATTTTTTCCTCTATGTTGGAAGGTTTTTCAAGTATATCTAATGTTCAATTTATTTTCTTGTCATATATATATTATTTGGTGGCTTGTTCTTGTGAATTGGATCTCTTGAGATTTGTGAATTGCTCTTGATTGACATTGTGGGAATTGTGATTGGAGCCCAACATGTCGCTGTAGCTTGTTCTCAAACATCACTACCAAATTCCTTCGCAGTCTTCACCTAACCCTATACTTAATATATATTTTTTTTCAATCTTTACCAAAATATCGGAAGGAAAATAATAGGTTAACATACAATGAGGCATAATAGAAAGGAAGACATATGTATGAACCTTTTTTCTGAATTCGGAATTAAGAAGAAATTAAATCTTCTCAGTAGGATTCGAGCCTACAACTGATTCCACTGCTCTCCCATGAGCTATCAAGGAACGACTAGAGATTACATCTGAATGGGTTTAGGAATAACAAGGTCAATTTCTCATTCTCAATCTATGGCGAATCTATGGCCAAATATGAGCTCGAAATTTCCTCTGTTAACTACAAAATTACTTTGATCTTCTGTCAATCAAAAAAGTAGTTCTATGTTTTAGAGACTCCTAATCCTGGATCCGTTGGACATGTTGGAAAGCTATAGCCAACTTCAAATGCATGGAAGGAGCACCATATTTGGTCTATAACTGAATACATAATGTCATTAAATTCCATGAGATGACATTTTCAAATCGATTAAATTTGAATGGAAAGGGGTGACGTAATCAGAATTGACCTATGGTGGAAAAAGCCTTTGTTACCTGCCAAAAGAACCACATGAATGTGATGATCGTGGCCTATGTTCTTGTTTTCTTGTGTTTGTCATGTTTCTTTATCTCCTTGTCAAAAATAGGAGTTGTTTATGTGGAGAAAACAAATGGAACTTTCTTCGTGGACATGGGCAGACATCAGCAGTCCGGCGACATCTGTTTTGGCCAAAACTAGAAATGCATTTAGAAATTAACAATGCCAGTGTATTTTTGTTTTGTAATGTTTTTATTTCACCATACCTGGTTTAAATGTCAGAATAAAATAATAGCACGAACATGTAATGTTGAACTTGTCAAAGATCAGTAGCTGTAAAGTCCCAACATATTCCAAATTCAGCTAGAGATGAACAGTTCAAATTTGTGACGAACTGGAAATTGCAGGAAAGTTTATGTAGAGGAATCTATTTATTTACTTTCTTTCACTAATTATTTTGATGTAGAGGAATCTATTTCTCGCAACCTGAATATTTGGTTTGATAACCTGCTGTCGATAAGAAAGCCACTTTTGGGTTAGGGAAGAGTCTATTATAAAAAAGATAGGGAAAGAATTGTCTCAATCTAAAAAGCCATCTCATGAAATCGATTCTTTTTTAATATCAAAAATGATAACTATGCAGATATAATTTGTTCCTGTTAAAATAGAACAGAAACAAGCATAAAGACGTTATATTACATGGATAAAACAATAGCAGATTAAGAGGAACGTCCTCTGTGGACGCTAAGACACACCTATATTCTTGTATTTATAGGCTATATGTATAACAATTTTGTATTGTACTGCATGACATTTGATTCATTGTCTTGTAGATATCAAATTTATGCTGTGTGTAACTGTTTTATGCATTGAACCTGAGTATTCACGTTTGCCGTCCAAAATTTCTGCATGCTTAATCAGGCTGAAGTATTAAACGTGTAGGTATTGGTTTTCATGACTCTTCAGCAGACTGCAGAGGGATTGCACAGAAATTTCAGTATCAAAGGAAGCACAGGCATGAAACCCCCTTTTTTTAATACCAGGATGTAATTCTGTTTCAAAGTTCACGATAATTCTTTTGTAGTCAAGGCAAAGACCTGTTTATTCTTCTTCTTTTTTTATTTTTTTTCCTTTTTCTAAACAAAGGCAAAGTCTTGGCTAATGAGAAAGACAATGGAATAAGGTAATCGCTCTTCCAGAGACCGAAGATACCTTAATGCTTGGACTTTGTTATACGAGGAAAATTATGTGATTGGTCATCATTAGATACTAGAATTCTTTATAACATTCTCACTGCCCCTTTATATATAACCTGCCTCACCATGAATTTTAAGCCAAATGGTGTACGAGTGCATACATATTCGCGAACAGCCATTTCAGAACTACTCTGTGCTAATATAGGATGACTTTGAAATATTTTAGTTGGAAATCCTTGTTACCCGGATGTTTCATTAGCGAGAAACCATTTACAGAACAAAAATATCTGGTGTCCAAACCCACATCTTCCCAAAGATTGTCCCTTGAAGACTTGAGCGATCCCGAATTGCTGAACTCTGTCCATGAGCTATCCATCATCTCTAGCCTGCATATTTTCACTCTCAAAGAGTTGAAGTTGGTAACACATAATTTCTCAAAAAATAAGTTTCTCGGTGAAGGTGGATTTGGAACTGTTTACAGGGGGTTCATTGATGGTAAGTTGAGGCCTGGCTTAAAGGCTCAGACAGTGGCTGTCAAGGTATTGGACTTGGATGGCTCTCAAGGGCATAGGGAGTGGCTGGTATGCAAGTTCACATTTAGTTGCTCATAGTTCTTTCAATATAATATTTTACACAAAAACAATGTTCAAAAGTGCAGGCTGAAGTAATCTTCCTGGGGCAACTAAGGCACGCGAATCTTGTTAACTTGATTGGCTATTGCTGGGAGGATGAGCAAAGGCTTCTGGTATACGAATATATGGAGCAAGGGAGCTTAGAGAACAAATTGTTTAACAGTAAGCATTCCCCTTTTTTCTTTTTATCTTGCTTGAAGAGTTTTTTTATTCCTTCTTATTTCCAAGTTTTTATATTGTTGATGTGTTTTAATCGATGCAGGATATTCAACGGCGTTGCCGTGGTTAACAAGATTGAAAATTGCAGTTGGGGCGGCAAAGGGTCTCGCATTCCTACATGAACAAGAAAAACCGGTCATATACAGAGATTTCAAGGCCTCAAACATCTTGTTAGACTCGGTAATCATTGTCCTTGTCCCTGCTTGTTTGTGGACTAAGACGAAGAGTACAAGCTTCTAATAGCCTCGAATATGATCGATATTTTACAAACTTGTCCATTCTCAATTGAACTGAATTTGTTGTCAGGACTATAACGCCAAACTTTCGGATTTTGGGTTGGCCAAAGATGGCCCTGCAGGAGATAAAACACACATTACAACAAGGGTTATGGGCACAGAAGGTTACGCTGCTCCTGAATATATAATGAATGGTAATTCAAGTTATTTATCTCTTCTTTTTTTTTTTTTTGGGTTATCAAGAAAGTTGGCGATCTTAAGTCAACTAACAGAACTTGATATTTCCCAGGTCATTTGACAACTATGAGTGATGTATTCAGCTTTGGAGTGTTGCTTTTAGAGCTACTAACAGGGAGGAGATCTGTGGACAAGAAACGACCAAGTAGAGAGCGGATTTTGGTGAAATGGGCAAGGCCTTTATTGAAAGATCCTCACAAGCTCTGCCAAATAATGGATCCTAGACTCGAAGGGCAATATTCAACAGAGGGTACTAGAAAGGCAGCTGCTTTGGCTTATCAATGTTTGAGCCACCATTGTAAATCTAGACCCACTATGAGCACTGTTGTTAAGACATTAGTGCCACTATTGGAGTTAAATGACATACACATTGGACCATTTGTGTTCCTTGTTCCAGACATAAAGGGAAATGACAGAGACATGAAAGGAAAAGAACATCCCAGGGAGTGCGACGAGCTAAAACATTGTAACAGAGTTGAAGACAAGAGGGAAAAGAATAACAAGGGCAAAAACAGACAACGTAACATCGCAGGCACAAGAATAAGTTGTCGACCAGTTCATTCTGATACTGAACTTTATCAATTTTAGGAACTAGTTTGAACTCTCCTGGGCGTCACATGATACAGTGGGTGCTAGGGCTAGATTTATAAAATCACTGTATATTATGTTCACAAGCAGAAGAACTTATGTCGCTGAAACTTGTTAAATTTTCTATGATTGGGCTAAGTACACTGAGCCAATATAAGCTCAAATGAACTTCTATTTTAAAACTAATTGGTATTAAGAGAAATAATTCATTAGGCTTATATGTATGCTTAAGATTATATATTTTTTCATATAGAACAAAGTCTCACTTATATTTCAACAAAACTTATTCAAATTAGGCGGTCTGTATTACGAAACGAGGTGTGACACTGAACATAAGGCCTCATGTTGCCAAGATATGGTATTTTGAAACAGTGGACTTTGAATATTGACAAGTAGTCTACTTCCATTCGTAGTAAAATTTCAACTACGAATTTCTGGATGGATTCTATTATTTTATTTACATATCACGCAATGATGGTTCTTAGTATTCACAAGGACAAAATTTCCAACTCTTGGTCCGTTCTAAACAGAGACTAACTTCAATTCTCGTTGGATGACCGTATTCAGTAGTGGTACTACACCTAAATTCTTGTGGGACAAATAGCAATTTACCATCTCAATGAATTCCAAGCAGCATTTGATCCAAAAATGATCAAAACTACCCACAATTAGTCATGACTAGTTTTTGAAGTTGAAGGAAATAAAAAGGTGGCCGAAAGTCCCTGAAAATTTTGAAACCTGTTCTGAGAAATTCCATTGAGTTCGACTAAAAATGTTTTGAATGCATAATTCACAACAACCCACTAAACTGCAGTCAAATGGAAGCTGTTTTCTTGCCCTTTGAAATTTGCGTGCAAACGCTCTGAAGAAGTTTAAGCGACTTGCTAAAGGTTTCCTTTGTAGATATTATTGACAGTATGAATTCAGTAAGTGTACAGTAGACGACGACGAAGATGAGAATAATGATAACGCTGACAGAGTTTTATAGCTTTGATGACTTTAGGGCCAAATATCTTCTTGTTTAAGAGTTTTGGCATTTTGTTTGGTGTCTTTGACTTCCATGTCACAGTATATCAGTCCTGCAAAGGCCACAAGCTATCATATCTTGGGCCACTTAGGTTTATATTCTGATCTTAGGGAGGCTAAGTCTTGGGGAGAGGTTAAGGGTCAAGTCCAAGAGCATACTTGTCAATTTTCACAGTTGTTGGATAAAAACGAAGGCAATGCAAAAGCTTTCATTTTGGAGTTTCTGCAGTGTCATAGGCATGGGCATATTAGATCGAGATAAAAAGTTTAACATGCCTGCAGATAACATGCCTGCAGATTCTTATTGGAAGGATAACTTTATCAGACAAATTATAGCTGCACAAGATTTGAATGGATATATAGATCATGTCTCCAATTATTTAACGTAAAAATAAAAAGGAAAATTATGATCATAACTCATTGAGAAAACAGTTTGCTGGCTATCTGTATCTATATGCTAGAAGCACCAAACCAGAAAATTCGCAGCTTTGTGAAGGTAAGCAGCTAGGTTCATTTGGTCCACAGTAGTTCTTACTCAGGCTTCCACGGTTCTGCTTACCTCCTAAACTAAATGTCAGATTACGAAAATGGAAGCACCTGATTTGCTCGGCCTAAATTTGTGGTTGTGTTATGATTTGAGTGACTCTATAACACCCGTTACACGAAACCTATAACTACCCACATATGTGGTAGTCAAATTCTTTTACAAACAGTCATGATATACATTTCTATTCATTCATAGGCATTGTCATCACACATTTTTCTATCCAATGCTATGCATTTATATATTACAAAGCTTGATATCACTTAACATAATCATTTGAAAGTAGTATTATATCTTTACACATGACAATCCAAAATAAAAACATTATGATTTCCTTTATTACATGTACAATCATTTTTAACAAAAAACACATTCCAATGGTATTTTTACTCCTAGCGGTTGGCCTTGGTTCCTGCAGTTGTTTCTTGTACCTCACTCCTAATACTTGGATATATACGGATTAACACTCGTGCTAACATTAAAAGCTTAGTGGAGAAACACTTAGCTTAGATGATCACTCGCAGTAGCCATCTGCCTAGCGCACACATTCATAAACATCACAACTTATATAAATAGTGATGACATACTCAATCAAAGTATATAATGCAAACATGCTTCAATATGTTATTCATATATCATAAATTCATATTCATAAGCCAAACATTGATGTTCAACGCTCATTAATACAAATTATCAATACAAATGCAAATGCTCATTAATACCAATTATTTATGTTATCATGTTATATTTCTTATTTATAACCATTAGGTTTACACATTCTCGTGGGTGTTGATGACGGGAGTTGTAGATACCTGAAGGCATCGAACTGTGGAGACAATATAGTCTTGAAATGAAGATATCATTTATCAAACTATAACAGCTGCACTGTAACCTTATAGGCATGCTTATCTATCCACCACCAAGACAATAGAGTGGGTACTGTAACATTTTCTTTAACCATTTTCCCATTTCATAATTCATCATATGATATTCACTTGAAGTTATAAAATCCGTATTGAAGTGCATACTACACATATATGAGCAATAAATATGCGTACAAATCATCTATGTATATGTAAATTGTTTAGCATGCATTATGCTCACTCTAAAATTCAAATGTTTAATCACCCAATTCATATATGGTCAGTTCTATTTCATTTATTTCTAGTTGTTTGAAAAGTTTCATACACATTCAAAAAGTTTGGGATAAGATGTGGTAAAAAAATTGGAAATGAAAACAAGGTCATGGTTGTGACAAAAAATCCTTCTCCACGGTCACGATCGTGTCTGGAGTGTCGCGGTCATAATAGAAGAATTTTCTACTAGGTTATGATCATGATACCTACGTCACGCTTATGACAGAAGATCTTGATGCTGTGTCACACTTGCCATGCATACCTTTAGTTGTTCCGTAATGTGTATATAGAAAAAATTTGAATCAGGTTTTGAGGTCTTTTGAAAATTTGTTCTCCTATGTATCTAGTCTCCAAAAAACCAAAAATAAAGCTATTTTGACTTCTAAATCATGATATATAGACCAAACATCACAACCTACTTTGAAATAGGGGCATCATGTCACCAATTTCAATCTCAATTTCTAATGTCATAAAGCCATAATTAAGTTAGAGTCTCTTCTAGAGATTTCTATTACTATGTCTTAGGTTTCATATGCAATTAAAATCACCCAATTTAGAGGTCTGTAGGCTGAGTTATAATCTAAACAATATGACTGGTTCAAACAAATCTAAGACAAAATTCTACTACACAATACTCTCTTGCCATATTCAACTAGTTCCATGCAAAGTAATACCAAAATAACACTAACATACCATCCCAACAACCATTTCATATACAAATGAATCTTTGTATTCATTCAAACATACACACAAAGAGAAATTAAACTAAGTATAGTCTCAAACCTTAAAATTGGTTGAGTAGTTCTTCTAATTCCTTTCCTTCCCTTCCTCTTTGGCTTTGATTGACTTACCAACTAGAAACACCACAAATACATATCTAAATCCCAATCCCAACCTTATAAATCCAATTCTTCATAAGTAAAGCAAGAAAAGACAAAGATGAAGAGAAAATCACTAACTTTTACCTTGATTTGCGCCTAGGATTAGCTTGATTCCTTACATGCAAAATGATGGGATGAAGAAGATGAAGTGGAGAGAAAATGAGAGAGGAAAAATCTAGAATTCAAACCTTAAAATGTTGTCCCTCTCTCTTCTCCATGTTCCCATTTCATGCACATTCAAGATTTACATGCATGCTTAATTCTTATTGGACACACATGCTTTCTTCTTATTGTTCACACATGCTTTAATCCAATTGGTTCATGTGTTGACTTTAGGAAAATTGCACATTGGTCCTTCTTCTTTCTTTAATTTCCACATTGGCATATAATCTCGTAAATTAATTTTATTCTTATCTATATTTCACGTCTAAGTATGTATGTCTACGTCGAAATGAACAAATTGCCCATTTACCCATGTTTTTTACATTAAGTTCCATTATATCTCTTACTATGCTTAGATGCACTTAATTCATTATGTTCACTTCTTAATACACCCTAGACATGATATAATATTTCCAGGGTATATGCTAGGGCTTTACACACTCCATAATCTTTCACCTATAAACATCAATTTGCATCACCCCATATCTTTAGTTGAAATCCATCAAGCCTGAAAGTGTCATTAAGATTGGCCACATTAAAGGTAGGTGTTGTGATAGTATAAAACTAAGTATTAGATCAAAATTATCACTTCATGAAGCAACCATTTTCATAATTCGACGGGGAACATTTTCTTCTTCTCCTCCTTCTCTTCTCTTGGACTTCTTTTGTAGGATTTACGCCGATACAATTGTTATCATTTTTATTCCTCACCAAAATAGTTCAAAAACCATGAAAAATCCTTCAGTTAATGCATAGAATTGCTACAGATAAAAATAGTACTTCATTTCTACAGATACTAAAGTACAGAAATGGACAAATAAATGACTTCTTATGAATTCATATTGATTTTTCGTAAACCATTTGGGTAAGAGAATAGCTAATAAGCTTTATACTAAATTATATTAAATACAATTTACAAAACAAATGCAAGATCAATTGCCAAATACCTGTGCGCACAATGCTGTTTTTTTTTAGTAAGAAGCCATATTTGATAATAGGTTTGAGTCTAATATTTCTGGAAACAATCTTTAGAACACATAAAAAAGAAATTAAAGTCCTATGGAGAATTACCATAAACATAACAACACCTATCTTTAACAGAAGAATCACCACTATTAATTAGAAAAAGAAAAAACTATAGATTTGGTGTCAAGGCACATCTTTTCCTTCTTGATAAGGACATTATTCTACCTTTCCTTTTGGGCAATTGTAAGGGTGGATAAAGTCATGGTTAACTTTACAACTAAAATAGGACAACTAGGGAGAATCATGTCAAAGTATATTTTGGACACTAACCAGTTAGCTTATATAGAACAACAAAACAGTCATCTTCTGCTGATTCAGTTGAATGACTTAACCAAATGTAGCAACAAATTCCAACAGCCATTCCAAGGATCTATAAAGCACTAGGAGATTAAAATGGGATAATAGCAAAAGAATTGAAAATGACAACTTTAAGTTTAAGAAAATTATAGGAAATGGATGCACTAAAAAATGTGGCCAGATGAAGCCACCTTTACATATCCATTTTCAGCATGAGATAGGTATGAATCTGGTCAAATCGAATTCACATTAGGCAAGGTTGCATCAAGAAAACAATTGTACGAAACCAACTCTATTTCTAGAAAAATGAAAAGGGTATAAGAGTTTTGAGTTCATAAAGGTCAAAATTTTTAGTTCCTTAACAATACGAGGTAACCTTTGTATGCCTCAATCACCATTTAGGAGGCTTATATGTTGGGTTATATCTTACATTCAATCGATTAGTTGTAATTTTAGTTAAATAATTATTTAAATACATCTTTTATCTTATTCATAGTTAAATGTATATGATAAAGTTCATGGAATAAATGAAATTATGATGAAATGTATATGATAAAGTTTATGGGATAAATATACATATAAATGAAATTACAATAAGATCATAATTATAAGATTTATATTACTTTTATGTGTTATCCTTAAGTTGTTCCTAGTTATTTTTCTGTTGGGATTAGACATTAGTATAGTGTAACAAGATTAACACACATTATGTTTCTTACTTTTGAAGAAAGTAATTGATCTCATAAATTCATCATCATCATCATCATCATCATCATCATCACCCAGTTTGAAAATCCCGCAATGAAGCGGGGTCTGGGGAGGTCTGATAGTACCCAGCCTTACCCCTACATAGTAGAGAGGCTGTTTCCGGTAGACCCACATGCAGATATGACAATAGAAAGTGATGCAGATAACAAAACTGAAATGCAAATATCAAATAATACAAATAATAAAGATACAAAAACAAAATAATAATAGTAAAATACTGATAATAAATAATAGTAAATAAATAAATAACAGAAAAATAGGAAAGGGAATAGGAACGAAGGACAGACCTGATATGGAGCCCAGTTCTACTAAATACCTGATAGGCTGCACCAGGTCGGCTCTGCTCGTCGCTATGTAGGCTAGGAGTGCTGGCGCTGCTTCCTTGTGTATATGACACTCCTACAGGGTCTGCCATTCTTATTGGATTATTCCCGGACACCTTGTCGTACTTTGAAGGGTTTCCTTTACCCTTATCCTATCCCGCCAA
>JANQBM010000001.1:13314993-13331512 GCA_025594535.1 Erythroxylum domingense | reverse complement strand
ATATTGTAATTAACTAATTAAAATATATTGATTAATTAAAATATTTTAATTAATTAAAATATTTTAATTAATCAATATATTTTAATTAGTTAATTACAATATAATAAATTAATTAAAATATAATAAATTTTTATTTCTCAATATTTTTTTACAAACCAACAACTACCAATAGTAATGATAATCATTCCTTCCTTTTAACTAAACATCATAATTATAATAAAAATATCTATTTTTATTCATCACTATGTTCATTCTCATTCTTATTACTATTTTTTTCGTGCGAACCATTCGGCCTAAGAATTATTATACAACTCTAAAGGGATGGATATGCACTTTTTTGGAAGCTATGTGTCATTATTGACGTAATTTGAGGGGCAAATTGGTAGAACCCACACTCATTGCTTCTATGAAATTTCACTCAAATTCTCTTTTACTTTTCAAAATTTTTTGGTTCCACTTTGGAATAAGGCCATAATTATGATAATCCTTAAATAATATTAATAATAATAAAGAAATGAATTTGAAAGGTTGTTAGTAGCTTGTATTTCTTATCTAACCAAGAAAGTGAAATGGAAAGCAACAAGAAAGTGTTAGGTTAGTGTGGAAATGTTGACCATCTAACGAATTGATAGGCTCAGTTTTTGCGACTCTTGACTTTGGTTTTGCGGAACGGGAATGGGAATGGGAATGCCTTGACCATTGACTTTCATTCACTTTGATCTTCAAAGATTCCACTTCCACGAGGCAAAGCAAAATCAGTGTATTTTCTGAAGTTGACTTGAGTCAGCGGAGCCGGTGGGGCTCCATGCTTGCCCGATGGTTGTAAGGCACAGGTGGGAATAAGCATTTCTCCTAACAAATTAGCAATTAAACTCAAGACCCGTTCCTGTTTTTCACTAAAATGCAAGCATGAACCACATTAAAGTTTTTCAAGTGTAATGGTTGGCGAGTTTTGTTACATGTGAACTTATTAAAGGTACATGTTATCATCATCTGCTACCGTGTGAATATCTTTAAGACAATCTGAAAACACGTAGAAGTTTACAAGGGATTAAGTCTATTATATATTAATATCATGACATTGATACATAATTGGAAAAAGACAAATTGCTGATGGTTAAAGACATAAATACACGATCTTTGTTTAAATCGAACAAGAGGGATACATCATTCAAGAGGGTGCAGTCTTACGTTAAGATTACAAGATTTTCATTGAAAAATTAGATTACATGTTAATTAATGGATTCGACTCTTGCATCATAGAAAACCATATGACCCAACATATAAGCTCCGTTTGACAATTAGCTGATTGTATTAACTATTAGCTAATAGCTGATTTGACCAGAAGATTGCAATGACTATTTATTAGCGATATTTGGTAAAATTAGCTCTTTAGTATTAGTTATTATGTGTAAATGACTTATAAGTACATGACTTTAAAAAAATTATAAGCGTATGAATATTATATATCTTTGTATTTCGTTGAATATTCTTATAGAAATTTAGATTTTAGATATTTAATCCTACAAAAATTAAGTTTATAACTCTAATAATAATAATAATAATAATAATAATAATAATAATAATCATCATCATCATCATCATTATCATCATGATCATCATCATCGTCATCGTACATCCAAACATAAAATATAACAATCCAACTGAAGTTTAACAACATAATTCAAATAGAGCAAAAGAAATGAACACCATCATTTAAAGCAAAAGTTTATAACAATTCCAAAACGATGTTTAACTGTCATTAAATTAGAAGCAATATTATCACGAATAGTTGTCATCTCCTGAGTTTTCTGTTCTTCAATGTCTTCTTGTGTACAGTTAACGTTAATATCTGAAAATACATATGGAGGTATAAATTCAGGATCTTAATCGATAATGTTACAAGTCGGGTCTCTAATTGTACTTCTTCTAATATAGTTATGTATTGCAAAAGTTGTACAAATTATTCTATTTTGATCCATTAATAAATACTTAGGCATTTTCTCCAATATTTTCCATCGAGCCTTAAGAACACTGAAAACCTTTTCAATATAACTTCTCAATGATGGATGAGCTCGATTAAAAACTTCTCGAGATCCTCTTGGATTTGTACCACCAAATTTCGATTGATGATATCTTGTCTTTGGGTAAGGTGTCAAATATCCTTCACTTTCTGAATAGCCTTTGTCAACCAAGTAATATTTACCTGAGTTTTTACGGAAGCAATATAATTAGTATAAATGATATCATAAAAAGTCTAAATTATGAATAGCAAATCTTATAAATCTTAAAATTACCTATCGGTGGTTTTAGAAATTTAACTCTCGGATTACCAATTGTATCAAGAAAAGTATGAGAATCGTGTGCTGATCCCTCTCAACCCGCTAAAACATATGTAAATAGTAAGTTAAATTCACATGTTGCTAATACATTTGTTGTTGTTATTCCTTTCCGTCCTCTAAATCTCATTTGATCCTTCTCTATAACAAATACCGCTATATGTGTACCATCAATAGGTTTAATACAATCCTAATATAAAACAATAATCATAAGATAATAAAATAACATTTTTCAATAAAAAATATAACGAAAGGAGAGGAAAAATATATTCAATTACCTTAAAATTTGGCATATGTCTAACATCATTAACAATTTGTGGTAAAATATCCTTGAATTCAAAATCTTTTAATACAAATATATTTCTTAAAAATTCATCTATAGCAGTCAAAATTTCTTTAACGGGAGGAATCGCACATTAGGAGGCTGATGCAAAAGTACCCAGCGAGCTAATACCCCACCTAGACTAGCTGAAGTTAGTTCGGTTGGTGAAACACAAGAGGCAAATCCTAGGTATTCAGCATACTATCTGAGCACAACAGGCAAAGATTACGAAGCAGATAGAGCAGCTCAAATCTGAAGGTTGATGCAAAACAACCTATGGTAAATGGCTGACGAAACTATTAACGCAGATGGCAGGCCATCTTAAATTGTCTTTCCCACCTCCACCATCTAGAGTAACTACATTGTCTTTAGTTGCACAGCAGTTTGAGGATCTATGTGTTTCTAGAGAGACCAATCGGAGGAGCCATCGTGATCTTCACAGCTATGGTTATGTAAGCACGCCATCTCTCTCTCTCTCTAGAAAATGAGCTTAACGAATTTATGCAGTGCTCCGTCCAATCTCTAATATAATAACGGATTGCGGCGCAAAATATCGAGAACTCACCGTTTAAAACACGTTTGTCAACATATCAAACAGAATCATCTTATCAAGAAGAAGTTGGCTAAAACAACTTAAAACTTGTAATCGAATTTTGAGTTTTTTTCCGGTGATCCAAAAAATTTAGGCATAATTTATTTTATTATTTTAAATTGGTTAACTTATTCTTGTAAATTAATAAATAATATATTTTTATTTAATTAAACTTTTTTATTACATTTTAAAAATTTTAATTTTATTTAATCTTTAACTAATATTATAACAATTTAATATTAATTAAATTTTAAATATCATATTTATTAGTTTAATTTTTGATTTAATTTTTAAAATATTAAAATTTTTCAATATTTAAAAGATTCGATTGCTTTAGTTAGTTTAATTATAAAAATTTTAAACTATTTAATTTTCGGCTAAAGTTTTTAACTTTTGGTTAAATTTGCTTCAACAAATTTTTTCTTTTCCTTTGTATCTTTTTTTTTTTGGGGTAAATTAGCTTAATAATTCCTCCGTATTCGGAAATAAAACATGAGTTTTAGAATTTTAGAACATTCAATTAAGATTTTAATTTATAAAAATATTTAAATTTTATCATGATATTGAAGATCCCGGAGATTTAATATTCTATTCTAAAAGAAATTCAGCCTAATATTTATACGCGTGCGACTCTCCACCTTCGGGATAACGAAGCACAGCGCCAAGGGAGTCGATAAAATGGAAAGCAGCGTAGTCCAACTTCTCCGAGGAATAACATTCACAGCATCCCGTCCGAGGCCTCAAAATGATTGCTTGAACTCCAAAACATTCTTGAATTCACAACTGCTATTTACTTTCTTTAACAGGAGGCCTTGCTCATCCAACGCAACCTCTAAAGGAGGCGATTGGTCTTCTCTTCAACCACCGGACGTTTCCCGATTGGCTCAAACTGCTCGAATTCATCTCTTCCCACTGGAGGTCTTCCTCTCTTTTAATTATCTGGGCATGAACCATTTTCTTACCTCTCCTTCTGTCTTTGCTTAATACCCATTACGAGAAATCTTCTCCTTTAGTTGATCTTTCTATTAACTGTTGCTTGCTCAAAAGCTGTTTGTCAAATTGTTTCTACGAGTATCGTTACGCTCCCGTGTAAATGTGCCAGCTTTAATTGGATGACCCAGCTTATATATGAACATTTAACTATCTTCTTTCGATTCTATAGGTTGAAGAATTTTCTCCTAAAATTAGACAGGTCGTAGATTGGTACTCTCTCTTTCTCTCAGTGTGTTCATGGATATCTAGTATCAGTCAATGAGGATTTATTAGCTGCTTTTTTATGAGATTGGGTGCGGTCTTTATGCAGGTTGGGACAACTTCAAGCTGTTGATCTTAATAGCGTTGAGCCTGCAATGAGAGCAGGTATTTACGATTCCTGCATATGCATCTATTGTATGCTGATGTGATTGGGACTGGTGATTCCTGTTATCTTAGCAGTTCTTGTGCCATTTACATGTTAAACTGATTACGTATGTTGGGGGAAATCAAAATGGTACAATATGTCTAGCATGGTCCTAATCATGAGATTTCTGGCAGAACTGCAGTCATATCAATGAATTAGTAGCTTAATTCTGGAGAACACTGATGTCCTATGTTCAACAACAGATACTGAAGGTGATAATTTGCGAGAGGACCTGCCTGAACCATTTGGCCAACGGTAAGTATTTATTCTATTACTATGCTTCCTGCACTGGAGTACCTTCTAGTGAAAACCTTTTTGCATTCCTGTCTTTCTGTTTGATTCAAGTTGTCATGATCTGTCTATAGGAAAGCAATGATTGATGCCATTCCAAGCTATGAGGAGTCCTACATCAAAGTTCCCAAAGTTCTGAATAAAGAGTAATATTCAGTTAACTTTTTAAAATGTATTTTGCATTGTGAAAATGATCTGGCTGGAGAAATGGACTTGACAACGCTCCATAAGTTGTCTCCAAATCACGCTAGAATGATTACAGTCGAAGAATGAATGAATCCCCTGTGCAAAGATAACATCTATTGATGGGTTTCATGAATTTAAACCTGTCCATGGTATAAGGCCTGTTCTTAGCAACCAGCCATAATAGAAAAGCAGCCTTAGGAGGCTTAAATTTGTTCCATATCACTCCCCTCCCTTGAAACCTTTGTCCCCTCATTCCGAGCACCTTTTTACAAGATTTATATATAAATATACCTAAAGGATGCTCTACCCAAGCATATTTATCCATACTTGATATGTCTTAACTCATGGCTTGGTAAAATGTGCTTGAGATCATCTGGACATCTACTCCATTGGTTCTTTACCAAATGTATTGACTCTGGAATTGATAGGAAACCTCTCCAGTAGTCTGGACAAACGCTCCGAATTTATTAGAGGCACTCTAATTGTCAAAATAAAGGGAAGCATTCTCGCCATTTTCCAATAGGCATTTGAAATTGTTAGTTAGCTTATTCCCCAATATAAGTAATTGGCCCATAAAGTATAAGTAGGAATTCCTAGATTGTATGTTGACACATGAATTATATCCACTAGGCATCACCTTAACCTCAAATCTAAATGGTGATTAGACGTAGAAATTTAGCGCAAAACACAAGTATCACATACACAAATTATATATATGTATTATTGGATTCGATCCGCGATCTTGGAATAAGTTCGGCAACGGATCCAAAAATCTTGGTGATCTTCTCTATCTTCTATCTAATTAATGGGGAGTTTGTTTTGAAATCATCCATGCTTCAACCACCCCCGAGTATATGCTTCAACAGGAATTAGACAAGGGTAGATTGATACAATACAAACCTCTGGTAAAATGCCCGCCCGTAACCCAACAGATAAAGTATATTGCATAGTTCATTTGAGGGATTGGCGACTTACTCATTTAGTAACTTTGGCATTGGATGTTTCCTCAAAAATGGGAACTATCGGGTCGGGTGAATTCAATAATAGACGTCTGTTAGCATTCCAGCCTTCTTTCTCCTTTTAGGGCCTATCCGAAAGAGAATCCAGTACTTCTTGGTTGTGAATATCTGAATAGGACGAACCACCCCATTGATATATAATTCAAAATACAATAAATTATAATTATTATATATGGATAATTATTATATATAGAAATAATTAGAATATAATAAAGATATATATAAACTAAAATGGATAAGATATAAACAAAAAAAAAGTTAAATTAAATAAATTATAACTATAAATTAAGTATTTCAATTATATAAACCAAAATTATATAAACAAACTAATTATATAAATCGTTATCCTTATAAATATATATATATGAAAAAAAATACCAAGTTATCAACGGAATCGGAAAGAGAGGGATTCGAACCCTTGGTACGAATAACTCGCACAACGGATTAGTAATCTGACACTTTAGTCCACTCAACTATTTCTCCCAATTAAAAAAAAAAGAAAAAAGTAATTAAATTATTACATTACACAACATGTAAAGTTGGAAAAAACCTCTTTTTGATCTCTCTTTATTACTTTAATTGTTTTGTAATTTAATTGTAATTAATTAATTTTATATCGTATTTAATTACAATAAAATTAATAAAATTAATAAAATCAATAAATTAATAAATAATTTATTTATTATAAGTTGAATGCTTGATAATTTATCCCACATTTTTCTTCTTTGGAAGTATATATTGGAACCGTATATAAAATTTATAAAGATTCCATTGTTTTTGTACAAAATCTAGACTAATAAATGAATTAATTAATCACTACATGTAAGCATATTCACCTTTATTCTCCTCGTGTCAAAATCTAGGACTATTTTACCATTATAGTGAACCTATGCCTATCCAAGGAGTTAAATACAGAAAAATTATTTAGATTGAGATTAGTTTCTAGTAATCTTAGTAGGGTAGGATTAGTGTCCTTAACAAAATCTCTTAAAATTTGATTTTTTTTGGGATAAATAATGCTCCCTAATGTTATAGGAAACAATGGACATGGTTAAAAGTTTATGGACCTAGAAATCTTAATTTTATTTTTACTCCCTAATCTCCCTTTGCTAGAACTTCTGAATTCTTTCCAAGGCTATATATTAAAGGGAATACTAGAAGAGCATATCCCTTCTAGTTATAGAGAATCATTATATTATTCATTTTCCTCTTGTTTCCCCTTATTCCTATTTATGTCAACCCCATCAACAACTACCCTATCAAAGGTTATCTCTCCTTGAAACACTTGTTTTTTTTCCCGGGATGTCATCCCTAATATCATAAATATCATTATTTGTAACTCTTTTAGCGTTTGCATTGTTGAGTCTAACATGGAATTTACAATTGGAATCTTGATCATTTTTTTATTTCCCAAGTTATTTTCTTCCTTAGTATTCCTTTTCTTATTTACCTCAGGTCGAGCTTCCTTTGTTATGGTTCAAGTCTCATTAGTTTATTGCTGTATCCTCTTGAGAAGATTCCACTAGTAACCTTCAATATCATGCCTTGTTCTTTTAAAATTGGTTTCCATTAATAAGAAACCATGATGGAGCCCTCATATAATGTTTCAAGCTCACCCAATATCGTTAAGAGAATAGTATCAGGAAGCTCCTTCTTGATTCCTATGCTAATGCATACCTAAAATATCCAATTCACTTCTTAGATTCATCCATATAAATTGGTTTGCCAATATAGCTAGCTAGCATACTTAATCATTTAGTAGACCAATATTCGAACGGTACATTATACATGTTTACCTATATAGGAAAATTTGTATGCTTGATTATGTTAAGTTTGATACCTAGTTTCCAAACCTAGATAAAAATTGGGAGATTAATAAGATGTCATGGCTCTTCTTTAATTATTTTTTGAGATTTTAAATTTGAGATGAGCCTGAAAAGAAGGTTTTTTCTTATGATAGTAACACTTAATTTAGACCTCTTCCTTTCCATTTCCTAAAGGTCCATATATTTATTACAGGAAAAGATGGTTACTTTCCCAAGAAGAAGCCCACCATCTAGTGTTCTAGATATTGTCTCTATCTCTTGGAGTGGAGGGTAGTGTTTTAGAGATTCATTAGAGCTTTCTCCGACAACTTGTCTCTCAATACCCGCAAGTATATGGATCGTATCTAGTAATATTAAGGTTATCGTTTCCATGAGGATTTGTAAACATCTAAACAATTTGAATCTAACTTTGTTTAAGTTACACATAAATTGATTTAAATTAAATTTGAATAACATAAATTGAAACAAATAAATAAGCAAAACAAATAATCAAACAAACAAGTAAGCTATTAATAAAATTAGGGTTTAATCAAAGTTTAATACTTAGGAACTATTATTTCCTTTTTTTGATTCCCTTAATCTTGTTGATTCAATTTATGTTTAATCTTATATTTCCTAAAGTTTTCATTACTCTCTCTAAAGATATAATTAATTAACCCTAATTGAATTCAATATTTATAGATTTGTAATCTCTCGATTAACAAAACTTTTCCTAATTCAATTAGATCTGAAGCACTCTATTACATAATTAATTTCACAACCAAGATCTCTCTTCGATTAATCGTTAATTTTATAATTAGATGTCTATTAAGCTGCCAATTCTTATTGTACACCTTAACACTAATTACCTTAAACTCACACTCTCAATTTATTGTCAAATTTATGCACAACAATTATCACAAACATTCAAATATGTATTGAAATAAAAAATAAATTAAAGTTCACAAAATAATTTCTAATATGGATTTAGAAATCCATAAATATGTTAAACATCATAGAAATCAATTACACATCAAGGATAATGAAGAAAAGTGAAAGGAAAAGAATAAAAATTGTTTGACTCCTTAATATGGAATGTTGGAATTTCTTATAGCTCTTTTTTGATCTCTCTCCTTTTGATCTAAGTTGATTTGTGGTACTTCCTTTTTGTTGTGTTTTTCATGTTCTTATATAGTGCATTAAGGTTTTAGGGTTATGTTTAGGGTTTTCCTTTTTTTTTTTTTCCAAAAATAGTTCCAAACCTTTAAAACACGAAAAAAAATTCGCTTTTGGAAAAGTCTCTATCATAATCGTGCTCTATTTGGTTTAGCTTCTCTATCACGATCGTACTCAATTGTGCATGATTGTGAGACCTTAAAGCTTCCTCCATCTTCTTCATTCTTAATTTCCTATTTTCCAACACTCACAAATACATCAAATACCTCATGAAACACAAAATTAAGATTGAATTCATGCTCTAAACTACACAAACACTTAGAACATAATCAAACACTAATAATAACACAATTCTAACCCTATACACATGATAATCATCTAAGAAACACTTGAAATACACTAAAATTCATAGAAAAACATGGTATGATCTACACCTATCAATAGTTACTATTAACAGTAATGTAGCAGAGGTGGGAAAAGGTAAGAAGATGAAAAGACAAAAAGGACCTTAAAGATAACTATTAGGAAGAGAAACATAGAACCAAGGAGGAGGCTTGAGAAGTAAGTTGTGTAAGTATAGGAAAGGATGGAAGTTAGGGGAACGAGTAACCAGATAAGGGGAAAGGGATGGGTGTAGTTAAGAAAGTAGGAAGTCATAGTTGAGTCGAGAAAGTCTAGAGAGGTTTGAGAAACATGGCTCTGTTTAGTTATGCAGTAGGTGAGGGTTACAACAACATACTAGAGAGTTACTAAGAGCCTTAAGAGGTTAGAGAGTGCATATTTGTATTTTATAACATATATTGGGCCATTATCTATTAATATGTGCAAGAAAGGAGTTTTTTAGTTATATATTTGTTGTATTGAAAAAATTGATTGGGATATACTTTGGGAGAGGTACTCTTTACCTTGAACAAGATTTATAAAGGGTTATTATTCACCCATGACAAGGCAAGATAATTGTAAAGGTTCCTCTTTACTCATGATACAGAAGATGTTATTTGAAAGGTTATTTTTTACTTATTGAAGGAATAAAATAGTGAACTTTTAAATGAAGTTTGAAGAGTGGATGTAGGACAAAAGTTATTTGACTAAACCACTATAAATCAATTTTATTTCTATTCTTTACTATCTTTTATTTATTATTGTCATTGCTTTATAAGTATTATATGTGAAATTATCACAATCATTTATTAGAATATATAATGTATAAGCTATGCAAAAAGTAAAGACAAAGTTCATTCTCTCATCTCGTGTGCTATTCAAGAACCAATACTAATATTCTTTTTAACATATTTATTTTCTTTAAGAAATTTGGTAATATCAAACTAATGATTATATTTACTATATTGTGGATTAGATTTTTTTTCCTAAAATTCCATAGTCTGGAATCTATGAAATTTGAAGTTATTAGGAAAACTTTCAAAATTTTCTAAATTTTTTCTAAACAAAGAAGTCAAAGAATTAGACACGTTTTCCTTTTGGCCCGGCTAAAACAACATAACCATGCATAAAAACTTGAAAGAGAAAGTTAAGAATGAAGTCCTTCCCAAGCTCACAACCAGTTGAAGGAAAATAAAAAGGATATCTTTTACTCCGATTACCAATGTTTTTTCTCCACGAAAAGTTACTCAAAGTATGCATATCAGTATAGTTATGCACACTCAATCAAGCATGAGTTATGGTAAGGGAGAACTTGCACGTTTTCCATCATCAAGGTTGCGGACTCAAAGTCCTGACGTGCATAAAAAACTGTTGTACTACCGTCTGGGATGAAACAAAAATGCTGATACTTAGAATGATTGAAATAAACCCGACACCTTCTTGATCACTGTGACCGAGCAATGAAGGGTCTAATCGAAAAAAGTAACCACGAAGCAATAAAACATGCTGCAGAATAATGTTTATATAAAATGAATGTCCAGTACGATGGCAATAATGGAGCCTTATATGAGAAACTGGCAAGTTCTTCCACCAAAAGAGGCCCAATAATTCCATTGTTCTGATGTTCAATGTCACTATTTATTTGTCGCATCAGAGATTCCCCGGCCCAATAATTCCATTGTTCTGATGTTCAATGTCACAATTATTTGTAGCACCAGAGATTCCCCTGTATTCTCTTCACAAAACCATGTTTGGAACAGATAATAATTAGCAAGCAGTGTCAGTTGTATAATAATTGGCAAGCAGTGTCAGTTAAATTAGCTTTTCTTAATAATACAAGTTGCAGTAATTCGTCAAATCTCTTAATCTTGTTCTTCGATAATTTTTAACCAATTTATCAGACAATAATTAACGAGCAGCGTCTATTATTTGTGATAATACAAGTTGCATTAATTCATCAAATCTCTTACTCTTGTTTGTTGATATTTGATTTTAACCAATTTTTAGTTAAATTATTTCAAGGGTTTACATAGTCATATAATATTAGTCTAAATATTAATTAAATTTCACTTCATATTTAATCGTATTTGAATAATTTCAAATTTTCTTTTTACATAGTTGCATTAGATTATATTTAATTTGAATCTTTATAACTATTAAAGAGTAGATATCCCCGATCACATTCAATTTATTTATTTGAATTTAATCCCAATTTTAACATATTATTTTTGTCTTAATATTTTCCAATTTAGATTTGGTTGTGTTTTATCATTTCTAGTTTATAACAAAATTTTGTTATGCTAAGCTTAATTAAATCTATTCATTTCCAATTTCTTTTAATTAGTCTTAATTGTATTAATATTGTATTTATTGAAATTTTCATCAATTTAGGTTTGATTGCATTTTATCATTTCCAATTTGTACCAATTGTTTTTATTTTAGACTTAATTATATTTGTTCATTTCTAATTCCTTTTAATTAATTATAATTAAATTCTAATTAGAGATAATTATTTCTAATTATAATTAGTTAAATTTAATTAAGTATTTTAGTCATTAAAGTTTGATCAATTTTATATTAAATAATTTCTTTATTAATTTTGGTTTCAAAAGGAAAAACCACAAAAATAAAAATATGGAAAAAAAAAGATAAAAGGGGTATAAGAGCTACGAGAGAGATTCCCGCGACAAAAACGAAACAAAAAAGAAATAAATAAATAAGGCCCAAATTAGAAATAAAACAATGGCACAACAAAAAGGGAGATGAACATGGAAAAAGACTCCAAACTTGAGCTTTTGTCTTTTTTTTTTGAAAAATTAAAATAACTTGAGGTTTTGTACTTTGTTTGTATAACAACCATGGTTAATGTTTTTGAAAATTAATTGAGAAATGGGATTAGATAAAAACAACCTTATCTAAATTCTAAACATAAAATCAATTTTAATAACAAAATTTTCTTTCTCTTTTTCTTTCTTCATTCTTAATATGTCAAATTTATAATGCATGACCTAAATAGAGGAAAGAGGAGAGTAAGATGACAATTCAAATGAGTAAGATGAAATACTAGTTTCTTTTATTTAAGTTTAGAAACCTTAGTTTTATGTTATAGTATTCAAGGCATATTTCTTTTCTATTAGAATTATTATTGAGATATTATTTATCACTTATTTCCCTTATTCTTCTTAGAACTTCAAATTTATCAAGGAATTCTTTCTTTTTGTTGTTTAAATACTTTATGAATTTGGTTTTAAATTCTTTATAATTAACAAGTCGATTATTTTATATATCTATTTTAGCTTTCTTATATTTGGTTCAAATTTGTTTGTGGGTTTTCTAGGATATATTCTTAGGTGGGTTCACATAAGCTACACTAGTATAACCATATACAATTCAAAAACTCCTTTTGTTCACATAAATGGACTAAAATTCAATGTGTTTTTTTATACACATTTACTCAAATGCACTTTTTAGCCTCTCAAGATTCTTTCTAACTCTTTAGTATATCAAAGATTACACTAAGAAAAAATAGTAATTAGAAACAAAAGCTAGTTGTTATAATGTCTAGAAATATTAGCGTTGCTTTACCATTTTAGTATATTCGTTAACCAAAATGGTCACAAAATCACAACACATGTTATTAAAAGCCACTAGTCAACAATAATACTATGCTAAATGATCAATTTATCTAAAACCCTAACTTCTGTTACCAAAATTTCAAATGATCAAACTTCTTTAAACAAGTTTTTCATAACCCCAAGTTATTTTAAAGGTCAAACACATTACTTAAGAAAAAAACTTGATCAAATTTGAAAAGCTTTTTATAATTAATTTGAAGTATCAAGAGGGTTTTCTTTAAAACCTTCTAAAAATTTTTCTTAATGCAAGTGATCATTACATGATTAAATCCTTAATTCATTAGAATAAACAAGATAAGGTTACAAGAAAGATTACAACAAAGATTAAACTTAAATCTTGATGTGCTTGGTTATTCCTTATTCTTTTTTCTTCACTTGAATTGTATACGTACTCCACTTGATCATTGTTTTAATCCTTTCACATAAAACATTAATTAAGCAACAAAAACTATGTTGATTTCTATCTCAGATAAATGATAAGCATTATGATTTTGTCATTGAGGTATCAATTTGATATTTGCATGTATCTTTTACTTTATATACTTGAATTTCTCCTTATATTTTTTCAACTTGTCATTCTTTAGTATAAAATGGTAGTCTAACCATATGGTTATATACTTGATATATACTTTACATTCTTGTACTCTTCCTCGTTATATGTTTAAAATTTCTACTAAACTCCATATTGTATTATTATTCAATTGCCCTTGTAAATAAATTCATATGCCATTATCTTTGTCTCAAGTGGCTTCATTTATGTACATTATCCATGTCACCTATTCATCCTTTGTTGATTTCCTTATTTTCTTTGTTGAGTGTCAATATTTCAAGAACAAATTTTCTATGATTGCGACTTGAGAATTGCTTACTATATATCTTATGTTGAGCTCTCCAAGATCAACTGACCATTCACAATTCTCCTTTACACATCTATTTTATAAAGTATTTGTCTTAATGGGATATCTCGCCATAAATTAGTTATGTGCACCTAAAATTAAAGCTTTAAATTTCTCGTGCTAAATAGTGTGAAAGCTAAAATTTTCAATTATAAGTAATTTATTTTTCGTCATTGTAATAGTTTGGTTATTAAACTTTTTTTGTTCTCTTCATCCTTTAAAATTTAGTTGTTCTCTTCATCCTTGATTAGAAAGAAGATGAGGGATACATATGAAATTGTCTATATGGATGTGAAATGAATATCCTAATAGTATTGGACTTCTTAAGTAATCCTTTAATTCTCTAAAAGTTTTTGACATTATTTAGTCCATTCAAATTTTTTGAGTTTTTATATTTTCTTGAAAAGGATTAGGAAGCGATCAACCAATCTTAATAGGAACCTTGATATTTTGATTACTTTACCTATTTGCCTTTGTACTTCTTTCAAATTTCTAGGTGATTCCATGCGAAAGTAACATCAATTTTCTTTGGATTAAATCATACTCACTATAGATAATTATGAAACTATAGATAATTATGAATCCAAGGAAATTATATCTCCTCACCTTATATATGCATTTTAAAAATTAAGTCTCATGCTATATTTACTCAAGGTTTTGAGCATTCTTTAAGATTGAAAACATGATCTCCTCCCACATTTATTTTTACTATCATCTTGTCAACATATACTTCCATATTATGCCCTAGTTAGTTGTCCGATACTAAGTTACCAATTTTTAACAAGTTATCCTTACGCTTTATAAGGAAAAATGCATGACTTTAAAGAAATATATCTTATGGGTGATGAAGGATGTCTTTTTCTCATCTTCTTTATACATCTTAATCTGGTTATATCTCTAATAGGAGTTCGTGAAGCTTAGAGACTGGTGGCTTGAAGTGGCATATTTCAATTAGTCTATATTTGCTAAAATTTAACCATTTTTTAGGCATGCCTTGTTTAGGTATTTTTTATGATCACCATGTTACTGAGCCACTTTAGATAGTTAAATTCTCTAATGAAGCATGCTTCTAATAACTTGGTCACCTTCTCTTCTACGACATGCTGTCTTTTAATTGAAAAGTTCATTTTCTTTTTTTATTGTCTTAAAGAGACGATTCATACTTAACTTGCAAGAAATCACTTCCATATTCACTTTAGGCATATTAATTGAACTATATAAAAAAATTTCATATGTTGAAATGAAAATCTTTTTAGGTACTTCTTTATAGTTCCTTCCATTATGCCTTAATTTTTAGGCTTATAAGATCTTTATTTTTTTCTACTATGTCTTATTCGATTTCTTTATTAGCTCCCCTATTATTCTTTTTTTTAAATCTCTTACATCTAAGTCCTACACATTCATCATATATGAAACATTCTTTTTCTTTGAAGCGATGGCGTAAAATTATGTCTCCATTTTTTGTACCTTAAGTACCTCTCTTATTCCATTTAGAGTTAGAAACTTAATTAATATATAACGAGGGAAGAGAATTGCTTAGGTGATATTAATTTTATTATTTTAGATAGAGGATCTTTGTACAACATAAAACTTTTTCATATTTATTATCCATCTCAAACATACCCCTAACATTATAGGTGGAGATATTTGTCTTTGTACGTAGATTTGATCGCCTCTGAAACTAGCATTGATGTTACAAGTTTTAGTTTTTCTATTGAAATGTTTATTTTTTTTAAGTTATCATAAAAAATCCACACACACACACACACACACACACACACACACACACACATATATATGAGTTCAAGAATTCATGAAGCATACTCCGAACCAAGTAAACCTAGAAAAAGAATAGGAGTCTTTAAGTTCACCTTATAGAAAATTGATAATAGGACCTTGATTCACCCTCATAAAGGCACTATGTGTTAGTAGTGTGCCCTAGGCCAATGGATATTTGTGATTCATGTATTAACTTTATAACTTGTTAATAATATATTATGAGGTATTCCTTTTATATATACATGCATATCGTTTATGTAATGTGATTTACGTTCTATGAATAGTATTAGGCTTATGCATCAAGTATGTGACTTGATAGTAAAACCATAAGCATTATAATCCTATTCTAAATTGTCCCTGGTCGATCGTTATTAGTGGAACAATAATGAATCAAGGCTAGTATGTGTTTTGATTGATGATAACGTTTTACTGATCATGGATATGAGTTATCAAATCAGAAACATAGATATATGTTAGAAAACATATATTGGACCGACCCACAGAGAGAATACTACATGGTTTCATATCATTAGTGATTTTTCAATATGGTTTGACTTTATTCCTTTGACCTGAAGTCATCATGGTTCCCTACATGAGGAATTCGGTGTTTTGACATTAGACAAAGTTATTCTTGACCGAATAACAAGTAGTTTTATGTTGGACATCAAATGAATCATGCGGAGGGATGTGAATGACGTA
>JANQBM010000001.1:13299622-13314893 GCA_025594535.1 Erythroxylum domingense | reverse complement strand
TATTGGGCTAGAGTGAATTAAGTTGTCGGGCTTTTATTATATGAGATATAATGGGCCGAAACTTATTGGGCTTTAATGGGATTATGTTTTCTCTATAAATAGAGAAACTTAGGTCTCATAAGAAAGAGACACCATTTTAATACAAAACCCTAGCCACCATCCGAGAGAAGTGCGTTCAGCATTCGGAAAGAGTTTCAGGACGTGCTAGCACACGATAGCCGTAGCCCAGATCGTGCATACTCATGTGGATACCGGTAGAGGACATTCACGTGTAGCAGTGTCTACAAATCCAAAAACCAACTACCAATTCGTGTCTACGGTAGAGGACATTCGGTTATACATCGTGTTGTGTTATGGTCTCTTCCGCAGCATATTGTGAATACTTGGGCCATACGCGATCCAACACTATGGTGGTAACTCCTTTGACAGCCAACTCATTATTTAAAAGAAAATTAGCATAAAATTATATATATATATATATATATATATATATAAGTTCAATAAGTATATATAAGCATACTCCGAACCAAGTAAACCTAGAAAAAGAATTAGAGTCTTTAAGTTCAACTTATAGAAAATCGATAATAGGACCTTGATTCACCCTCATAAAGCCACTATGGTGGTAACTCCTTTGACAATAAACCCATTATTTAAAAGAACATTAGCATAAAACTAGATATATATATATATATATATATATATATATCTAAGTTCAAAAAGTCATGAAGCATACCCCAAACCAAGTAAACCTAAAAAAATAATAGGAGTCTTTAAGTTCACCTTATAAAAAACTGATAATGGGACCTTGAATATATATAGTTTTATTCTAATGTTTTTTTAAATAATGAGTTGACTGTCAAAGGAGTTACCACCATAGTGCCTTTATGAGGGTGAATCAAGGTCCTATTATCAGTTTTCTATAAGGTGAACTTAAAGACTCCTATTCTTTCTTTGGGTTTACTTGGTTCGGAGTATGTTTCATGACTTCTTGAACTTAGATCTTTGCTCTTTATAATATTCTTTTATTGATCATATATATCACCTTTTAAGTGGGGAGTGGTTCCCTTTTTGTTAAAACCTTATGGAGGACTCCTCCTCTATTCTTCCTTGGTATGACCATTCCTGCTATTTTATTTTATGAAATGATCCAATGTTCCCTATTTGAATAAACCATTGGCCATTTTTCTGAAATTTTTACAATCTACAACCTCATATCTAGTGATGTGATGGAAATGATAGTATATGTTGATATCACTTTTGGAAGGGTTGCCATTTATTATTCTAATTCATTGTCCATGACAAAATCTTTATCATTCTTTTCTTTAATATTGATTTTAGTTTGATCAGCACATAATTGTTTCTTATCATTCTCATTAATAAAATGCACCCATATTCTTATCCTAATTATTTTTATTTATTAGGCTTCTTACATTTTGTTTAGCAATCATTTCTAAATATTTTTGGTTATATATACCTTATCGAAACTTTGAGAATATTTATTTTATATAAAATTCCAAAATCTTTGGCTTTTTTAATCCATTTGTGAAAGTTGTTGTTGCCACCCCTAAGTTAAGGTTTGAGATTTTGGTTGCATTGAAGTTAAAGCATTATAAATAATTCCTTAGGCATTCCTTTTTCCATTAAGTTAAAGATATTAAATAAGCATAGCTTCTTAGCACACATATATTGCTAGAAAAATGTGATATAATTCTAACATATAATTATTAAAAAGTGGAAATTGATATGAGAAGTAATGTAGCATAAGTTCCCTGTCTATATGAATATGGTTAACTAAACCGTGCATATCAACACAAGTGTCTAGGGTTAGCATCTTAAACTTGCCAGTAATTTTTTTCTAGGACATTAGGTATTAAAAGGTTGTCAGCCGTTAGGCTTACCCATTCTAATAATGGATGTTGGATATGAATTTATTGCCTTTCTTACATCTATATTCTTTCTATCATTAATTGGTTGATTTGTTATTACAACATCTTAATTATAGTAATTTGGTCCTCTAAGTTTTTATTAGCTCGAGTAGTTTCAGTGTGAGATCCCATATTGGTTGGAGAGGGGAATGAAGTATGCCTTATAAGAGTATGGATACCTTTCCCTCATAGACGCATCTTCCCAAGGTGTGGGAAGAGCAAAATCGTGAAGGCATGGCTGGGCCAAGGCCCAAAACGAACAATATCTGCGAGCAGGTGGTCTAGGGCTATTACAATGGTATCAAAGTCAGTACCCGAATCGATGTGTTAGTGAGGACATTGAGCCCTAAAGGGGGGCAGAGTGTGAGATCCCATATCTGTTGGAGAGGGGAACAAAGTATGCCTTATAAGTGTATGGATACCTCTCCCTTATAGACGTGTCTTCCTAAGGTGTGGAAAGAGCAAAACCGTGAGGGCTTGGTTAGGTCAAGGCCCAAAGCTAACAATATCTGTGAGCGGGTGGTCTAGGGCTGTTATATTCAGAGTTGTTGGCTACTTTAATAAGGTTGGTAAATCAATTACTTCCTTAGGTACCCACTAGTCCTTCTCTAAATGGAGATATCTTAAAACCATATTCTTTCTATAAATGGCGGTATCTTAAAACTTTATTCTTTCTCTAGGTGGAGATATCTTAATTAATTTAAAGTTTCTAGTGAGAATATTCAAATTTTTAAAAAGGTCACATAGATAATGCCAAATAATGTAAACTATAAGATTCCAAAATAGTTATACAAATTTATTTAGTTGGTAACAATTGAATTTATTATAAATTAATTTTATAAAATGAGGATTAATCAAAATTTATATAGTATGTTTCATCCCAAAAGGTTATATATGAGTATTTGTATCTTAAATGAAAGCTATTCAATATTGAAAATATATGTTTTTATGTAAATGAAGGAGGTATATAATTAGCTTATACAAAGAAAAAAATAGGTACACATGGTTAGGCATGGCAATGGGAGCCCGACCGGCCTGGTCCGGCTTGTGTTTGGCCCGGGTTTGGCCAGTCATGGGTGGGCCACGGGCCTATCATGGTCCGCCCGGGCTGAGCCACGGGCCTATCATGGTCAGCCCGACCTGACAAAACAGCATCGTTTTGTCCAAAACGATGCCGTTTTTTTATTTTTTAAATTAAAAAAATATAGATGGGCCGGGTTTAGCCCAGCCCGCTCATGACTCACTTGGCCTGTGGCCGACCACGGACCGTTAGACCGTCAGTGAGTCTGCCCATCCCGACCACGGGCCATTGGCTAGCTTACGGCCCACCTTGTTTAAGGCCGGGCTGGGCCGGGCCGAGGTAGGCCTGGGCCCGGCCCGACCCATTGACATCCTTACACACGGTATGTTTGTAAAGGTCAATCAAAATATAAGGCCTTTTGAAGGATTTTATTTATAAAAAAAACATGTTATGTCAAATATTGTATAAGCTATATAAAATGTGAGTGAGCATCATATGTCCATTTCTCAACTACTTAACATGTCCCAAATTGCTAATGCATGCATGATTGTCTATTTCTTAAAGAAATGTAATCACATTTTATTTTTCTTTGGTAATTCATGCATTGAAAGCCTCAAACTCAAAGAAATGAAGATCATTACAAAAATATGAATTATTTGTGTACATTAGGAAGTTTCATCATATAATGAATGTTAGAGTAGTGCTCTAAAGGTAATCACCTTTAACACTTTTGTACAAACTTTATTTTAATTAACAAAGCGAAAGCCAATTTTCATTAATTTGATATTCGTTTATATATGAATTGATGTCAATCTTAAATCGAATTAATGAAGTCCATGATACAAAACATGACATGAAGGAAATCATGATAAGATCATGATAATGAGATTCCTATCTTATGCAATTATGTTAGTATCTAAATAATCCCTAGTCATAGGATTAATAAGACAAGACATTATTAACCTAGATAGACTATTACATATTATACTCCTTGATTTGATGAAGCAGTGGATCTCATAAACTTTAAGTATGAGATGTTTAGAGTTAACATGTAGATGTTTACTAAGAGTAATAAGTACATTGGATGACCTGCTATGAAATTATCATATGGATGAACTATCAAAAGTCAATGATAATTCTCATCATAACAATGGTGCAAATATACTTAGACTTGAGGTGCTCAAGGATATCTTGGATACTAATCCAGTGCTTTGACATCATTCATTGTTACCTCAAGACGAGGTCGCTCTTAAGGTGGTGATTAGGTACAGCTATTAGTATTCGAAGCTAATAGGGTAGCCAATAAAGGATTCACCACTCCTGATAAAAGGAGATAATACCCACAGCCTCTTGTTGGGGTCATTACTCAGGAGTCTTTGGCCAGAGCAGTTATGTGTCATAAAGAGGGTCTTCAATGACACATGGAGTAATAAGATCATAGGATAAGAACTAACATCACTTGGACTAGATGTGACGTAATCAGTCTAGTGAGAGTTGACAGATAACCCATACTCTAAACCAAGTAAGGTCTAGTATGGTGAAAGGGTGAATTGCACGGTAATTATCTATGGAAAGGTTCTTAAGTTAGATAATTAATTATCGAAGCGTGCATGTATTAATTCACTTATATTCTGGTAAATTAGCATCATGATACCCTTCATGATTTGCTTAAATTAAGAGTTAATTCAAGTTCTTAAAATAATTAGTAACCTAAGGTCATATGCATAAAAGATCGGATGAAAAATATAATGTGTATGGTTGGTTTTAAGTAGGCACGATCGAAGGCGAGGCTAGTTTTTAAATAGGCCAAGATTGTGGCTCATAGGCCACGATTGTGACTGAAAGATTGTTGATACATAAGTGATTTTTTCACTCATGTTCATAGGGGTTTTTACTAGTTCTTACATAATCAAGTGAGAAAGAAAGGACTCTAGAAGAGTTCTAGAGAGAGAGAGAAGAGGTCTTGAGTTATCTTCATGAAATTTATATAATTGTGGCATAAATCTAATTGCATGCAAGATAATCTTGATCTATCTCCCATTTGAACATCTACTTGCCTTCATCAAGTTTGGTGTTCTAATACCTTTACACACTGCTTCTTCTTCATCTTTGCATGTTCTTGGGTGATCAAGGAAGGGTTTGGTGTTTGCAACAACCCAAACAAGGAGAAGAAATAAGAAAGGAGGAGAAACAAAAGGTAGAAGTTTTAAATTTCATGTTCTTATTATATGTCTATACATGCACGTATGATTTTGGCTTTTCGGAGTTATCATGGTGTCTGAATTTAGATTTTAACACTTACATTGCATTCTTATGCATGTGATGCATGATTTTATGCCTAACCCAACAGTGGTATCAGAGCAAGTCTATGCATATATTAGATGATGTATTGAACATGTGCAAAGTGTTTGCTGGGTTGGGACTGACATGTATGTTGATTTGGAGTAATTTATGTAAATTGTAGCAAAGTGTTTGCTAGGTTGGGACTGACATGAATGTTGATTTAGAGTAATTTGTGTAAATTATAGAAAAATTATTTTTCTGTTTTTCTTTTATAGAAATATTTATAAGGTGTTATGTTATGTTTCTGTCAAAAGAAATTGCAATTGAATGTCATTTGCTATTTTATTTCGAATTAATATCTAGTATATTCATATGTTGGTTTCTGGGAATTTCTGGAAAACTGAATGCATATGCTGATTTTGAAAATTTCGTAATAATTATAGAAAAATATCTTCTAATTTTCTTTCATATAAATGTTTATAAGGAGTTATGCTATGTTTCTGTTTCTGTCAAAGGAAGATGCAATTGAATGTCATTTGCTATTTTATGACAAATTTAGTTTTAGCCTGATGCATGTATGAAGATCTGGGAAATTATGGAAATCTAATGAACATGCATGCTTGTAAATTCCATGTTAATTTTTATAAAAATTGTTTTTATAAATTTTATGCATACACATGCAAGATGAGATGTTTCCACATGTATGAGATGCATGACACTTATTGTTAAAGTGGTTATCTTATGCATGCATGTGTAAAGTATGACTAGTGTTAGAAGTAATATGACAATTGTTATAGACATATGATGTGTTGGATAATTCCTATTAATTAATAAATAATTCCTAAAAATTAGTCTCTGGAATTTTTTATTAGGCATATTTAGAATGTGTATAAGACTCTGGAATTTTTCTAGAATTATTTGAATTTAATTATATTAATATATTAAGTCAAAGTTCACATTGGTCAGTTATTTGAAAGCTGAAGGGGTTGACTCAATTAAAGACTTATGGTGCATGTGTTTCAGTTATAAGACCTTAATAAAGTTTTTATAAGATAAGAAATGTATTATTTTGATGGTAGTAGAATGCTTAGTGCATGTTCTTGAAATTAGAGTTCCAAAAATTTTTCGAACGTCGAATCGGTCCTTTTAATGTTTAGTAGGTTAACTTATTTATCTTGATGATTTTGGCTGTCAAGATAATTTTAGTTTATGACAAAATTGTTTAGATAAATTTGAGATGACCGAGGGATATTATAGATGACTAATTGATGTACGAAAATTTTGGAAACCCTAAGGATTAATTTAGAATTAATCCAAGTATAGCAAAGCATTTCAAGTATGACTAGAAAAAGATATATATACTAGAATTAAAATTGTTAAGTCGGACATCAAAATAATTAATTTTAGGGTTCCTAATCGAATCGCATTCATAATTTGAATTAGCCAAGACTAACTCTAGTACTCGATTCGGTTCAAGAGTTGAATCGAATCACGAACTTTTGATGCATAGTCAAGTCATAACCTCAATTAAACCTCCTTTGTGTGATATATGCATTAGATGCATTTTAAGGGTGGTTATGGACATAGGCTCAATTTAATTGAGTTATCCATTATTAATTTAATGGACATATATGTGTGTGTGTGTGTGTGTGTGTGTGTGTGTGTGTGTGTGTGATATATATTTGCAATATCATCCAAGTATTGATGAGACCAAAGAACAAATCCCTCAATCGAACTATTAGGACTTACGCCTTCCATTGATATGGCAAAAATCATAATTCTTTTAGATTTGGGTTATTGGGTAAACTCAAGCCTGCTTTACACGAATATGGTCAAACTATAGAAATTAGATTCCACATTAATGGGTTGGTCTTAACTAAAAGCGTTGATTTGTTGGGTAAATCCAAGGTTAACATGGATAGAGACAAAGTTGGGTTATATACATGAGATGTATACAAATCAAGAGTTGATAACCCAATGAGTGTGCTAAATCAATAGTTAATGGAACAAGTCGATAGTTGCATAACTGAATGTGATTGATATGGATGATACCTACTGATTGATCTAAGGTGGCTTGTTGGGCAAACCTAAGGTCATTATTGGTGATATCGGATATCGACCCACTAAGAAAACTATAAGTTTTCTTGAATTCGTAGTGAGGGCTATGGATTTGAATACGAATAGTAGGACCTATAATGCATGTGATTAAATTCCTTATCGATATGCATTAGTGTACAGTCTAACACTTTCTCTCGTTCTTCTAGGTTATTGAATCGTCACGATGTCTTTATCTAGTGTGAACCTACGCTCTCAATTAGACTATAACAAACTCACGAGACCTAACTTCTTAGATTGGCTACGGAATTTGAGAATTGTTCTCAAATCTGAAAATCTAAGATATGTCCTACATGAATCACTTCTTGATCCCCTTATTGCTGATGCATCTGATGAGGATCAGAAAGCTTACAAGAAGCTATTGGATGATAGTGAGTTGACTAGCTATATGATGCTGGCCTCTATGTCATCATAATTGCAAAAGCAACATGAGGCTATGGATGCTCATACCATAGTCTACCATCTAAGGGACCTGTTTGATGAGCAAGCTTGTCCTGAAAGGTTCGAGACCTCGAGGCCATTAGTCAGGGTCTCTGGCCAGAGCAGTTATATGTCATGAAGAGAGTCTTCAATGACACATGGAGTAATGAGATCTTAGGAAAAGAACTAACATCACTTGGACTAAATGTGATGTTGTCAGTCTAATGGGAGTTGCACATAGCCCATACCCCGAACCAAGTAAGGTATAGTATGGTGAAAGGATGAATTGCACGGTAATTTTCTATGGAAAGGTTCGTAAGTTAGATAATTAACTATCAAAAAGTTCATGTGTTAATCCACTTATATTCTGGTAAATTGGCATCATGAAACCCTTCATGATTTTCTTGAATTAAGAATTAATTTAAGTGCCTAAAATAATTGAAAATCTAAGGGTCACACATATAAAAGATCGGATGAAAAACATAGTCTGTATAGCTAGTTTTAAGTAGGCCACAATCGTGATCGAAGGCAAGGCTAGTTTTGAAGTATGCCACGATCGTGACCAAAGCCTCGACAGTTGATGCATAAGTGAGTTCTTCACTCATGTACATAAGGGCTTTCACTAGTTCTCACACACTCAAGTGAGAGAGAAAGGGCTCTAGAAGAGTTCTAAAGAGAGAGAGAGAGGAGGTCTTAAGTTATCTTTATACAATTTATGCAATTGTTGTATAAATCTAATTGCATGCAAGATAATCTTGATCTATCTCCCATGTGAACATCTACTTAAATTCATCAAGTTTATTGTTCTAACACCCTTACACACTGCTTCTTTTTCATCTTTGCATGTTCTTGGGTGATCAAGGAAGGGTTTGGTGTTTGCAACAACCCGAACAAGGGGAAGAAATAAGAAAGGAGGAGAAACAAAAGATAAAAGTTTTAAATTTCATGTTCTTATTATATGTCTATGTATGCATGTATAATTTTGGTTTTTCGGGGTTGTCATGGTGTCAGAATTTAGATTCTGAAACTTCTGCTGCATTCTCATGCATGTGATGCATGAATCCATGGCTAACCCAACAATGGAATTTTTTTTCTTTGGTAATTTAAATAATGAAAAGCCTTAAACTAAAAGTATTAGAATTTAAATTCTAATATCTATATTAGAATTTAAAAGAAAGTAACTTAATAGGATCAAAACATACTTGTATTCTGAATTAATTAAACAAAAATTACTTTAAAGCTTTTGCTCTATAATCCACATGATAATATATTGCTCTTGAACTTTTGCTATACAATCCACAAGAGAAAATGACTTACATTATCTTTATTGGTTAAAAATGAACACATGGTTTAATTCATGTGTTATAATATTAATTATCTTTTATTAGAGCATATATCTTTCCTTAAATATTATACATCTAGGCGTTTAGGCATACTTAATACCTAACTCGAGTTTACTTGTTTATTTATTTTATCCACCTTTTAAAACTCGCATCTCACATATTACGAAAAATTGGGAAAACATATCATTTCTTTATGTTATGTAATTACTATTAATCCCTTACACCTTTGAATATAATTTACATAGACATTAGTGTTTTAAGCCTTGAGCTCTCATTTATCACTTAAATAAGTTTCTTAAAACTTGTCTAATCTTTATTCTTACAAAATAATGGAGGAAATCACCCATATAGAAAGGAATCTTGTATCTTTTTGAAATACTTTTTGTATTTAGAACTGAATGTTTAAGACTCATTCTATCATTCATTCTGAAACTAAAAACTCAATTAAAAATCAAGCTTTTTCATATTTTTATAACTAAATTTCATTTAAAGTTCATTTTAGAACATATTTTTTAATTCTTAATTAAACATATATTGAATCAAATATTTGATGAAAAACAAACTATTATAAGTATAACTATACCAAAGACACTATACCAAAGACATAGTAGCATAAAGAAAAATGAATATCTCTAGTGACTATTCATAATACTAAATATCTATGTGTTTGAATTTATATTGATATTTGAGCTCCCTAGTACTACCTTTCACTTTAATTGTTCACACAAAACATAGTGAACATAAGACTATTGATTGCTTTTGAATAATGAATCATCTTTATCTCCTATTTTTCTTGTGCCATCTATAGATACTACATATTACTTAGGTGCTCAATGACTTTATAAAACTAGTTTACTATCTTACACTCATAATTATTCAAGTATTCACTATATATATAAGCTCTTCTTAAACTAAATTTAGTAATCTTAACCATAAAGAAATATGCAGTCTTAGTCATGTTCTTCATTTAATTGTGGATGATAACCAATTTGTTTGTTCACTTAACAAACTACTTAATATCATTAGCTATAAAAAGCATCCAAATGAAATGATAAAATTACATATTTATCATTGGATATTTTAATATATCTATATATACTTGGCCATCTTTTTCATTAATGCTAAAATCATAAAACATAATTATAGTATAAAAGTTAATATATCACTTACTTCACAATGAGTTTAAACTATAGAATTGACTTTAAAAATCTGAGAATATTTATAGGCAAAGATACAAGCCTTAAATTCCAAGTTTTTAGTGCAAATAACCTAGATTTGTAGTGCCACAACGAGTGCCACCATCCCATTAATGGAAAAAAAAACAAGAAGATCTAAGAATTTGTAAGCATTAACTAGAACCCAAAAAAAGGCTTCAGTGATAGAGGACTACTAACAAGATTGAGAAAAAACAAGTCAGTTTTTTTGAGGAGCCAACTTATGTAAAACTTGTCTTCTTTAAAGAAAGCACTATAGATCCTAACAATAGAAAGGGAGGGGTAGAAGTCATTAGTGAAAAACAAGACAGGACAAAAGAGAATCCTAGATTTCATAGGAAATTAGTTTGCATTGAAAGCCAGGATGAGGATTCCAATGAATTCATTACAGTTGGAGAAATTCCCATTTAGGTACCATATATCATTTCTTCCATAAAAATCTCTGCTTCATTTGGAAAATCTTGTTTAAAGAAAGTGGAAACCATTCCTAAGAGAGGAGAATGTAGGGTGTAGTATTGTCAATGGGACCAAGAACACCAAAAAGGTAGTGTTAGAAAAGCCAATAGATATTATGACATAACATATAAAACCTTTATATATTAAGGCCTAATTAATGAAAGATCAGCTTTAAGATCTTTGGTTGATAATAGATTGACAATAAACATGATTCCCACTAAAATGATGATATCCTTAGGCACAGACGATGTAGACTTGATCCCAAATAAACTATATGTTGCTACATGCAATAGTGAAATTCTCCATGTAAATATTATGTGGGAGGAAATAGTTTGTTAACTACTTTCTTTGTTATTGACACGCATACCAATTACCAAGTCTTGTTGAGGCAAGACTAAATCTACTCCAATTATTTCATTCCATCATCTCTCCATTAGTTTTTATTTTTTAGGTCAATTCGCAACCATTTCATATTAAAGTTGATGTGATAGAGGCAAAAATCTATAGAGATCATGTGAATCTGTGCAAATTTACAATTCATCTTATCATAAGGAAGGTAAAGACAAGATAGAAAAATTTACAAAGATTACATAAATCAGGTACAAATTTAGAAGTCATTTTATTATAAGGAAGGACAATAAAAGATGAAAATATAGTTAAAAATATTAAAGTTAATTACCATTGTGCCTGCTCCTAAACTGATGAAGGTTTCCATTATAAAGGAACCTGACAAGTGAATTTTCAAAAAAAGAAATAGCAGTAGCATCAACCAAGATATAAGATATTAATAGTACCAAATCTTGGAGAATTTTGAAGACATAAATAGAAGTGGTTATGCATAACTAATTTTTGAATAAGAAGAGGAACCAAAAATGAATGTTGGTTATATCCAAGAGTTGAAATATTCTCTTGAGAAGTTTGATGATTACAGAAGCCAAAATAAAAAATCATCATAATAAGTTAATCAGGGTAATTTAAGAGAATTTTACAAAGTCTTTATTAGCAAAAACTTGGATTCAAGGATAAAGTTGGAACTAATGGAACTCTTGAAATAATTTGAAGACTATTTTGCTTAAGAATATATTGAAATGTTAGGAGTGAGTAGAAGTTAGGTAGAAGATAGACTTCTGATAAATCCAAAATCATTTCCTCACCATGAACCTCCTAAATAGTGATCTAAACAAGTTAAATAGAAGATTACAAAAGAAGTTGAAAAATTATATAAGGCTAGTTTCATTAGACATATAAAATATACTGAGTGGTTAGCTATATTGCCTATAGTTCAAAAGAATAAAAATAAGAATTTGTTTCGACTTTGGGGATTTAAGTGTAGTTACTCCTAAGGATGTATAAATGATGCCAATTGTAGATTCTTTAATAGATGCAATGGTTGGACATTATATATTTTCTTTTATGGATTATTTTTTTTATAGTTAAATCTTTATAATAAAAAATGATGTTTCCAAAATAGTTTTCATATTTTCAATGTATATGGACATTCAAGTGTCTTGATGCACTTTGAACTAAAGAATGTTGGAGCCACTTGTTAGAGGGCTATGAGTTCTATCTTTCATGATTTGGTAGGATGAACTTTGGAAGTTTACATAAATGATATTGTCTTGAAGGTGAAAAAAGAGTAAATATTATATCCAGAATTTGCGAGAAGCCTTTCATAAGATGAGAAGGCACAAATTGAAGTTAAATACCCTAAAATGTGTTTTTAGAGTAAAAGTAGGGAATTTCCAAGGGTTTTTAGTTCACAATAGAGGAATTGAGTGGGATAAAAATAAAGTCAAAGTTATTCTTAAAGCAAAACTACCTCAGAATAAGACAGAGCTTTAGAGGCTTCTAAGCTAGGTGAATTACATGAGAAGGTTCATTGCTGAAATTTTAAAATTATTAAGGTTGAAGAATTTTGAAGAATTCCATTAGGAGGAAGGGCATCATGAGGCATTCGATAATATCAAGAAATAACAAATCAAATCCTTAGTACTAGTGCTCCCTTGAAAAGGAATTCCATTAAATTTGTACATTTCTACTGCAAAAGAATCTATTAGCTATTAGCTAAAAATAATTGGCTATGATCAAGCTATTTATTATTTAAACATAATTCTCATGCTAATAGAAAAGAAATATATACCAATCATTAAGTTATGTTTAGCATTATATTTTACTTGTTCAAAATTAAGGCGTTATTTATCGCAAAATAAAATTTATGTGGTTTCACATATCAACTTAATGAAATATATGCTGAAAAATTAATTATCTTAAGAAATTGGTAAATGGCTTATGACTTTTATAGACTTGAACTTGGTATATTACCTATAAATGTTTACAAAAGGTTAAGTTTTAGCCAACTTATTAGTAAGCCATCCCTCAATTGAGGAACAAGATGATGTGGGACATTTAATTCTCAATTCTGAGAAGAAGCCATAGGAATTAAAATTTGATGGCTTTAGTACAGAAAAGTTAACTATTGTTAGAATGGTTATAATTGCACCAAATGGGAACAAAACTCTTTTGGACTGTCCATGTACTAATAATTACGTGCAATATGAAGGCTTGTTAATTAGACTAGAATTTTTAGTTGATCTTGTATCCAAAGTTCGTATTAAAGTAGATTTTTAATTGGTATCACCCCAAATGGCATAGGAATATAAGTACATAAGTTTAACTTTGTCACCTTATTATATTGTCTTTGTCCAATTAATGAAATTCATTGATCATATAGAATTTATATTTTATGATTTCAAAATTGGAAAGGAAAATGAGCTATCATAAATAGCATCTGGGTTGAAATTTTTTGAAGATTTTATTCATAAGTGTATTTGGTACAACGAAGGTCTCACCCACTAACTTACAAAAGGGGAATTTCCCTAGAATTTTTTAATATTGATGAAGAAGTCACTAAGTATTTGACAGTTGAGATCAAAGATTTTTTAGAAATTTTGAGCAAGAAAGTTCCTTTTAGGATTAATCAATAAACACTCAATTTTATATTGAATGAAGGAATCTTGTTTTGTCAAGGTAATGAAGGAATTCTTTTAAGATGTCTTGGGATTTCTAAGGTATTAACAGTAATGAGATGAGTTCATGAAGGGGTATGTGAAGCAAATCAATTTGGAATAAATATGAGATGGCTTATATGAAAACATGGGTATTGTTAGCCATCAATTCTGAAAGAATGCATACTATAAGTGAGAGGATGTAAACAATGTCAAAAATATGTGAAGAATTCAACAAATTCCTATTTTTAAGCTACATTATATAATCAAACCATTGGCATTTAGAGGATGTGCTATTGATCTCATTAGGAAGATATATCCTCCATCTTTAAAAGGCCATAGTTTTATTTTGTTGGTCATAGATTATTTTACTAAATGAGTGGTAGCTCAACTTTTGAAGAAGTTCAATCAAAAAATGTAGTTATATTCATTAAAGAACAAATTATTCATCAATTTGGAATTCCTCGATTGATAAAAAGTGATCAAGGAACCATATTTTTGGGATAGGAAGTTAGAGATTTTGCTAAAGATCATGGGGTATAATTATTAAATTTGACACTAGCTTATGCTCAAGCTAATGATCAAGTTATCAAACAAAATGATTATTGATATTTTTGAAGAAATATTAGAGGAGAATTCTAAAGAATCGTATGGAATTTTACTGGAAACCTTGTGGAATATTGTACTTTTAAGCATTTTGGTACAAGAATTAGCCCATTTGCTTTAACCTATGGATGTGATGATTTTCTTCCAATAGAAGTAGTGGCTATATCAATGAGAGTAAACAAGCCAAAAACTTTAGGAAATTCCAAATTTTCAAAAGCGACGTTAATGAAATTTGAGAACTTAGAAAAAGTACAACTTCAGGCTTTAAATAATATAATTATTCAAAAGGAAAAGAAGGAAAAATTTTACGATAAAAGAATTTGTAGGAAGTAATTCTAGGAAGGGGGTCTAGTGCGGATGTTGATCCTACCAATTAGGAAAAAAGATAGAGAATGTGATAACTGGTCTCCAAATTGGGAGGCGTTATTTAAAACTTATAGGTTTTTAAGTGGTAATGTCTATTGGTTAACTAGTTTAGAGGGAGAACCTTATAGGCGTTTCATTAATGGGAAATATTTGAAGTCTTATATACCTACCTGTTCTGAAAAGTCGAGGATAAAGAAATAAGAAAAAGTTCTCAAAAATCAAATAACATTAGTCAAAATAAATAGTCATAGATAAAGTTCAAAACCTATATGAAAATAACCAAAGGTTGAAATTTTGAAATAAGGAAGAGAAGTTTATAGTTGATCTAAACCTAAGATATATGAAAGATGGTCCTCTTTTGTTGGGCCCCAAATTGTTTTATTGATTTTATTAAGCATGATTTGAATAAATTTTGTGATCTTGTTAGACAAACCATTTTATGTAACATCCCGTTTCCATACAAAGGGTTGAACCATAGAAACTGGTACATGTGAGATCAATCAGAGAAATTAGGAAA
>JANQBM010000001.1:13279603-13293312 GCA_025594535.1 Erythroxylum domingense | reverse complement strand
CAAAATGGGCCAATTTGAGTTATCGACTTTCTGTACTTTATGATTCATCGCTGTAATGTAAAATGTTTTGAATAAAAAAAAAGTGGGCCCAAAGTAATGGTCATTGATAAGAGTTTTAAATTAAGAATATTCAAAAAAAATTTATACTGAGTTTTATTTGATAAGTGATGTAACACGCCACCCTCGCGGGACTCGGGCTCGGATATCACCGTCGATATCGGGTTCGGGTCCAGTCGGGAGTGGGGTGTTACAATTTCACTAGGCCTACCGCAAGACAATCTCAAATGTGTAAAGCCACTAAGATTGAATTTGATGGGAATTTTCATACCATATGTTTGGTTTGGTGAACAAATCATATCCAAGAGGGGAAGGAATTTATTGATAGCCTAAAAATAATTTAGCTCATTTGGCCCAAAAATCCATTTAGTTACATAGAGTTAGCCAAGAAACAAAAACCCAATCAATGTTTAGCTAAAGAATTTATAGGCAACGAAAACACAAGGAAATGGGGAAAATGTGTTAAATTTGTGAAAGTCTAGAATACGAAAGTTAAGAAAATGATGGAAGGTAGTTAACAAAAACATTATTGAGTGGGTTAGAAGGTAGGAAGTTACTTGAAGCAAAAGTCTAGGATATGTAAGTTAACGAGACAGTGGTAGATAGTTAGCTAAAGTAGATAGTTATAACAAAAACTACTTAAGAATGAGAAGATTATAAAATCATCAGTGCTATAAGGAAAAGTGAATCAACACAATCATATCATAATAAAAATCAATCTCTAGAGAAAATAATCAATATATTTCAAAAACACTTTGTTATTTTTCAAATTTCTAAATTCATCTTTGTTATATTAAATTTCATTTCATAGTTTGTGATTCCCTTTTGCAACAGTCAATTACTTTCTTCACTTCAAATTTCATTTTAACATATTTTAGCAGTTTTGATAGCTTAGAACTTTATTTTATAAGTTTTTCGAAGCCTGCTTATATTGTTAATAAGAACTTAAGTATAGGTTATGGGAGAATGCCTTCCTAGCATGCCCGAATTGTATATTAACATCAACATTTGTTCAAGTCAAGAAGTTCTTCTTTTACATAAGCAATTTGCCTTACAAATTTCTTATATTAAGAAATGGTGCCTTTCTTAAATATTTCCATGATTTTATATAGTGAGACAAGAGCCTTTTGCTCTTCTAATACATATTAGATTTCCATAATCTAAATTTCCAAATTATTGCCATTATAACTTTCACCTCTAGTGAATTCTATAACAAAATTCATAGATGTAATAGTCATTTCCCTTAAACATAAAATCTTTGAAATGACACATTTAATATATGATTATTGTCATTTTCAATTAATCTGATGCAATTCTCTAAACTAAAACTTTAACCATTTTCCCAATTACCTATGAAATTAAAAGGTCACTAAGTTTCTAATTATCATCCATCTAATAGTTTATCAACCATTGATCATTCTATTTAGATGATTTTTATAAATATCTTGAGTTTGCTATTGATAAGTGTTGGTGTATTCATATTTTTAGGCTTGTATTAGGTGCATTTTGTTTGTTTATTTAAGTATTTTATCATTTCTGGTACTTAAATTATTTATATTTTTTCTTTATGTTCTAATTCACTCATTTTTTTAAAAAGAAATGAATTCAAACAAGTATAGAGCAATTTAAGGTGGCTTTGACGAAGTTATGGAGTGCATGACAAGTATATTCCTATGTTTAAAGAGTATGGGGACGTGTTGATTGATTTCTATAAAAGACACCTACGTTGAGTAGTGAGTAGGCTATTTTGACATTACACAGTCATGTTCATGCACGTGTTGGCTCTAGAAGAGCATTGTGCATCTATTTGAAGTACACAACTATCAATAAGCCTGTGTCAATGCCTATGTATATCCCATAATCTAAATTTCAACTTTAAAATCCAAGATTAAGTGGCAAAATAAGGGATGAGGCTCAAAAAACACAATTAGAAGCCCTAAGGTAATAGGAAGTATAAAGAACAACTAAATGAACCCTTTTGGAGTGGATTTTCTTTTATCTACAGTAAAGTTTTTGAAGATTAAAGAGATTTCATCATATTATCCTTAATGTTTTATTTTCTCTTTAGCTTTGATGTTGTATTAGATATGATTAGGAATTAAATTCTTTATGATATCTTGATTAAAATCTCGCAATAGACCTTGTAATGATTTTATTTTAGCTTAATTTATTATTTTTATTGAGATTCAATTATGTTCTTAATTATTCTTCAATTAATATAGTTGGTATGTTGATTCGTATATGATTTCTTGTAATTGAAATTGAAAATCATTTGTATGAATAGATCTAGCATAATTTATAGGAATTATATACAAACCTAGAGATAGGTTGACATAAATCTTTCAGATTAAGGTCAAACCTAGTAATGAAGTTCAAAAATTTACCAGATTGGGTTAATTTAGGAAGTCTAAGACTTAATCTGCATTGATGGCTAGAATCACTTCTTTATGCATTAGGAACTTGTTTATAAAGAGCTAATTCTTAAGTTCCTTGCCATATTTACATTCGATGAGTAGTATTACACCTAAGATGTTAAAAACATCATCTAGTTTTGAGTGCTCAAGGAGATGCTTAGCCTAAGCTACACAAGATTCTCACTCTGCATTGACTTGTACTAAGAGAAGTATGTTACTGTTGAGGAGTTTATGGCATTGCTGGTATATTTTTTTCATTAGGGTTAATGAGTGCACAATCAACAGAGTGGTCCTATGAGCCTACAAGATCTAAGGCATCTCAACTGAGATCCCTCATAATGAGGTACATACATTCACTACTAAGTCACACAATAAGTAGGAGAGGGGACAGTACCAATGTGATAGGGAAGATGGATATGTTTTTTCTTTACAACACAATTAATAGAATTCCCATCCATATAGAATATGCCCTAGCTTATTTTTCAAATTTTAATTATACAATGCCAAGTGGGATCCATCTATATGAGTCTATATATCACTTAACTGATCAGAAGCAAAAGATCACAGGTACTATTGGCTAACCTTCTACAACTCCACATCAAAACCATCTCATGATCACTTCATTAGAGAGGTATACGAGTTAGATTTTAGGAGTACAACAGATATTAGAGAGTGACATTGAGATTTGTCAGAGCGAATATAGGATGGTTAGTGGCATATAATTGGTGGATGGAGGAGGTCCTTATGCAGATCGTCGGTCATTTAAGAGTTATGGTCAAACGCCTCCATCTAGAAGAGCCAGTACATCATCATCAACTCCTTATTAGCTAGATAACGCGGTGCAAGCAAAGGCAATGTCTAGTGACATTTGGAAGCTCAGTGCTCCTTTTATATAAACAAATTCCCAAATAGAGATAAAGTAGGAGCAGACAGATGACTAGATAATAAACTTTTTTTCTAATATGGTTATTAAGATCGTTCAAGATTCTCAAGACATTTGCCATGAAACTTTTTGTTTTTCTTTGATTTTGAATTTTTCTATTTTTTCTTAATAGTTGGCAAGGGATTAGCTTCTTTTTCTTGTTTATTGTTTATATATTAAACCACAAATTTAACATAGATATAGTTAATTCTATGTTTTTTATTTTTTATTTTATTATGTCATGCTTTATTTATTTTTTATTTTATAAGGATCATTAATAATTGTTGGATTCATGCCATAAATATGAACTTCTAGATTATAACCAAAAATTCATGTTAATTGTTTTTCTATTCTTTTCTAAGCTTTATTGCGTAGATTGGGGACAATGTACATCTTTAGTATGGGAAATATGGATCGTGATTTTGACATGGATTTAATTATGATTCGAGCATATTTTAATTTTTATTTGTTGATTCTTCTTTATAAAGATCTCTACTTTGTCAATTCTTATCTTGAAGCATTTTGAGTTGTTGTAAATTTTTTAATTTAGCTAAAATATGAAAGGATGGAAGCATAGTTAGATGGGCTTTTTAATTATACATTATGGATGGTTTTTTTAATTATCAATTTGAATGAAAGTGTTTAGAATTTTTCACACCTAGGCCTAAGTTGTGAGGTTTTGAGCCCGTGAGCATTTATTATTATTATTATATCATGCTCTATTTTCCTTTGTTATGTGAATATCATGCATAGTTGGATGATTCTAGAACTTGATTTTGTTATGCATATTGAAACCACATTTTTAGATTAGAGGAATTAAGATGAAAAAGGCACCTAGATTACACCCTTGTTAAATTTTTTCTTCGATTTTACTACACCATGTTTTTTTATCCCTTATTTATAAATAATTTTTATCCTTAGCCTTTTCTTTAGAATATTTTATCCATATTACAAGTTGATAACCATTTTTAGTTATTAGACTAATATTTATTTTTGCACCCTGAAGGATTGAATTTACTTGATTGTATAAATTTTGTTTAAATTAAGAAGTATTAAGCATGAGGAAAGATATGTGATTATTTATTTGAAGTTATATCTTCTTAGTTAGTACTTATCAATGTTTTGTATATTCACCTTGTAAGCTTATAAGAAATAAATTCACAAACATATCAAAACGAGCTTAGTAAAAGAAAGGTGAAAATTTTGAAAAAAGAGAAGAAAAACTAAAAAATTTGTATTTTAAATTGTTGAAGTTATAAGAACGAGAAAGAGAAGATATTTGTGTTATTCAAGATTTGTTTTGCACCTTTCGTATATTCTATTTAAAGATTTGAGTGACATTAATTCAAATTTTATAAACTTTTTTATGCAACTTCCTATATATTGATTAACCCAAATCTATTATTTATAATACCTTACCTCAACCTCGTTACACCTTGATTTAAAGACATTTTGATTTTTGGCTCTAATTTATTTTGTAGTTATGGAGATATGATATATTAGCTAGCTTATGGTTAAGACTCCCTCTATATATTGATTTAATTGTTCCATTAGTATTCACCTTAAACACTTTGAGTTAATTTAGTGAATCTTTTATATAAGGGTGTAAAATTCTATGTCATTTGATTTCGATAAGGTTGCCAAAATATCATTTATGGTGATTGCTTGTGAAAAAATATTCTATGACTACTTGATTCTAATTGTATTTTGGTTTGATTATTAAGGCATGACATTTGAAGTATGATAGATAGGTTGAGACGGAGGAAGGGTAGCTATTGAGAAGAGTTAATGAATTTAAATTATTATTTGCTTGAAGACAAGCAAATGCCTAAATGTGGGGAAGTTGATAAGTGTTGATTTAATTATATTTTTAGGCTTATATTTAGTTTTTTGTTTGTTTATTTGATTGTTTTTATTGTTTATGGTACTTAAGATGTTCATATTTTATTTTTAGGGGTCTAATTCACTCATTTGGAGCAAAAAGAATAAATTCAAATAAGCTTAGAGTAATTTAGAACTATTTTGGTTGAGTTATAAATTGCATCAAAATTATATGACCGTGCTTGAAGACCTTGAGGGTGTGTTGATTAATTTCTATGAAAAACCCCAATGTTGATTGGGAGCATGCATGTGTTGAGTGGTGAGTAGGCTATATTGACATTATATAGTTATGTTCATAAGTGTGTTGGTTTTATACAACCATCACATGTCTATTTAAAGCACACATCCATTATCATGCTTGTGTTTATACCTATGTATCTTCCAAAATCTGAATTTTGAATTTTAAAAGCCAAGTTTAAGTGGTAAAAAAAGTGAGGAAGCTCAATAAACATAATAAGAGTCCTAGGGTGGTAAAAAATACGAAGAACAACCAAAGAAACCTTTTTTATGAATTGAAGACAATCTAGAATGAAATTTTTGAAGAATGAAGGGATTTCATATTATTATCCTTGATTTCCTATTTTCTTTTAACTTTGATGTTATGTTGGATATGGTTAGGAACTAAATTCTTTATGTTATCTAGATTATATAAACCATGGGATGGACTTTATAGTGATTTATGTTATTTTAATGTATTCTTTAGTTTTATTGAGATTCAATTATATGTTCTTGATTATTCTTGAATTAATATTTCTAGTATGTAGATTCATATGTGATTTCATGTAATTGAGATTGAGAAATCCTTCATATGAATAGATCTAGATCTAGCATAATTGACAGGAGTTACTTGCAAACCTAGATATATGTCGAAATAAATCTTTTAAATTAAGGTCAAAGCTATTAGTGAAATTTATAAATCAATGAGTGTAACTGTGGGAGCTTTAATTAGAAAGAAATTTCATTTAATCAACTTAAAATTAATTGTTAATAGTTTTGAGAAGGATATTAGAATAATTAAGAATTTCTACAGCCCAATGTACTTTGGATTAAATTGATGTATGATTTATTTTAGTTTATTATTTTAATTTTGATTTTAATCAATCACTATCCCCAATATTTATCGATTAGATAATAGGAAAAGAATTATTACTAGTACTTGTAGTCCTAGTGGGAGTGACCTATATTCACTAGTGTTAGTTACAACTATATCGTGCACTTGTGGTTAAAACATATTAAATCAATTCATACAATCATATATTTATAACATATACATATAATACAACCAAAAAAGTGAAATAAAAAATGCATTTCAACAAACTATTCATGAATTAATACTTGTAATAATAGTTTCTAAAAACAACTAATTCTACTTAAGTATCACTAAACATCAAGTAAAAAAGTGATCAACACTTTCTGACTAAAATTGTAAAATTACATATATCCTACAAGTATAAAATTCTACGAACCCTATGAGTATAAAATTATATGAATCAATGAAGTTATTAGCTATCATCTTAATAATGTCCTTTGGTAGGCCATTAAACGAAAGACTTCTAAACACTTCTCTTCTCCTATAATCTTTCAAGAAAGTTTGCACCACCTAACTATGTGTCTAAATATGATTCGATGGAGTTTTATACACTCTTATTAATAAACGCTTTGTTTTGGGATAAAAGCATTTTGCAAAGTGCTTCATATTTGTTCATAGGAGTAGTGAAGCCATAATAACCAACAAAGATAAGACTTTTTATCGTGTTATCCACCAATATAATATGTAACAAAGATAAGACTTTTTATCATGTTATTCACCAATATAATATGTAACATTAGATCTATCCTAGGAATCATATAATATTGATCCAATTGTGTCTTTATAAAATTCACATGATTTGATTGTGTTAAATTTTGGATTGAAATTGGGGTTCTCATTATAACCAAATTTCTAAAACAAATTCAAGAAAAATGATATCCAACACACTTGAATAATAAGCTAAAATGTGTACCGTAATATAAGAATATAATTAAAGCCTAACACTTAGAAGAACAAAAAAAAAGAATTCTTTTAAATTATTATACTTATATTTATTTAAGTTGATTAGATAAGATATGAAAAAATTATGTATTATTAACAGAGAACAAATTAGATAAACAAAATTATTAGATGAAAGTGACCTTTATTAAATTTTTAAATGTTTGAAAATAAATTTATAAAGGAGAATTGTTTAAAGAAATGTTTATAAATAAGTTTATATTAAATTTATCCAAGTTGTAAAATATAGACATATGGTGAAAATTTATTTCTTTATTTACATAGTCAGGGGTTCAATTCTCCAAACTAATGAACTTTTGTAAATGAACGTTAATTTAGAGTTGAGCTAAGACTCAAAAGTCTTGTGGGTTTGGCTGATACTTAACCCATTTAATACAACTTAAATTCTTTTATTTAGTCATTTTTAATAAACTAATTAAATAATTAACAATTAACAATAAATTCATTCTAAGAAAAAATTAAACAAACCTTATTCAAATTTTGAATAAGTGAATTTATCCTTATGTCCAAACACAAGTAATTCTTACTTTTGGTTTTATTTAATCCAGTAACCAAACACATATCTTCTTCTACATTGGAACAATGGTCATCCTAAAATAAAAAGTCACCACCTACATTCTACATATTGCCACTGTCATTTCGTCTATAACCATGCTAGATGATGTCGATCATGATATGCAGCAAAAAGAAGAGAAAAGATATTTAGAGGACAAGGGGGAAAATCTCACATACTTCATTCAGCTAAAAAAATTAAAATATAGTAGGACACATTAACTGCTGCTCCAAGTTTTAAGCCACGTTAAAGAGTCACTACTAACATACTTGCTAGGAACTTGGTCAACTAAACTTATCCAATGACTCCACTAAACCATGACAAATGGAACAATAACAAGAAAAGTTACTAAGTAACAGTAACATAAATAATAACAAATTTGGATTACTATTAACATCCCCCTTTAATTCTGATTTGGTGTAGCACTAACTCTAAGCAGATGCTTCAGTTTGACAAATGCTTCAGACTTTAAGTGCTTAGTAAAGATATCAGCTTCTTGATCTTTAGACTTGCAATATACCAACTCAATTCTTCTATTGCAGACTTGATCTCTTAGAAAATGAAAGCGTGTCTATATATAATTACTCCTCCAATGTATGACTAAGTTTTTTGCCAAATCTATTGCAGATTTGTTGTCTACAAATATTCTCACAAGTCCTTCAACTAAAACATGAGTTTGATTAAACAAAATTCGCAACCAAAGAGCCCGACATGCACTTATAGCAGCAAGTACATATTCTACCTCATATGTTGAAAGTGTAATAATAGGTTGTTTTTTTTATAAGCATGACATAGCAGTAAAGCCAAGTTTGAAGACATAACTAGACGTGCTTTTAAGGTCATCTCAGTCACCACCCCAGTCACTATCTGAGTATCCAACAAGAGTCAAATCATCACATAAAGTATAGAATAAACCATGATCATGTGCGCCCTTTATATATCGTAAGATCCTCTTAGCAACTTGTATGTAGGACTGCTTGGGGAACTTTATAAACATGTTGATCAACCCAACTGCATAGTAAATTTCTGTTCTTATGCATGTGAGATACCTTAGGCTTCCAACACAGTGTTTGAAGTACAGAGAGTCAACTTTTGTATCATCATCTTCCTTGGACAACCTTGTGTCGACTTCCACTGGGATCTTCACATCACTCATCTGAAATCTTTTTAAGAGTTCAGTGGCATATCTTTTCTAACATATAAATATACCTTCCTCCATTTGATATACTTCAATACCTAGGAAATATGACATTAGTCCCAAATCTGTCATTTCAAATTCATGCTTCATAGATATCTTGAATTCATCAATCACTTCCGAGATATTCCCAGCAAAGATTAAATCATCAATATAAAGGCAAAATAGAAGTTTATCACCAGAATAATTAACCTTCATATATAGAGCAAGCTTGGAAGGGCATCTTTGAAACCCAATGGTCTGAAAGAAAGTGTCAATAAGCTTGTTCCATGCTGTAGATGCTTGTTTTAGTCCATATAAAGCTTTCTTCAATTTGTGCACTTTCTCTTTTCAACCTTTCTTCATAAAGCTTGATGGTTGTTTTACATGGACCTCTTCTTTAAGTTTCCCATTCAAAAATGTTGACTTCACATCCATTTGATGTACTTTCCAATGATTTTGACCAACTAAGGCTATCAAAAGTCTGATTGTTTCAATTTTAGCAACAGGAGAGAAAACCACTTGGAATTCATAACTTGGTCGTTGTTCGAATCCCTTAGCCACCAACCTCACCTTATGTCTCTCTATTTCTCCATTTAATTTCAACTTCATCTTGAAAAACCATTTCACATCAATAGCATTATTGACTTGTAGAAGTTCAGTTAGTTCCCATGTCTTGTTTCTTTCAATTGTCGTTAACTCCTCCATCATGGCATTCGTCCATATAGGATCTTCCCTTTATAACAGTTACATACAATATTACGCTAAGTTCCCTTCATCGTCTATAATATTGTCAGGTGTTATCTCAAAATTTCTCAATGTTGCTGGTAGTTTCCAATTTCTTCTTGGATGTTCATTATTTAGATCTTACTGAAGTCCAACTGGATGAGGCAGATTCTCTATATTTTCTAGTTCAGCTTCAATTGTATCCTCTCCAATGATAGAGATAACTCGCCTGTAAGGGTCATTTTTTATGTCCTTCTCCCACTTCCAAGCTTCATTTTTAGCAAAAATCACATCTCTTCTCAAGATTACTTTCTTTATTGCGAGATTATAAAGCTTGTATCCTCTATTCTTGTAACTAACAAAGACCGCTTTCTCGCAATAAGCATACAACTTTGATCTCACTTGACTTGGAACATATGCATAGGCAATCAAATCAAATACCTTATGGTGTTTCACACTTAATTTAGCACCACTTCAAGCTTCAACAGGGGTGATACACTTAATAGCTTAACTTGGGGACCTATTATCATGTAGACAATGCATAAAATAACTTCAACCCAAAAATAATTTGACATAACTTTGGTTTTCAACATGCTCCATGCCATATCCATTATAGTTTTATTCTTCTATTTTGCAATTCCATTATGTTGAGGAGTGTAGTGATGAGTTGCTTCATGTGTATTCCCTACTCTTCATAATATTGAATGAACTCGTTAGAAGTATAGTCGCCCTCTCCATCGGTTCTCAATGTTTTAATCAAGTGACCACTTTCTAGTTTAACACGAGCCTTAATCCTTTTAAAGTGATCAAAAACTTCAGATTTTCTCTCCAAAAAGTACACCCAAGTTTTCCTTGTAAAATCATCAATAAGGGTAAGGAAGTATTAATTGTTACTAAGTGACGTGACATTTAATAGAACACAAACGTTTGAGTGAACAAGTTGAAGTGATACTTTTGCATGTTGGTTTCTTACCACGACAATAAGATGTCTGTGTTGTTTTCCAAGAATGCAGGCTTCACATAGCTGCTCGGGATGGTCAATGTTAGGCAAGTTCTTTACCATATTCCCATAAGCCAACAGTTTTAAACTGTGAAGATTTAGATGTCCAAAACGCAGATTCCATAACCAAGAATCATCTTAAATTACAGTATTAAGACAATGATAAACACTGGTAGCAATATTGATGTGAAACATTCGATTCTTGATCAAAGGGGCCTTAAGAACAATTGTACCTTTCTTGTCTAGCAAGATCATCTGATTGTTGCATAAGTTCATGACATACCCTTTTTCAAGAAGTTGACCAACGTTAAGGATATAGTTCTTCATCCCTGGTACATAGAATACATATGAAATAAATTGGTGGTCTCCATTCTTTGTTTTAATCAATACCTGTCCCTTTCCCATCACTGGTATGGTGCAATTATTAGCAAATTTGACTCTGGAATGAACATATTAATCAAGTTTCACAAATAGCTCCTTCCTGCCACGCATATGATTTGTGCATCCACTGTTTAAGAATTAGGTGCTATAATTTATTGTCTCACTGGTTGCAATCACCATTAGAAGGGCATGATCATCATTGTCTCCCTTTTTTACGTAATGAGCCTTCTCACTATTCTCATTAAATCTGCACTGATTTGAATAATGACCAAGTCGGTGACACGAGAAAGATTCAATATTAGATTTTTCATACCTCCTTCTACCTCGGCCATGAAATCGTCCCCTATTTAGGTGATGGTTAAATTTTAATTTATCCTGGTCATTCTCCTCATTACAATCGCCCATTTTCTTATTTTGAGCTCCACGTCCCTTATAATGACGACCATCATGTCCTCGTCCTATGCCACAAGAACTACTATATTTTTGGCCCTTTTGATTGCTTCTTTCACCTTTAACAGAAACTTGACTCTAAAAGGCTTACTCATCAGTTTCTATATCTGCTTCTCAATCATGGGTTATTTATGGGTTTGTAGCATGGCAGTCAGTTCGTCAATCTTTATATTTGACAAATCATGAGCTTCTTCTATGGCAACAACCACATGCTTAAATCAAGGTGTAAGAGTCCTTAAAATCTTCTCAACTTTGGACTCATCATTGAGCTCCTATATGTACATCTTCATTTGATTTCTTAAACTCAATAAATGATTAATGTAATCGTTAACAGATTCTATCCTCTCTATTTGCAGAAGCTCATATTGACGCATCAAGATTTGTAGACGCACCTTTTTGACTTTTTCTGCTCCTTTATATGCTATTATAAGGATATCCTAGGCTTGCTTAAAAGTGGCAGCTCCTACAATCTTCTTGAATATTGCATCATTCACACCTTAATGGATGTAGTACAGTGCCTTCTGATCTTTCTTCTTAGTTTCCTAATGATTAGTCTTTTGTGTTTCACTTGGATCGGCTACAAGGTCAGGAAATCCATCCTCCACGGCACCTAGCAATTCGTGGTAATCAAACAACATCATCATTTGGACACGCCACCCGATGTAATTTTTCCCATCCAAAATGGGAATGGAAGCCTATACTAAATTGTTCATCGCGTTGCTATAAAGGATTAAGAACTGAACAAGCCTTTGGTTCAACACTTTTGTTGAATAGCTTATGGACACCAAAAATCAGTGCCAGAGTTAAAGTTTGGGATATCGGCTCTAATACCACTGATATGCAGCAAAAAAAAAGAAGAGAAAAGATGTTCAAAGGACAAAGGAAAAAATTGTCTTGCACACTTCATCCAACAAAAAAAACTTGTTTAAATACAGTAGGGCACATCAACAGCAGCTCTAAGTTTTAAGCCACGTTAAAGAGCCACCACTAACATGCTTGCTAAAAACTTGGTCAACTAAACTTATCCAATAACTCCACTAAACCATAACAAACGGAACAATAACAAACAAAGTTACTAAGTATCAGTAATAGAAATAATAACAAATCTGGATTACTATCAACATATCACTGTATCAACTACAAGGAAAACAACAGACGACGATAGAAAAATGATACCTCTGACAAGAAGAGAAGGTGACAAATGGTGGATTCAATGTCGTCACCAAAAAGGAGACAATAGCAATGACGTAGTGAAGGATTCACTATTGTTACTAGCCTGCACACGCGCTCAATGCCATCTCTAATCACAATAACCTAGGCGAATTAAACTCAACTACCATAGTAGATATGATCAACGTCATCGTTAGTCCAACACTCCCCAGCAATTTGTTGATTCATATTGTTTAAGATTGTCCAATTAAATAATGTTTGCAAAAAAAATACAAAAATAGGAACACAAAATCTATGTTTTCCAATTTTGTTTAGAATAAATTTTGATTTTGCACAAAAGTAATAGGAGTAAATGAAGGATATATTCTTATTATTCAATATTGGACTGTTAACTTTGCTAAGTAATGGTAGCTCAATAGCTTTCCGAAGACAAAAATAATAATAATGTAATTTTAGCCTGTGATAGAGTGTCAAATAGTGTGTTTGGTGGACGAAATTTTCATATTTCCATAAAAACACAATGAATACAAATGAAGGCTTGTACAAGTGGAGTGTCTTGAAAATTTTCAGGACACTTCATATATATATATATATGTGTGTGTGTGTGTGTGTGTGTGTGTGTGTGTATTGTGTAGAGATGTCAACGGGCCGGGCCGGGCCTGGGCCGGCCCGTTGAAATTTTGAGACAGGCCATTTCGGCCCACGGCCCGGGCGGGCCAAAATGGCCCGTGGGCCAAAACGGCCCGACGATGTGGGGGCCCAAGGATAGGCCCGTGGCCCGGGCCGTTTTGGCCCGACAATTTAAAATAAAAAATTTTAAAATAAATTTAAAAATTGTTGTTTTATTTTGAAATTTTAAAAATTATAAACTTTTTTATTTTATTTTTCATTTTTACAACATATGTATATTATGCATATATGTATTTATGCT
>JANQBM010000001.1:13242563-13279503 GCA_025594535.1 Erythroxylum domingense | reverse complement strand
CGTTTTACTTTAAAGAAAAACGACGTCGTTTACCAACATGGCAGACTAAAATTTTATGGGATGAAACGACGTCGTTTTATTGACGCATAAAACGACGTCGTCTTGTGTGGGGCGGGCCACGGGCCGCTCGCCGGGCCTGTCCGACCAGCCCGCGGTTTGGCCCGCCCACGCTGTCTGTGGGCTGTGGGCCGTTTCCGCCCGTGGCCCGCAATGAGCGAGCCATGGCCCGGCCCGTCATTCGACGGGCCATTTCTGCCCAGCCCGCGGCCCGGCCCATGGACTGGTCAACCCGGGCCGAAAGAGTTGACTTCGGGCCGGGCCGGGTCTTTTTTGCCATCCCTAGTATTGTGTTTTAACTTCTCAGAAAATTATTCTTACGATAAATATATAGTCATAATAAATTTATCAAATACACATACTCCAAATATGTTTTATTTCATCTCAATTGTGAAAAGATTTTTAATTTGAAATCTCATTTTAATCAAATACAAATATGAAATCGAACAATATTAGATTTAAATTTTCATGCCAATTTTAAATTTTAAAATTTTTTAATAAATCATATTTTATATATAATTTTTTGAAATATAAATGTTATAACAATTGTAACGTTTTATATTATAAATAAATTTATTAACTAATTATATGTTATTATAAAAATCATGAATCAAATCATAGCGGTCGCTCTGTGTCTTACCGTCGGCAGGCTCTCATCAGAACTTGCATGTTCCCACGTTGCTATCTTATACTAAACGTTGAAAAGAAAAGCGTTTCTTTAAAACTCTTCAATTTTTCTTTTTAAAAACACACTCCATTTAACTTCCCTGTGTCAACTGGCCCTCTTGTCATTTACTCATGATACTTTGATTTAAAGAATCACAAACAGCACATCTATCAAATGTAAAAATTTTGATAAAACCTTCATGTGTAGAAGAGATTATTTATCATTTTGATAAAAAAGATAGTTTGACTTAAATACGAAATTTTAATGGAACAAAATCAATATATTTAGGCAGTAATCTCCTCCGTCTTTATACATCCTTTGTCGAGAAAAGGAAAGGAAAATGAAAATCTTTCCAGCTTCAGTAAAATCTGGTCTAAGGAACACTCACCATATATGAATGACCGATCATGGACCAGCTTGAGTATCAAAGCATGGACATGGATAATTTAAATTCATTAATAAGTAGTTGCTGTTCACTCTATGCAGGATCAAGTTTCTTAACATTCGGACCACATCAATTTTGGCTATCAGCTGATTAAAAAATAAGAAGTGTAAGGCCCTTTTCAAGTATGTCCCATTCACATGGATAACAACTTGTACAGATGTCTACGCGGATCAAGTTTCTTAACATTCGGACCACATCAATTTTGGCTATCAGCTGATTAAAAAATAAGAAGTTTAAGGCCCTTTTCAAGTATGTCCATTCACATGGATAACAACTGGTACATATGTCTACGCTTTCTTCTTTTTTTTTTTTTTTTGGCTTATATCCTTGCCCTGCCCATAATTCATTTATGTGCTGTATCGACTTTGTAACTCGTAAATTATTATAAGTCGATGAAACCAATAGTTGCTTATATATAGATGTAGAAACAGGTAATGGTTTCAGTGAGATAGGGCCTTTGGTTTTTTATTAAATAGAGAATTGCTGGTTTAAGCGTAAGTCCAAAATCGTCAGGGCGTACGTAACCAATTTGGAGCCATACTAGTTTATAAATGCAACGATATTTTTCTTCTTTTAGGGTTATAAATGCAATGATAAGATTTGAAGCTCTTTCTCTAGCTGGCGTATTATATAATCTCTGTTCTTAAGTATTGCTGATTTGTTAATACATAAAAGGAAGATTAAAATTTCTGACTTAAGGTTGGAGTGATGACAGTTTTTTCAAAATAAATAATTCATTTTGGAGTTTGCTGCTAAATAAACATGAGAATAAATCTTGAGTCCAACCATAAGCACCATTTTTTATCTACACATCGTCTATTACTAGTGCATATATTGTGATTAAGATTGCCAAAAAATGCTTATGTCATGATAATGGAAACGTTTCACACTCCAAGTGTGACTAATTTCATTGCTTTCGAGCAGTACTGTTAGGAAGTCGACGTCAAGAAGCTCTGACCCATAAAAAGAAATAAATGAAAAGAGTTTACAAGAAATGCAAGATGGTTTGCACTGAATTCAAAGATCATTTATTCTCTGAAAACTCCACTTCGAACCATAGCCGTTGCAAATTAAAGTCTTAGTTGTTCACTACTCTCCATGACACAGGGTTGTGCTTGTCCTTGGACTATTTGCATGTTCTTTCTTTGACGTAAAGAGTTATACATATTTTATGAAGATATACCTAAAATGAATTCTCAACCCAACTGGACTCCAAGTGAACAGAGATGCATTATTAGTCTTTATATAGTCCAACTATACATATAGTTTATAACCTCTCTCATTCCCTTAGGCCTTAGCTTATAACCCCCCTACCAAGATCTTCCTCTTGAAACCATGGCTCAAGATAATGACACTCTCCACCAAGCCTCTCTTGTTCCAACTTTCCGGTGGCCCACCCAACGGAAAGTTTCACTGCGGAGGCGGAAAGTACCAACGGCACGACTAGGTGGAAAGAGAACCCGACCAGGGCAATTCTTTATAGGAATGTTTAGAAGAATGAGACTAAAGCGCTTGAGGTTGTACTATTGTCGCATGGTGAAGAAACTCAAGGACTATTATCGCAACCTGGTTAAGGATATGATCCAAGCTGCGGGAGTCATGGAGGCTTATCAACAAAGGCTTTTGATGGAGAGTAGTTTTCTTGTTCCTGTCATGGGCCTCCCTATTTCTAGCTACCCTTCAATGGCTGGATCAGAACATCCTCGGTACTCCATAACTTAAAAGGTTTTGAATTTTGAGCTCTGCATATGCTTTTCTTGAATGATCTTCGTGCCTTATGAATGTTCTTGTCATATAATTTCCTAGGACGCTTCTTAATTTTCTTTTTGTTTCCTAAACAATCTATATATGTTCAGGAAAAATATAACACAACCAAAAAACAAAAAATAAAGAAAAGATGCATTTTAAAGCATACTCTTTATCCTCTTTGTTTACTGTTCATTGTTATTTACCATTAAAGTTTTTATGGAAAAGAAGATCGAGAAACTCAGTACCATCAGAGCGCTTAAAAGATAAGATCTGCATACTCTCCAAAATGATCAAGATGAGATATGAAATTAGTGAGGCAGTTCATGAAGATTGAACCTTTTGTCCTTTTCTTCTCATACTGCACTGCGATCAGAATTGCATGGATGGGATTTTCCAAAAGGGCAACCTTTTGAATTTTATTTTTGGTTGAGATTGAATCACAGTACTTTCAGCGAGTCAATCAAATCATTTGATCATGTTAGGATAATTAGTTTAATGAGCATCAAAGTTGGCAAATACACGTCAGAAGCCACAACTCGACGACTAGTCTTTTGAAGTACGTATTAAGGGAAACCGTTCTACTCAGAATCCGACTAAAAACATATACATTTTGCTTTGTATAGAAAGTATTAAATACAATGTATTCCAGCGTTAAATTTTATATTTCGTTCCCACCTATCTAATGACCTTCTTTGTTATTACTCCTTTCTAATCTAATTTGACTAACAAGAAAACCCAATACCATATAAATTCATGATTTGTATAATTCTTATTTTTATGAGAAAATTAAAGCCGTGCGGTTGTTCATACGCTTACTCTTACCGAATTCACAACTATATTTGAATAGAAGCGCTATTCTGTAAAAATTTTCTTGTAATTTTTATTTTCCAGCTGCCATCTCATGTAAACTCAACGTGCTTCTTGTGGATAAAGAAATGAGAAATGCCAACTCAAGAGTTCTGTACAAAATGAAACAATCGGCCAAGATTCCATCCACTAAGAAAAACCGACAAATGAAATGGCACAAATAAATAATAAGGGTTGATAGGACCTTTCATTTTTTATGATGAGATTAGGACTATCTTTCGTGTCCACAGCATTAAGTCTCCATACATATAACAAACACCAATAACCAAAGCTAACATATGCGCAAATTTTATATTACAGTTGGGTGCCCCCAAGTCTAGGTAGCTAGGTGCCATGCAAAAGATAACAAAAGAACTTAAATTAGAAATTTAAGTTTACAGCGATTTGATGTATATCAATCATCAACGGAGGTCAAGCATTTCTAAGCGAAATGACGTGTAGAGGTCCAATTGGTTATTCTATTACAAAAAAGAATAAGAAGAAGAAGAAGAAGAAGAAGAAGAAGAAGCTTGAACATATATGACTATCCTTAAAACAATGTCACCCTTAAACTCAATTAATTAAAATTCGAGATTGAACTACCATATCGCCTAACATTTGATTTAACTAATTGATTAATGTATTGATGAGGTGTGATAAAAATAAATACTAAGGTATGTAAGTTGTTAACTGTGAAGAAATACAATTTGTCCAATAAGTCAAAGCCAAACCAAGTATGTTAAACAGAACCTATGTCTCTTTATAAATTGATCTTTTTTGGATTAAGAAATTTTAGCCGATAGAGACGAAAATGTAATCTAATTATATGAAATTATCAACAACAACAAAAAAGGTGATTGTGCGAAGATCATATAATTATAATTAAACATAATTTTAGTTTTTTCAGTTCATTTTTATTTAAATTTTGTGATATTTTACCTTGAAATTAAGTACTTGTTACATTTGTGTAGAATGCATTTGTTGTGCTCTTTCTACATTCTTTTTTGGAAAACTTTTTTTTCTTTTCTTAAATCTGTCCTAACACTCATCTCATGGATTCAACACTTTTTTTCTTTTCCGGATTCTCTTCTAAGAAATTAAAGAAACTTTGTGGGTTTAGGTCCTTATTTGAGTCACCAAAACTTAGGCGATTAACATGTTTCGGTTACAAGCAACCACCAAATATATGGCTCAACTGGCGACTGACAAGAACTGTCTATATATTTTGAACCTGTTAGAAGACTGATCTAGATAGGGAAGAAGATTGAGAGAAGGAATGCTGATCCTAGCATAGGAATAGATGTGGCGCTGGTTTGTTGCCATACTGATTTCTAATATCTAGTCGTACGCTGAGGTAACAAGTAGAAGTGTAGCAATTAGTTTTGTCAGTTATAATCGCACGTTGACATTTCAACTTGCGCCTATGTTTATTGAAATAGTTGAGGTTAGGTCATAATTGTAATAATAGGTACAGGACCAACACTAAAGTAGTATGTACAATTCTTGGGGTAATTCATCAATATGTAAAAGAAAGAGTTGGGGTTCTTAAGTTTATATTGCTACACTTGTAAATCATGGATATAACATCTAAAAAAAGAGTTTGATTTCACCAGCTAGTCCAACCAATTAAATGAAGTATTGTCGCTAATATTATGAGCACTCTTTAAACAAAGAAGAATGACATAATAAATTTCTGGATAAAAATATAAATTTGTTGCTTTATTAATTGATAATAAAAATTTAGAGGTATAGATATCATATTTTATCTGTCTAAATGATTACTTATGGCTATAAAGAAATTTAAAAAAAGAGAAGATATGGTTGAATGCTTAAAAATCTACTCTTTTATTTATAGTTCAAAAAATAATGAAAAAAAATAAAAGAGTCAATATATATGGCAAAATTAAAGTCTAAAAACCACTTTAACATTAATACTTTTACTTGCTTAGATAATGCTCAAACCAATTTCTAGATTTTAAATACTGAATTTATAGAATAGAGAATAACAAAACATAACTAAGATAATAAACACTAATTGTTGATATTATTAATAACAAAGAGACCGTGGCTCTTCTTTCGTTATGGAATCAAAGAAATTGAAAATACATACTTAATTCTCATCACGTTGATTTCTTCTCGAGAACAGTCACTTACATGAATAAGCTGCAATGTTTCCATGATCATCTTCCTGCAAATTTTGTTTATGACCTTCTCGTTGGACCTCTAACTTACTCCTCGTACAAAAGTTTGGAGTTAATATCTAATATAGGAGGACAACCGAATTCATCAGAAGTAGTAGCCTTAAATTCTTCAAATCTCCAAGTTGACAACATAGTAATCTTTCTTCATTTGATCACATCCTTTGTACGAGAGTTTTCATTATTTTAGAACTCTAACATCCTCAAACAAATCTTCTAATGTTGAACTAGAGGTGGTTATAGCAACATCATGGTACTTTTTCAACTCCTAACCCCGCAGCCATCAATGTACAAAATGCATCACGTTTCTTCTATAAGATTTTCTCAGTTTCTCCATTGAGAATCTTTTTTCCATTCCTTCTGTGGGAAACGGATATCATCCTGGTACACCAGTAAGTCGTCAATTTTTTGAGGCATAAGCACTGTTCACCATCCTCCAGAGATCTTAAAATTAATGAAGTCGCATGATTCAAGAAATTTTCTATATTCTGCTACACGTCACTTGCTTGTGGTAGTCTACAGTTGTTTTTCTTTTTCCTTTCTCTCCAACTCCATAATCTAGTTATCAAAAAGATCCTGTCAATACTTAAATTAGTAAATTAGTATTACACAGTTACATGCAATTCACTGAATATGTATGAGTGCTTTTCTATGAATAAAGCACAACGAAAACCTTTGTTAATTTTTTTAGAATATCAGAGCTCTCCAATTCAAGGATGCTCATCTTTTTAGAAAATTAGAGCAGGATTTGATCTGTCGCACAACAAAATAAATACAAAACTTTTACTAATTAATGCAAGAAATGCTAATTTTAGTAATTAACTTTATGAAATTCAAGAAGTGCTAATTATATGTTTTCACGAAATCATCACAATTAACTTTAGAAACTTCATTCACATTAGGGTGTATGATGTCTATTCTAAAGCATTCATTATCTAGGCATAAGAGATTTTCAATGTCCCGTACATATGAAATTCCACTTTCTCCTTACGCATCTTAAGTGTAAGTTTTTCCTTAACCACATCAGTAGTAGCTCCTCTAGTAGTTAAAAAGGGTTTCCTTAAGATAATTGAGATTTAGTGTCATACTCCATATCCATTACAAGAAAGTCATCATAAAAGATAAAATTTTCTACTTTCACAAGTAAACCTTTCGTAACTCCAATTGCACACTTAATTGATTGATTCACCAACTAGAGTGAGAACACATTCATCTGCTTAAGGTCTCCTATTCTTAGCTTTCTGAAGATAGAAAAAGGTATAAAATTAATTCCTTTACCTAAATCATATAAAAAAAACTTAATAGCATTAGAATCACCAAATTAATAAGAAATAGTAAAGCTCTTTGGATTCTTCAACTTTAAAGGTAATTTATTGTCTAAGATTACACTACACTCTTTAGTTAAGTGTACCATAGCATATTCCTCCAATTTATTTTTTTAGATGATCGCCTTCAAAAACTTCAAATGGGACGACATTTAAGCTAATGCTTCACCAAATGATATATTAATATATAGTTTCTTGAAAACTCCACTACAGTAAAAAAAGCTTTTGACAATAAATAAAAGCGTAACTATAAGTACAATTATTATTGTCTTTTTATTAAGGCAACAGAATTCATACTGTTAAATAAAGTGGCGTGCTATATGTGTATGGCGACAAGAAAGTTTTATTGGGCAATAAAATTAATAATGTTGCTTAAATTTTTGACTAAGGCAACAAAATAGTTTCAAACTATAGCAACAATGTTGAATGGATATAAAAACAATTTGAATAATATTACTTCAAGTTTTGACTAAAGTAACATTATAGTTTCATACTATAACAACATTGTTGAAAAGATATTGCAATAATTTAAGTCTTTATAAGGCAATAAGGTGATTTTTTTATAGAACAATTTATAACAACAAAAGTAACAATTTATTTAGTCATTACCAATAATATGTTAATGTAAAACCAAACTCTTGTCATTAAGTACGTAGCATCCATATGTACATTACAAGCAATTTTCATATATTAATATATTTCTTAATTGCATACGTACTATCAAATGTAAATGACCAAAAAACTACATTTATTTATGTTATATAGTCCATAAGGACTTGTTTCAACCTTTAACATATTCAAAATATAAAAGTTACTAGCTAAAAAATTCACCTACATTATCTTCATTTCATGTGGAATACAAGCGAATTAATCTAAAGAATAAACAAAACCAATTTGTATGGGCACTCTAAAATCCTTCACTAAGTACCTCCTTATCTACTCCTAATCATCACCTTCCTACAAAAGAAAAAGAAACAATAAGTATATTAGAATTGTAAAACTACTATGCTCATAAACTGGTTAATATATCTGAAGAATGAAATACTAACTACTTTATTGTGACCTCAATTTAATGAAGACAAATAATGTAGTCAAAAAACTAACAATAGAATGATTCAATTCTTTTTATGAACAAATTCAAAAAGCATGAACATAAGCAATTAATCTCAAAAAAAAAAAAAACAAGATAATGTACAACAATAATGAATTAAGGATATTTGTCACCTGATATTCTTCATGTTGATAAGTATGGTTTGAAGGAATAGAAGATTTCTTTTTATATTAACTAGGTGCAATCAATTTACAAAGCATGTCTATGTTAGTAGTGTTAGCTTGCCCAGCGAGAACACTTGTTTCATCATTTGTTTCAACATTTGTTTGAGTGAAAAGTTACTTAAAGTGCAAATAGATCACAAGAGCTTAAAACATTAAAGCAAAAGAATTTCCACCCCATTTCACCATAACTGGTTGCCTAAGTTGATGGGATATGGTTTTGAATCTAGATGGGATGCCCTATCCAGATTATCAAGCAAAGAGTTATTGACAATAACAGTATCCCACATTCATGCAATATTGATAGAAGAAATCAGAAAAGGATAGAATAAGAATACAACCATTCGAGATCTCACATGAAGGTTAAAAGCATAGGAATTGAAATTAGGGGCTTATGAGTGGAAGGATGGACTTTTGATAGAAGGGAAGGCAAAGATCAAACTTGTTGGAAAAAGTTTGACTATTCAAAAGGATCATCAGCATGAGATTAATACCAAACTGTAAAAGAAAGATATAAAAAATATTAGGTATCATTTTTTGACAAGTCACAAAAACCAGAAAAACATTACAAAAGCAAGGCCATTAATTAGAAAGTTATATGGAAACTACAATGTCGTAAAAGTTTTCAATAAAAGCAAGCAAGTCATAATTTAAAACTTACAACATATTGTTGCGACAAAAAATATATACGAGGCATTAGACTTAGAGATGAATTCTGTAAGGAAGATCATGCAATTATTAAAAACTATGTACAATTGAAAAAGACAAAATCGGAGATTGCAATTTAAAAATATGTACAATTGAAAAAGAAAAAATCAGAAATTGCAATTAGATATTGCAAAACTAATATCCTTTGAGGGTAAAATCAAATATATGAAAATTTTTAAATCATGGTTTTTAAATTTGAGATTTTTGTCTAACTAATTAGTTTATTTTCTCTTCTCTTATTTTTCTGCTAGAACTTGCAATTTCTCTTGTCATGAAGTTTGAAGTAGTTGAATCAATCAATTAATTAGTGAAACATATTCAAAGAGAAAAGAAAATTTTATGGTCAAAGTGGGCATACCATGATAGAAGTAGACTTTTTATAAACATATTTGCATAAATTGGAGGTTGAAATTCGTTTCAACTTGGCAGATAAATTTGACCTTTGAAATATCTCTTAAAAATGTACATGCCATTTAGTTTGTAGAAGGATTGAATCCAAATTTGACCGCAAAGTATGATGATTTTCCAAGATATATTCAATCAAAAACCATACCTTGAACAAAGATTTCATTTTAAAAGATTATAAGAATCTTCATGTAAGACTGCAACATTTTCTTGTTCTTGCTTTTGTTGTGCAAGTTCAAAGTCACAGAAAATGAACAACCTAATTCCTCAAAATTCTAATGATGGTAAGCATAGCATCGCTATGCTTCATATATTTAATAACATTCTTGATAGGCTAAACTAAAGTGAACTCTTGTAGAGAAACAAGTTCATGTTTATTCATCTTCTGATATCTTGAGAATAAAAAAGCCAATGAAAGATGACAAGTTTTCTTTTAATTACTTTCTCAAAATTCTACCTAATATATTAATGCCTAGGAGGCTTAAGCAAGGACTTGTAAAGAACAATAAAAATGGTGTATATGTAGTACTAAGTGTAGTTTATAGTCTTATTTTGAAAGCAACGAAAAGACTTATAGTTGAACTATAATGTAAAAGCTCCATTTACTCACCTTCATCACAAGTATAAAATGAATTTCGAAAGGCTCAATCAACCACAAAAAGCACATCTACCTAAGTTACAAAACTGAACTGGAATTCAATCTTAGGATGGTTTCATTTAAGAAACCTCACTTTTATTAATTATCTCACAATTTTGTGCGAAATAAGAACATTGCTATCTTAAAATTACTCTTTTCATGAAACTTACCCCAAAGTTAATGAACACCATCTAAATGGTCTATTCCATTCGTATATGAGATCAAGATTTAAAAAAAGGTAGAAAAGGAATACGACGCCACCAACATAGTTAGAAATTCTTCCTTTACCAATTGTTATCTAATAAAATCCACCAATGAAAGTACAATAGTAAGTGGAGGTAAAGACTACAAGGTTAAATGTATTGTAATTGTATACTTCCTTGTAAATTGTTCTCTGTAAGTTTTAGAAACTGCAAAGAAGAACAATTTCCTATCCAAAGTGGTATAGTTCATATGAGATTGTTGTTCAAAAGTGGTATAAAGCAAGGAGAAACCATCTTGATGGGAGTATAGAGCAATCTAGCTAGCTAGTTCAAGCATTTCAGAAATTCAATTCCAGACTATTATATGATGTTCGTACTTGCGACCATATTAATGTGGAGATATACACAGTAGAATTGTGAAATAGAGTACTTGGTCATCGCTTTGAAGAGGTTAGGGATGTTTAAATGATTAAGTTAGCCAAATAGAATAATACACAACCCTCACGATAACATAAATGAAATATTAGAATTTTTTATTATCTAATTAAAGTTGGTTCAGGAAGTGTGTGGCTTCATCCAGGGAAGGGTGTAAAATCAAACTTGTTATTAAGCTGTTCAAATGGCAATGAAAATGAATGGGCAAGTCAGTACTCTGCAGGCAGTTTAGCCACCACCTCTGGGTCTCATTGTTAGGTTTCTCAATGTCTCATGTAGATACACGAGCCATATATGAATGCTTAAAATCATTTTATAATTATTAACCAAAATAAGAAGTTCTAGTGAGGGAAAAGACAAGTGGAAAAACAAAATGGGAAAACAATCTTTAACTAATGCACCAAATAAATTGCACCTGTGTACTTTTCCTATCGACGACCTGTGTGAAGGAATGGATGGTAAGAGTTTAACTTCATCTTTCGAAGACCTCCATTGTCGAATAGCTTCATCTGAAAAATAGAGGGAAAGTTAGAAATGTTAAAGGTTTTTGGAGTTATTCAGTTTCCTCTCATAAGCTTTATAATGTCCCTTCTTTATCCCTTAAATAATGTATAAAATTGTTGCATTATATATATATAATATGAAAATTATAATACATAATTATTATTAGTTATGATAAACCTTGCTAAGTTCGATCTGACTTAGCCCGACTTGGTCTGACTTAACTATGTTTCAAGTCATATTTGAATCTTTTAAATGTTTTTGAGTTTCAAGTCAAGCTTAGATTACCAGGGCCAGCATAACCTAAAGCCTAAAATTTTTTTTAAAAATGAAGTTATTTTTATTAAAAAATTAAAAATATATTTAATTAGGTTTGGATAGGACTCGATCGTGCTCAAACTCAAACCAAAAGTTTTAGGCTAAGCCTGAACTAAAAAACAAAATTTCAAGTTAGATTTAGGCCTAAATGAGTCCAAGTGTAGTCCGACCCATTGTCACTCATAGTTATTGTTTAAAGTAGCAAAGGATTTAATTGTTTCTTATAAAAGATTTTACAGTAATGACATTTTTATTTTGCTGTCTTTGTAAGTATATTACAACAAATCACTATTACCGTTGCCTTTAATAATTCTAAAGATAACATTTTAAAAACCATTACATTATATTAGTTTTAAGCAACACAATTTAAAATTTTACAAATTTAATGTTGCCTAAAGCTCTTTTTGTTGTAGTGCCTCTAAGAATGTCTTTAAATTGTCTTCTTTTTTTTCTTCTTCAACTTTAGAGGAAATAGAATTGGCATAACCTAGGGCTTAATAGATGGTTTTGATAGCCGCTTGAGACTGGCATTGGTTAAAGATGATCTTAACACTTTTTGTTTGTCTAGTTCATTCTCCAAATTCAAAATAACACTAGCCCCACATGAGGATGAGACCAACATCAATTTAATTTTATTTCATTTATTTGTTCCCTCTTCCTTAGGCTTTCTCGACCTTCCTACTTCCTTTTCTTTTTTATCATCAAAATAAAGTTTTGTTCCACTCTAAAGTACAATGGATAATATTTGATCTTTTAAGGTTCACCCTAGTGTTACTTAGAAGCTTGTCTAGATCTCTTTCATTCACCACCTTAGCTAATTTATCGATTTGTACCTCTAAGTGATGAATGGATGCACTAATGGACTGTATCACTTTTTCTAGTTTTGTATCAATGAAAGACATCAATCACTTAAAGTCACCTCTATCTCATTATCTTAAGATGTTGGTCATTGTTGAAGTTAAGATCATCAGTGGAACCCAGATGATCTCATAAGTCTGTTACCTTAAGCTCTTTACTCCTTTCATAGGAAACTCAAGTGATTACTTCACCCTAGATTATAAGTATTGGAGAAAGAGGTCATTCCGCCTGATTTGATTTCCTATATCAGCAACTACATAGTTTGCTTACTTACCATAACTCAAGGATAGTTCAATATGCATTTATGCATATAAGGATGCCAAACATGCACACTAGTAGCACACTTCTCTATTTCCCATGTCTCAGTTCATTAACACATTCATCTGGTTCAAAAGATTATCTTTTGTGATGCTAAGTCTGAAAATAATTAAACCTTATAATGGGAACCTTTCAATTTTCCTCTTAAAACATTAGTTCACCAATTTCTAGTTAAGGTCTCCATAATCTCCTTAACCTCCTCAATGGTTTTTGTATAGGTAGTTCTTTGTATAACTTTGTCAATCAAAGTCTGACATGTTAGTATATGGTTGTCATATCAAAATTTCATCACTAGCGGTAATGAATACTAATGATGTGGGTAGGATTAGTAGTAGGCTAGGCTCTAAGGCCTAACTCAAGGCTCAATCAGGCCTTATGGTCAGAGCCCGAGCCTGATATAATCATGTTTATTCGGTATGAAACTCGATAAGGATCGGGCAAACCCTTTTTTAAATATTCTTACTTTTAAAAAATGGATTGTTTAAAATAGTTTTTTAATGTACATGAAATTTTAAAGTGAATAAGTTCAAAATAAATTTATTTTAAAAGAAAGTGAACCAAAAATGGTATATAAAAATGTCACAATCATTTAATTAATACAATTGTTTAACAAAAATGATATGTATATAATGCACATAAAGTTTTGGAATAAATAAGTTTAAACCAAATTTATGATATGTCACATTATTTTAATAAACACAATTAAATAAAAATCCATCCATATAAATGATCGAATACATATGTATTTTAAGAGTTGATATTAGTTTGGAATTTAAATGTTTTCGTTTTTAGTTATAAATTCTAGGCATACATATGATGATTGATGAATACTATATAAGTTTATGAGTCTACTTACTTACGTAACAAATAAAACAGTCATACTATAAAAATCATTTTTTTATCAAAAAAAGTATCATCATGCCAAAATTTATCTAAAATTTTTAATGATGTAAGTTACAAAAATTCAAAATGAAATTATCAATTATAGCTAAAGAGTGGAGATTAGATAGTAGATATTAAAGTTGAGTAAACAAGTAGAGACGATAGTTTAGAACCTGCACAATAATACGTAAGTAAACAATTATATCTTCAATTATGAAAAACCTAAGCAATCGCATGAAAAAAAGTATAGTTGAGTGAGCTAACGTCTGGTGAAAGCATATTACTTCGTTTGCAAACCTAGTAGACCACCTTTAACGGATACTAATCGCATTGAACATTTTGTTTTCCACTAAACGAGCAAGTGCCAAAACCTTCTTATCAGTTTATAGTTTTCATGTCACTCCCTTTTCGCACTAGAATACATTTTTACCAGTAATCAACACAAAAATGCAAAACTTCATCATCATAGTAATACCAAATAATGAGCGTCTCAAAAATGATTCTCAAATACCAATAGTTACAAAAGATAAATTCTCTGAAACCAAAGATGTACAAACTTATCAAGGAAACTGGACATCTCAAACTATAAGAACTAGCTGCAATACAGATCAGATGCTTCGTCTCATGCTTGCTTATAACCACGAACGTTACAGACGGATCTCTGCGTTTAGTTTATTTTACTTTTGAATAATGCTGAGGTCTAACGCAGAAGCTCTGCTTGCAACTGCAGAGTCTAGTGGCCATACTTTTGAAACTCCCATTCGCTATTATCTGTTTCAAAGGAGACGAAGTTGAGAATAACCAGGAATAAAAATAAAACAAAATAAAACAAAATGAACATGGACCGAGATATAATCATTTAAGCATACCAAGAGGGCAAACTTGTCTGGTTTTAAGCCATCTGCTGATGCAATGGAAATGGAAGGCATGGTTGCACACACCTGTTCAAATAAATCACACTTTTTTTATATATGAAATGAATTTTACAGAGAAACAAATGTTACAGAACAAATCAGATGAAACAAGGGTTTAAAATCACATCTATAAGGTCCAGGTAAATTCAAATACAAGCATGGACCAATTTCACTGGGGCGCTTAGGCCAGCTACCAATCAAGATGTTACTGAAAAGATATCATTTCTTATCATGTTGCAAACTCAACAAATGATCACCTAATTAATAGAAAAGGTATTGGTGCAAACTCTGTAAAGGATATTCAATCTCTCACTGAACGATGGGAAATCTCTTCCCGCGGGTCTCTTTCCGTTTTATATTTTGATTTCAAACTCTACTGATCTTATTAATTCCAAAACGTCAGCTATATATAGCCATGCAAATAACAACTGAAATGAAAACACTGCAATAGCTACGTAAACGAAAACACTGCAATAGCTACGTAAGTTTAAAAAAACTAAAACTGAAATGCGTAATCTTAGGAACAAAAAAGAGAGTGAATTTCTCTTCAAGGTTACTCCATATTTCCAACGGCAGATCCTTATCCTTGACAGATCCTTATCCTCTTCTTGGCTTAGTCTTATCCTCTTCTTGGCGTAGTTCTCGGTTTGCATCAGGTATACATCAATCATCATTGTCTCTACTACAAAGTTATAAGCTAACAAACTGCAGAAGCTACACTGTAATCCAACAATTGTCATCCCTATTTCATGTTTCTTTTGCAATCAGTAATCCAAAACGTAAGAAACTCTAACAAGCTCCAAATGCAGCATGATCATGAAGCTAGAACACAACATCCACATACTCTCAGAAAGTAAATGTAACATTTGACATCCCAGAATAACATGTGGGAGCAATGTTACGTTCAGTCATATCTATTACTAAATCATGAGAAGGAAAAATATCATTTTCCATGTAACAACACACAAACTGTGACTGCAACCTTCAGCACTCAAATCCATTAAAAAGAAACGAACTTACTACAACCAATATTCCCCACAACACGTCCATTTTGACGATACATCCCAATACAAATGAAACTTACATATATCTTGAGATAAAACGGAAAAGACGTTTTCTTTACCGGCCAAAGTAACCATCATCCGACAAGCTACCGAACTTGCATTCTCAAACACCAATTATTTAGAGAAAAAAAACCCCAAATTCAAAAGGTTAGATTAGCTGGATTTCATACCCCAGGCAACAGTGCACTCCTCGCTCGTAGCACTTGCTTGATTCGCTTGGCACTCAATGCCTAAACAAACCCCGCCAAAAGACAAACCAATTAACAAAATCACACTCCAAGAAGAAAACCATAAAATAACAGAGAAATTTGTATCAAAAGACACGAAATTTACAACTCACAGAGATCCATTATATGGTTCCTACAAATAGCGCAGTTATCCACAACAATATCTGAAACCCATCATTGAAAAGCCCCCGAAAAAATAATCAGATTCAGAGACCAAATTGAAATCAAAATTTAGGGTTAGTCTTAGATTTAGAAAGATGGGAGTGGAGAGACAGACCCCAAGCCCAGAGAGCGACGGCGCTCCACTTCTTGATTTCGAAGCGCTTGGGTTTCTTGGTTGACGAGGAAGGTCCGGCGCCGCTCGAGCTGGCTCCGCCGGCGGGTATTATTGTGACGTCGGTGTCCATCAATCGACCGTTGGAAGCGTTTGGGTCTCGGGTCGGTACAATGTCCGGTTAGTTATCAGTAGGATTGAGAGTGGGCTGGGCCGGGTCCAATGAGAATTTTGATTGAGTTTGAGACCTGCTGTTGAAGCCTAAACATAATCAGCCTTGGGAGGTCTAATAAATTTTTTAAATTAAAGTCCCAAGTTAAAATGTTTAAAATTAAATATAATTCATTGTAATTTGTAATATCAATTTATGATTTACAGAATCAAATAATAAGGCATTAAATAATATCAATAAGTAATTCAATTCAAGAAATTCACTTCAATAATTAACATCAGAAAATTTTAAGAATAAGTCTCATTTCTATCTTTTATTTCTAGAAGTTGTCCTTTATTTTTTAATAACTAATCCTAAAGAGCCCAATTTTTGAATATTTTTTCAATCCATTACCCAAACTTTTAAAATTATTAATTGATTGGCTAATTTTTTATAACGTTAATGGTTCAATTCAAAACAATAATTTCGTTAATAATTTGCTGATTTGACTAATGAAGTCTTTGATATCCATGATATGTAGGTCCCAACATGGTACTCCAGTATAATTATGATCACTATTTTTTTGAGTAGGATATCTATATGTCATAAACAACAAAGATTTCGTTAGTCAAATTAGCAAATCATTAAAGAAACTAATGTTTTGAATTAAACTGTTAAGATTTTAAAAGATTGGTCACTCAATTGAAAATTTTAAAACTTAGGCACTATATTGAAAATTTTTCAAAAAGTTGAACACTTTAGGTTTTTTATCTTTTTTTTAATAAACTAAAAAGCCTAACAACCCTAATCTATAATGTTGATGTAATACCCACACAAAAAAACCTAAATTTTATTAAAGTGTTCGTCTTACGACCTATTCTAATTGGTGGTAGATGCTTATTTTTCCTATTTTCTTTCTAATGTGAACCATAAAAATGAAATGTATGTTTTAATGATGGTAGTAAAATTGATCTCTTATTTTTAAGAGGTAGTGGGGGAGGAGATTGCAATAATAGCAAAGATAGAAATGAAGCTAACTTATGTAGGTATATAAAGGTGAAAGAGTTAAAATAAAAGGCAAAAAATTTGCTTTGTACTTTGGACCTTAAGGGCATCCTTTCAACTCTCTAGGTGATAGGTCTATTTTGATATATTATTTTAGGTTAAAATACTTCACATTTAACATTTTTATAGCATGTTTACACGGATTAAATGATATTTTTCTTGTAATTAGTTCGTTGTCTTATACATGATGAGTTTAAGGAGGAAATATATATCTAAGTTCAACTTTCTCTATAATTGTCCAAGGGAAAAGAACTATGAATAAAGATATCATTACATTCATAAAGGAGTTATATTCGATGGTCCAAACACTTTCACTAAATGGCCTTATAGAAGATAGAGTTTTTGATGAGTTGTTCTCCTTACTACATAAGAGATCGAGCAATGACATGGTTAATCTGGATCGATGGGACTCTTTTGAGGAGCAGGACTAGGTTTGTGATACCTTCATGATGAGAATTTTCCATCCATATGAGACCACCGAGTTGAGGAAGTAGATTCAAAGCTTTCCATAAAAAGAAGGAGAAGCAATCCATGAAGCATAGAAAAGATACAAAGTTCTATTTACTTAGTGCCCACATCTAGGGTTGGCGTATAAGCCTTAACCGGCCATTTGACAGAGCTTTAGGTTGGACTCAAGTTTTTTTTTAATTTTGGGCTTCAAACTAGACTCAAACTCGGATAGTCTAACTCAACTCATTATGAAGCCTAAGTTGTTCTCTGTATACTATCTTAAACAACATTGTTTTACTTGTTGTGTTTAGAAGCATTAAACAATATCGTTTTACATTATGTAAAATGACGTTGTTTAGGTTATGTATTAGACTTATCCTTCCTTAATGATGACACTATAGATTGAGTCATCCTTCGTAGCTCCACTCCTCATCCCTATCATCAGAAGTTGTCTTTCCTTGCTCAAAGTTGTGTCTTGTCACCTGAAGTTGCTTATCCTCACCTTACCTACAACCACCTTGTCTCGTGTCATGCAAAGTCTCCTTACCTTACCTCGCTTGAATTGAAGTTGCCTCGCTTAAAGTCACATCTCCTAGCATATAGTTACTTTCTTGGATTTGTTCTTTAGGCAAATGTTTGTAAGGTTGATGATGGAGATTTGAAGATTGCGTAATTAGAATAAATTTCTTCGATTTCACTTGATTTGTATGCTTGTATTGCTTTAAATTTGGATTTGGCTTAGAATTGAGAAATTGGTTGTCGTTAATAATTTGCATCCTTTTGCATTCTCATACTAAAATAGGGATGTTGTATTTCGCTTAGAACAATATTATTTTGAGTTAGAAAGGTATCAACCCTGCATAAATTGTTGGTTTTGGATTTGGGAATTAAGGGATGGAGGACATATCAATTTACTAAGCGATATCGTAAGCTTAAATGGTGGAATCTAAAAGGGTACATGATGGAACTATTTAAGACACAAATCTAGTATAGTGCCGCATGGGCCGTGAGAGGGGATGTTAATAGGATGTGAGAGGGAGTAGCCCACGTAGTGTGAGAAACTGCCACAAAACTCCTAGGAGTCTCTAAAGGGAAGAGGGGCGAGCGGATGGAATCTTGGTGGTGGTCGGAAGAGGTTCAGGGGATGTTAAAGGTGAAAAGGAAAGCATACAAAGATCTAATAGCAAGTACTACAGATGCTGAGCGGGAAACTAACAAAATCAGGTACAGACTGGCAAAGCAGAAGGCAAAGAAGACAATTTCAGTAGCTAAAGGAGAAGCATACGAGACTATGTTCAAAGATTTGGATACGTACAAAGGAGCACAAAAAATTTTCAAATTGGCACGAGATAGGGCACGGAAGATGAGGGATTTCAACCAAATATGCTATATACGTGATGAAGCAGGACAGGTACTCACGGAGACACATGCCATAAAGAGAAGGTGGCAGAGATACTTTTATGGTTTCTATAACAAAGACTTCTCGGTCAACATAGAGTTAGGCGAACCCTCCTTGTCAGAGCTGTTTCCTAGCTGGTCCCAATGTGAAAGGGTCACAAGGGGAGAAGTTACAAAGTTTTTGAGAAAGATGGGGTGCAGAAGGACAGTAGAGTCAGATGAGATCCCTATAGAGGTATGTAAGCGAATAGGAATTGTCGGTATTAAGTGGTTAGTTTAGCTTTTTAATGTGATCCTAAACTCAGTCAAAATGCTGGATGAATGGAGATTAAGTAGGTTAATCCCATGATACAAGGCCAAAGGGGACATTCAACATTATCACAACTATAGAGGCATCAAGTTAATAAGTCATACCATGAAGATGTGGGAGAAGGTAATCGAAAAGAGAGTTCAGAGAGCTACTTCTATATCGACCAACCAATTTAGATTTATGCCTGATAGGTCCACGACAGAATAAATACATCTAATTCGTAGGCTAATGGAGTGCTACAGGGAACGAAGATGGGATTTACATATAATTTTTATTGACTTGGAGAAGGCGTATGAAAGGGTTCCGAGGAAAATCTTATAAAGGTGTTTGGAGGCAAAGGGAATTCCTATGACCTATATACGCGTAATTAAAGATATGTGTGAAGGATCATTGACTAGAGTAAGGAAGATAGGGGTGAAACGGAAGCGTTTTCTATTGGTGTTAGTCTACACCAAGGCTCTGCATTAAGCCCTTTTCTGTCCTTATTAGTTTTAGTGAGCTTACCAAACATACTCAAGGAGACATACCTTAGTGTATGTTATTTGTTGACGATATTGTCCTGGTAGATGAGACAAAGGTGGGGGTCAATTCCAAGTTAGAATGTTGGAGAGAAACGTTAGAGTTGAAGGGTTTTAGAATGGACAGGACCAAGACGGAGTATTTATAATGCAACTTTTCGGAAAGACAGATGGTCCATGAGGCGGCAGTAGTAATTGATACTGACGTCATACTACAAAAATTGAGTTTTAAGTACCTCGGGTCCATCATCTAGAGAGATGGTAATATCGATGTCGATATAGTTCATCGTATCAGATCTGGGTGGGGTAAATGGCGAAGCGCATCAGGGGTATTATATGATAAAAAGATTTCTTTAAAGCTCAAAGGGAAGTTTTATAGAATGGTGATTCGATCAATCATATTATATGGGGCAGAATGTTGGCCCACCAAACATCGACATACAAGACAGTTGTTAGTAGCAGAGGTGCGTATGCTTCATTAGATGTTTGACATTATCAGAAGGGATAAGGTTCGGAATTGTGTGGTGAGAGAGAAACTACAAGTGGTCAGTATTGCAGACAAAATGAGAGAGACCAGGCTTAGGTAGTTTAGGAATGTAAACAGGAGGCACTCTAATGCTCCCGTACGGAGATGTGAGCAAATAACTCTTAGTGGCTATAAGAGGAGAAAATGGAAACCATACAAGAACTGGAGAGAAGTGGTGAAGAAAGATATGACAGAGTTGGCCCTTACTGAGAAAGCGGTTAGAAATAAAAAATTCTGGCACGATAGGATAAAGGCAAGGGAATCCCTTTAAAGTTCACCTAAACAGTAGTGAACAAGTCGTTCTATCATACTACTTGTCTTTTAAGCACATGCATAAGGGAAAGGCACAACAAGGATGTCAGAAACTGTAGGATTGTCATACACACAAGATTATAGCACAAAAACTCCTAGCCCATTAAGAGACAAATGAAGTCGTTCTTTGCAGCTTATCAGGTATTAGCAGATCGGGCCTCTATATCAGGTATATTCTTCGGCTCTATTTCCTATTTTTATTTATTTATATACGTCTTCATCTTTCTTTTCATAACGTCTTCATTTTCTTTTCATTTACCTCATCTTTTAACACATTCAGTTGTACTTTTACTCTTTTAACATGCATCACTTTTTCATTATTATATTTGCATGTGAGTCTACCGGAAACAACCTCTCTATTACAAAGGGGTAAGGCCGCGTACTATCAGACCTCCTCATACCCTGCTTTATTGCGAGATTTCGGACTGAGTGATGATGATTATGAATTATTTAGATCAAGAAGTTATTTAATGAACTTGATATGGTTTCTTGCATTATTCAAATAGTAATATATTATAAAACATTAAGTTAAGGTCTCATCAAAGATCCAAGTTAAGGTCAAATATAAGAGATTTGATAAATAATAACTAATATTAGATATGCAATCTTATTTGGACCTAATTAGTACTTAGCTAGAATTAATCATATTTTTAATTAAAATTTACTTGAAATTATGATTATAATTTAATTACATTATCAAAAGATCCAAACCTTATTATAAATAGGCATATGCTCTAAAGAAGCAGACAGTTCTTATTTACTAATATGTCAATATTTAATATGTTATTTGGGGTTAATTTAATTAGTACTTGTCACCTTTATAATGGGTTTTATATGGATTTTTTTTTTACATTTTATATATTTATTAATTATCTATAAGTGATGAATTTGAGAAACAAATATGAAATTTAGTGAAACTTTCTCCATAATTGTCTAATTGGTTGAGATTTTTAAAGTTATTTATATGATAAGAAGATAGAGAAACAACTTTTATCAAAGACTTTGAAAGCTAATTCTAATTGGAAGACATTGAAAATTATAGAAGAGCAAAGGACAATAAATGCCTAACTTGTTAACAGGGATGTCAATAGGCCGGGCCGGGCACCAAAAGTTGTGTACCCTATGACCCAATCTGACCACGGGTTGATCGGCCCACCTTTTATATATTTTTTCAAAAATTAACAAATGACGTTGTTTTTACGTTATGGTCGGGCTGAACAATTTTGGCCCTAGCCCAAGTGGGTCGAGTCAAAATTGACATTCCTACTTGTTGAGATAACATACACTCGTCTTTTACGAAGTTTAAGAAACTAAGAAGAAGAATAAGATGCATGCCTAAGTTAATTCTAGACCAACATCGAATTCGTCTTAAAGTTAAAAAGAAAAGCAATATAAAATTACGGTCAATTACAACTTGGTGATAGGCATTGATTATACCTTGACTTGTGAAGACTAAAAGTTATAGAACAAGACAAACACTAATGTTAGAGTTGGTCTAATACTAGTCCTCCGACATAATTTACAAAGAAGTGTAATTATTAAGTTCAATTCATCTAGAACTATACTTCGTACCCCTATCTATAAATGTTTGTATTAAAGCTAACCTAGAGAGCTTTTAGTATAATTTTCATACATTCTTAACATCTTTTCAAGGGCTTCTAGCGCAGTTTTCATTATAGGAGAAAGATTTGGAGCAAGAGCTTAGAGGATCCATTGATGTATTTTCTTATTATTTTCTTCTATATTGAGATTTATTTATTAATATTTAGTTTTCATTATGTTTAATGGCTAGAAGTTTTAGCTATAGTTAAGGATGTAGCTAGTAATTATTTATTCAATTATTTATACATATGTTGATTATTTCATTGAATGAATTTAGTCTCTTTGATATTAATGTTCAATTTAAGATTGGCTACTATAGATTCAATCTTAAAGATTATATAAAAGATTGGCAAATAAAGTATAATATATGTGCACTACGAGGATAAACACTTTAGTGCTACAATGATATCCTAGAATTTAGCGATAACTATATAGATTAACCATGCTTAATGAATTTGATTGTCTTAAATTAATCATCGATAGGTAGTAGTTACCTAAATATACCTGTGTGCCTTGGCAAAGGGCATAGCTATCTTAGGTCAATTATTATCTTAACCTAGGTAGTCAAATTTGTATTGTAATTGAAATTCGTATAAGTGAACCTTAACAACTACCATTTATTTAATTGGTTTCTTTGATTAGTTATTTGCTTTGTTTTTTATAGTTGTTTAAGTCAATTATCTTCAATCAAATAAAGTTTTTTTTGTTTGTTTGTTTGTTTAACTAAGATAAATAGTGACTAGTTATCTGGGGGATTAATATTCCGGAATCAGTCTAATTTTGGTTAGCTATCTACGATTGACTATGTTCACTTATAAATAAAAAGTAGCTCAAGTTTTTGGTGTCATTATTAGGGAACTAATTATACTATTTTAATTAATCTTAGTCTTTTTTATTTTTATTTTTATTTTTATTTTCTTTACTTTAATTTGTTTCATTTTTTATAGGTAGTTGATACGATATAGGAGATTTACAAGTGGAAACTTAGACCCTTTATTTCAATTTAATTATAAAATCGAATGAACCTATATAAAGAACAAAGTAATAAGTAGAAAAGACGTGGTTATATGTCGCGATGAATATCTAGTTATGGATATAGGGAAACAACCATAAAGGATGTCTATTGCCAGTAATTAGTACAAGTCCTTCATACATCAAACTAAGTCAAATAGTGAGGAACTATAAGCTTAAGAGAGTACACCTATACTTGCTCCCAACCTTTGGTGGATCACCTAATAAAGACGTCACCACATTTATTAAGAAGTTTTATTTGGTGATCCAAACACTTCCACATAATAGCCTCAAAAAAGATAAGTTGAGCATGAGATGCATCCTTTACTTTATAAAAGATCGAGCAAGGATATGGCTAATCTCAATACTAAAATGAGGATACAAATGCAGTGCATAGATGGAAGGACAAGTGTTTCATGAAGCTTTGGAGTGATATATAACTCTTGTTAATAAATACCTCATTATCGATACTCATTGTAACTAGTGATGTAAATTTTTTATAAGGGCCTGACATTGACGTTTCAAAATTTGGAGATTATAGAGACCTTAATAAGAAATTCTTCGACCAAAGTAGTAAAGGGAAAATCGAAGACGTCCTTGCATAAGATGCATTCATCTTTAGATCTAATATAAATAGCTAATTTTTTGAGTTAGATGAATATGATTTTAAATTATGATATGGGAAAAAAAAGGGGCATGTTAATAATATGGTATGTACAGATACCTAACCTATGCATGTATGAATATTAAGCCAGCCTCAAACTATAACAAGAAAGCAAACTACATACTTGCCTTATTTGGCACATATAATTTGGAGTAGAGGATTCACCCAATTTTTTTATGGAAGGGGGAGGGAGTAGTAGTAGGCAAACCATTAGGACCACTTGAGTTCTAAAATAGACCTTAATTTTAAAAACCACCACCACTGAGTAATGGGATGGAGGAGACATTTAAGTAATTCACATCTTCCATTAATAAACAATTAAAACAAGTAATACAGACACAATAAACGTGCATCCATGACTTTGATAAAAAATTAGTAAAAGTGGTGCATTAACTAATGCCTCAATTTGTAACTTAGCAATGAAAGAAAGAAGCCAAGATAAGCTTCCAAGTAATACCGAAGTAAACTCTATTGATCATGTATTAGCCATCACACTAAAAAGTGGAAAAATAATTGACTTTGATCTTATTAGAGATAAGGAAACTAGGAAGATGAGAAGTAAATTAAGAATAGAGAAAAAATAACTAGACTAAAATCAGTCTACCTTCGACCAATGCCAATGTTGATATGGACAATGTGAGAGAGAGGATAGAATGAAGTCAGTGCCAGTTCCATATTTAATTGGCATTAGTCAGGAATAGAGACACTTATATCAAACTTTATGTGCCACCAATTCCATACCTTTAAATTCTTAAGATGAAGATAAATTAAGGTAAATTCAATAAATTTTGTATATCTTCAAGAAATTGAACATCAATTTGCAATTCGTTCAAGTATTAGCTTAGATGCCATCACATATGAAGTTTTTGAAGGATCTCTTCTCTTAAAAAAAGAAATTAAAGGAGTATGATATGGTAACAAAGTAGTTTAATTCCATTATAGATAATAAGTTACCTCTGAAACTAAAGGATCTAAAGAATTTCACTATTCTTTACAATTTGGTAATTGTAAAGTTCTTAAATGTTTATGTGATTTAGGTATTAGTATAAGTCTAATGCCTTAATCAATTTTCGAGAAGTTAGGAATAGGTTTAACTTAAACTGATAAGCATGACACTCTAGCTGACAATTCATTCCATCAAGTACCTTATTATGGTTGTGGAAGACTTACTTATGATAGTAATACAATTTTTCTTTCCATATAATTTTCTTGTAATAGACATAAAGTATGAAACAATAATTCACATCATCATTAGGTGACCATTCTTAGTAATTAAAAGAGTTATGATTAATGTTGCTAAGGGGAAGCTTACATTCATAGTAGGCAAAGAGAAACTTAAGTTCTAATTTTATTGAACTTTGAAGATACATCTTACCTTTGGTAAGGATTGTTTTATAATGAACTTAAAAGACCTTAATGTGCAGTAAGTCCCTATGAATTATATGGATGATTTAAGAATAATATGTAAATCATTAGGACTTAAGGATCAAAAGCAGGAGCATGGTAAATGAGATGGTGTTTCTAAGGAAAAAACGATAAGCTTCAGCCTTTAACTTCCACTAATGGAGAACTTGACTTGGAGTTTGAAATCTTACCTCATCGTTAGTAATAGTCCAGCTAAAAGACATATAATGAAAAAATAATGGCCATAGTTAAACTAGAATAAAGAGATTTTTCATGTAGACATCTATATATCATGAAAAATAAAGATTTTTTAGCCAAATCAGGAAATTACTAAAGAAACTAATGTTTTGAACTAAACTATTAAAGTTTTAAAATGATGGTCACTCAATTGAAAATTTTATAAACTTAAACATTGGATTTAAAAAATTCTAAAAGGTTGGACACTTTAGGATTGATTATCACTAAAAATAAAGATAAAAATAAGTAAATAAATAAACAAATCTGAAAGAAGATAAATAATTAAATAAAACAAAAAAGTAATTGAAAAAGAAAATACGAAATAAATAAATAAATAAAATAACTAAAAGGACAAGTACTACAAAGAAAAATATTTAAAATAAATACAAGACACTCACCTCACTACACATTTTCAGACTGACATCCAATTTCCACTCTAGCAAAAAAATTCAAGATACGTGCCATAAAATTTCGACACAACCTTCTCATTGGACATTCACAATGACTCACAAAAGCACATTATTTACTCGAAGAGGAATAAATTCTTGACAACATAACTTGAAATACATATAGATATAAATTCTAAAATTTTACACACTTATTATTCAAACACACACACACACACACACACACACACACACACACATGTAATTTTTTATGTTGAACACCTTTCTAAATCAAATTCCTACAATCCCCAAAATTAACTCCCAATAATATAACACATCTGATGCCACAACATCCTGAGTAGCTTATGCTAAATCAACTATATCTCAAACCATCATGAATTTACCCAAACCGTTTTAGAAATAATCACATATCATCTAATCCTACATCTTATATGTTTTACCAACTTCTAAATTAGTTCTCTAGGCACTCAATTCAGAAGTATAATTTTGGACTTAACTTCAATCATACTAGATAGATCAGTTTTGGAAATTCGACCATATCTCTTAACCTGTAAAATCTAGGCACTTGCCCTTTTATCATAATAAACTAGTCATGTGTATTTACAACTTTTATATTTTACACTTTGTCATGTTTTCAATTCTTGACCTCAAAATAATTAGAACAGAACAACTCAGTTATTCACATCTTAAAAAAAATAGCAACACTTATTAACCTATATCTCACAAACTAATCCATAATTCCTCAAACCCTTTTACAACCATTTAGAACATATATAATAGCCATAAAAGATTAGTATTTTGGCAAAATTTTGCTTAAAATCATCACACAATAATTTGTTTCCAAATGGGTTTAGGATTACAGATAATTTTAATTAAATACCAGTTATGACCAAATAAGATTACATATCTCATATTGATCTTTATTTATTAAATATTTCATATTTAATCATAAAGTTTCTCAAATTTTGCAATCAAGTCCAACTTGATATATCTTTGCTTTCTTCAATCTGTTCTTTACATGAGACCCATTAGGTTCCTAAATATGTTAACAATGATTATAAATTATAATTCTAATTCATAATTAGGATTAGATAAATTAAAATTCTTTTTCATTTATCTTTAATTCTCCAATTAAACAATTTATAATTATAGATCAAGATTGACATCTAGTAACACATCATAACTATTCAAATATTTAGGAATGTCAAAGTAGTTTTGACTAACCTTTCCATGCATGATTTTTTCGTATAATTCAATTATTTCATCATACAATATTCCGATTAGACATAAAGCATAGAATTAATGTCTACTCTACTTTAAGTCCAATCATATTAGTTCTCTGTCATTAGCTATTGATTTGATTAGTGGCATCTGTAAACAATTTACAAAATGTCATTCTACCTTGACCAATGATTTCTTGTATCAATACTAATCGAAAACAACATAACATTCTCACTAATTACTTTAAGATGATCATATCTTAATCACTCAACTACCTCCATATAATTTATGTTACATCTAATAACTATTGACCAAACTACCCACTATTAGAATATGTCATAAATAGTATCAAAACATAGCAATCCCAATACAAGATAACTTTAGAGACCTCAGGTCAATGAATTACTTATACAATCACCACAATGAAAATTTTCATAGACATATAAGTAATGTTTCAAATGGATTTTTCATGTCGGGTCAGTTTAATGAATTTGCTTTCTAACAATCACCCATAAGTTTGTTTAAATATCTCTATAATTTAGCCTATAAGATTGACTACTTCCTTCATAAGGAAAAACATAAAATGTGCTAGCCTTTTTATGTTCTATTAATGCCCAATCTGAATAGAACAATGACTAGGAACAATTTAGGGATAATACATAAATGCAATACGAATCTCATAATTATAATCTCATTATAATTTCATTTGCAATGTATAGTTATCTCATGGACTTTATCATATACATCTAAATATGTATAAGATAAAGAATGCCTTTAAATTATTTTATTACTAAATTACAACCAAATTGATTGACTGTAGAGAATAAACCAACAAAGCCTATTAACCTATAGGTTCTGTTATATATACAACCATAATTCTCCACTAAATGATCAGATCATATATAGAAACTATAAAAATGTAAGACTAAAAAATTGGTGAGGTGGGGAAGCTATAGTTTCGAAATACAAGTTACATTTCTTTGTTTCAAAGTTTTCTCCTTTTGGTTCCTTAAACCCCTAGAAAGCTTCTCATTCTATTGGATTAAAGCATACCTAATAGGTGTGCATTAGGATATGTTTTTATAGGTAATTGGCATGTGTTTTTTAGCATAATTTTTGTTTATTGTTCTAGTTTAGGATTCATTTTGTATGTTTTCATTAAGTTTGATTTCCATTGTTGTTCTTGTGTGTTTGATGCTAATTGAGGGTAAGAATTGCTTATTTTTGTGTAGGAAAGGAGAGGAAGCAAGATGGAGGATGAACAAGAGAGCATAAAAGAGAAGACAAGAGGATCACTTTTGGGACCAATTCCCACGTTCGTGGGAATTGGGCAAATTCCCACGGACGTGGGAAATCAAGACAAAAAGTTTCTGTTTGTAATTCCCACACTTATGGGAATCATGCAGATTCCTACGGACGTGGGAATTGAAATCTGAGGCAATCTGCGAGGCTTCATTAAACTTAATTTTTTGGATTATATAAAGAGAATTAAGCCTCCATCTTCAAGGAAAGATGACACTACTTATAGAAAGACCATCTTTGGGTGAAGAACACATGTTTGGAGCATCAAGGAAGGATTGAAAACAAGGATCATCATCAAAATTGGGCAAAATAGCACAGCAACACCAAAATTCTAGATTTTGGCAAAGAAGAGCAAAGAAGAGAAGAAGTTTTCTTATTCACTTTCTATCATTTTAATCTCTTCCTTTCTTTGTAAAGATGGATTATTTGGATGTTGATAGTGTTATGGAGACCATGTTAGGCTAATTTCATATTAGGGATTGCTTTTTCATTATTTTGTCAAAACTTATGTTTTATTGAATTGAATGAAGTGTCTTTGATAATTGTTGGTCTTAATTGTCATCTTGCAACAAATCGAGAGAGTTAGTGAGTTGAAAATCATGTAGGATTGTACAACAAGAGTTAGTGACCTATAAACTTGCAATTATTTTGTCAATTGAATAATTAGAAGAGAGATCCCAATTAGTCAATTGATCATCCATAGGATAGTGTAATAACTAGTTGAATAGGTAGAGTCATTGGGTAGGTTGAGAGATCGTTCAACCGATTTCCGTAAATTCAATTAGGGACAAATAGTTACACTTTGAAAGAGGGTAATTAGTACATTCAAAAATCTAGGATGAGATACAATTCAATCAATGAAACATGAGGGAGACAGAATAAGGAAAAAGTAATCTCTAGCATTCCAATCCTTGAATTCAAACTTTCTGCAATTATAGTATTGTCCATTGTTTTACATTAGTCTTTTCAATTTTAATTTAATTTTCTAGATTAATTGCATTAAACAATTTTATTTCTTAAGCAAAGTCTTTTCCAAATTAAGTGGTGTCTGGGCATCAATCCTTGTGAGATCGATATCTGCTCTTTCTAACTACAAATCACAACCCATTCATTTGCAATTTTTGAGCGTAAAATAAGTAAATAAGTTTTATAATTCATCAACAATACCTGTCATGTCAAATTGTGTCACTTGTTGCCAAATCGTTTTCTTCATGTTAAGGGTAGTAATATTTTAACTTTAAGAAGTTGAGATTGTAGGTAAACATTTCTTTTTAGTAGCAAGTTTCAAATAATATTTTAAGATCAACTTGGTTTCAATAAGTACAATTTAACAATTCAGAGGAAGAGGAGAAACAGATGATAAATGTTAAAACGAGAGTTAAAAGTAGTTGAGAATTTAATGTTTTATTACCTAGGCCAAGTGAGCAACATGCAAAGTACTATGTTAAGGTGATTAGATAAAAGGAAGTCATAACTGGAGGAAGAGCATATATGCTTTGTTGGGAGGTATTGAACTAAGCAGCACTTTTTAAAACCTAAAATCAATTTGATATCTTCTAATTATGTTCACCATCAGCCTAGCTGGAGATGAAAGAAAGCCCTACTATGCTCAGTTTACAAGTATTCAGATCCCTTTGGATAAAATCAATGGACATTTGCAACCTAAAATGATTGGATCATTAGCTATATTTAGTTAAATTTCAAGTAAAATCAAGGAGATCTGGAAATACAACTTTAGTTTTCTTTTTTAACATCATAATCATGAAGGATCGGATATTTATTGATTTCAATTTTGACCAATATGACTTGCACCGAATTAATGCAATTTGATCAATCTTACTCAAGGTAGGATTGGTAAGATAGCTACCATGCGAGCACCTTAAAAGTTCTCTTCATTTCATTGTAAAACGCATTAAGTGCACGTTGGATGAGTTATTATCAAGGAAGATTTTAAGGGTTTTTTTCCCTCAGGTTACCCCTTTAAAAGACCATATAAAACTAGATACATTATATGTTTGAGATCTCAAGAAACAAATATAGTATCCAGAAAAAATTTAAATGTATCGATAACTATAAAACTTCTAGCTTAATCATGGATTACAGAGACAAGCGATGCCTAAAAATTTTGCAGTACTGTTTAGTATGTTTTCTCTATTCTAGTTTAACTTTGTGCCCTATTTTGTTAATTTAGACTTCTAATTTGTTGCTTAATTGGTTCTATTTTATTTTGTAGAAGTTTTGCTGAAATTTATGAATTTTGGAGCTAATACAGGAAGGATTGATGAGATATAGTCAGATACTATTTCTATATGGAAAAGGACTCCAAAATAGGCATACAAAAGTCTTCTAAATCAAGAAAAAACCTTCCTAATCAGACTGGGACAAAGATATTACGAATTTTTCAATATAAAAGAGGATAACATAAATTAAAGGGCACACCCAGCATAACCTACATAACTTGCACTCAAGAGAGAAGACTAGGAAGAGGGCATTATCCGAGTGTCGGGGTTTTTCTTTATATTATTTCCATCATGTCTTTTCTGAATTTATTACCAGTTGTGTTTTTCTTTACAAACGTGTTAGCTTAATTTCTTTTTAATGTCAAAGGGAGGTTAAGCCAAACCTTATTCTACCATGATTTGATTGTTTAATTGTTATCTTTTAATACATAAATTTATGTTTTATTTTGTTTTTAATGCTTCTTTGATTTTTATGCAAGTTATTCATTAAAGCAACCTAAAATAGGCATACAAAAATCTTCTAAATTAATAAAAAAATCTTCCTAATTAGAATAGGTCAAGGATGCTATGAATTTTGCAGTATAAAAAGGGGTTGTCACATATCAAAGGGAAGAACCTGCCCAACCTGCAATTAAGAGAGAAGGCTGGTAGGAGAGGATTAACCTAGTGACTGGTTTTTCGTTATGTTATTTTCATCATGTTTTGTTTGAATTTATTACCAATTGTGTTTTTGTTTACAACCATGTTAGCTTAATTTCTTTTTAGTGCCAAAGGTAGGCTGAACCGAACCTTATTCTACCATGATTTGGTTGTTTAATTTTTATCTTTCAATACATAAACTTATGCTTTATTTTGTTTTTAATGCTTCTTTGATTTTTATGCATGTTGTTTATTAAAGCAAGCTAAAACATGGACCTTTAATTGATATATGTATGGAATTCTTAGATGAATTGATTATTAGATCTTGATAAATCATAGCTAGGATTACTAAGACAACCTGAAATATTGGACTCTTAGATAATTTTGGTGGTAATATTACATGAGTTTTATTGATTTTTGGTGCATCTAGATAGTTTTGATCGATTACATGACTTGAAAAACTGGATGTTTGATGTCAGAAATTCGTCTCGATAGTTAGTTAGAACCTAAAATAGTTAGTTAGAACCTAAAATATGACTGACTTTACTCGAGGAAACTACACAAATTCATGTAAAGAAAGTATGTTTAGAGCTTTTCATGGTAGAGGGGGTGAGAGAAAGCTAAACTTTACTACGTTTTTAGTGAATTAATTAGTTCTTTAAGTATTTTTGGATAGTTATTAATTTTTAGTCAATAACTTCATAATCAGCAGCTTGAATAGTAGTTAAAGGTGTGATTTTGAGTATTAGTGATCAATCCTCATGAGAACGATATCTATACTGCTATATTATAATTTTAGTGCATTAGTTAGGTGAAAGTTTAGTTTGCATGAACAAGCTAGGCATATAAGAACAAGAACCTCAGTGGGTCCAGCTCTGATTGGGGTTAAAGGGTCCAGTTCTGATTGGGGTTAACTTGTCGTCAAGCCCCACCAAGTACATACACACAATTCACCAACCATACACAGACACCCATGTTAAGAATCTTTTTGTCTGGAAATTCACATAGCAATAACAGAGATGCGTGAGATCTAAATGAGACCTAACTTATCCAGATAGTCGTGTTGTTTGAAAGTTGCCATAATTCTTTGAAAAGTTGTTTTCTGTCTCATTTATGACTTATCCTTTTCTAGTGTTCCATCCATATATGCACTTGTGCTATTAAAGGTTCATATATGGACACAATTATGTAAGGCTGTGCAGATCTATATAGTTTTCCTAGTTTTTTTTTACAGCATACAATTAATTTTCCTAGTTTTTGTCGACAACACACAGTCTCTTCTTAGTTCCATCATGTAGTGGCCACAACCTTTTCTTTTTACTGATGTATTTTGACATAAAGAAGCCAAATGAACTATTTACTTTTGACAACTACTATTGTTTATTTTCCTCTTAAAGAAAGCATTATCTATAGACCTCACCATTTGTCAACTTGCTCATATCCACCAATCAATATATATATGACTAATTCTTGCTTGCCACCATTAAAATACTTGTTTATTCTCACTCGTCATCAATAAGGTTACTGTTAGAATTCACTACTTAAAATCTCAAAACCATATCAAGCTTAATCTACTATGCCCTGATTGCTACAATTTCTTCAATTTTGGAAAGAAAGTTCATAGGAATTTAAAAAATGTTTCCATTCTTTTTCCCAAGAAAGATGAGAGTGTTCATAGGTTCTTTGGTGTTGTAAAGTATGTGATCAGATCAAAAAGCATTGTCCTTTTCCATTTTTACTTTCAAAAAATCCATTATTATGTACTCTTCTTTAAAATCCATACATTCTAAATCATTGAAACACTAAAAAAATTTTATCTTTGACATAACCTTAGTGGTTGTCTCATTGCCAGTGTTGGACCCTGAACTTTTCCTGGAAATTAGAATTATTAAATGAGAAATTATTGGCGTGTAGTCATGAGTAAAATTTAAAAATTTTGAATTAGAAATTTATGGAATTTATTTATGAATATTTTTAATTACATATGGTTGCATGAATTAAATAGAAGTCTTAGAATTAAGTTAAGGAGTTAGAAGGCATTAAAGTAAAAATGGAAGGGTAAGTTTGGAATATTAGAGTTTGTTTAGATTAATAAGAGAAGAACAAATGAAGGGCGTGTGATTGAAGAAAGAAAGAGACGTGTTCGTGAGGGTAAGAAAGAAAGAAAAGAAGAACTTAGAAGAAACCAGAGAAAGAGGAAGAGAGTCGTGTAACAATAAGAGAAAAGGGAGAGACGTGTTTGAGAAGTAGGGAAAAAGAGAGAGTCATATAAAATAAGAAAGAAAGAGAGAAGAAAAATGTAGAAAGAAGCAAAAACCAAACCAGAAAAGAAGAAGAATGGAAGAAAGATAAGGGAGGTAAGAAGGAAGAAGAATATTTAGTTGAGTTTAGGAAACCTTTATTTATTCTTCTTGTTTTGATAGAAAAAAGGAAGCTAAGAAACTATGTTTTTATGTGCTGAAAATGAAGAGAGAAAGAAGAGGAACAAGCGATTTATGTTCTTAGACTTTTATAAACTTTTAACTAGATCTTAGTTCTTCTAGCTTAGATAAACTAAGAGTAGATTAAGTCTAAGCTTATTTTTGGATAATGTAGTTTTATGGAACTTCTATCAGTATATGACGTTTGAATGAAAATATGTTTATTTAAAGAGAACCAAGAACTTCGAAATCAAGAACAAAAGGAAAGACAAACTTGATCCTGGAGTTACAAGTAAATATTTGGGTAATATGTTTATAGTTGTTATGTTGATGAGCATAATTATTTGCTTGTATTTGTACTTAAATACTTGCTTTTATTCATTGTGAATGTGGAAAAAATGCTCTATGAATTTAATGTCATGTTTGCTTTGTAAGAATTCTGTTGCTTTTGTATTGATGAAAAACAAAAAATTTAAGAAGCATGAAAATATGAATATGATATGAAATATGTAAGCATCGGAAATTTGCTTGTATGGGCAAGAGAGATACCATTTTGTTCGTCACCTTCACGTTGACCTAAAGCCTTCTCCTAACTGCCTACTTATGGCAAAAATGGACTCATTTCGTTCATGGTGTAAACTTCGATTTCGCTATTCTGTTTTATGGGATTCTCTCGAGCCATATTTTTATGTACTTTGTTGTGATTTGCTGAGCATGATTTATAGTTGAATGTTTTGTTTGATGATTGTAAAATATATTATATGGATTATGTGACTGTAAATTTATATTAAGTGTTCTGAGAATTGGATTGTGTATATATAAATATGCTTGGTTGTGTATGTGTGTGGCTTATCACCGATGGCTATAAATGTATTAGCCACTGAGCTTCCCAGCTCGCCCCATTATCTTTCCACTCTTCAGGTGCAGAAATAGCATATTGACATTGAACCTTGCAAAAACTTCGAAAAATCTCCAAGAAATATTTTATTTGTAACTAAGCTAGTTGGGATCATTTTTGGTAGCTTTATAAGCATGTTAGGCATGAGCATCCATGTTGTATTTTTGTATTATGCTACTGATATGGTTTTTGTTTGTAATTGGAGCAATGTACATACTTTGTTTTGTTTGAGAAATGAATGAAAGTAAAAGTTGAAGAATTTCTTTTCTGTTCATGTTCAAATTCTTTTCTCTGTTGAGTTGTTAACTTTATTTAGGAATATAATATAAGATGTTTGATGGCTTTTGGATAAATTCTTCTTAAGTAAATTGTTGGGTTAGGAATCTATTCTGTTAAGAGTCTTATATGTATGAATTATGCTTATTGGATTCAAATCTTTTGTTTTTTTAGGAATGTATATTGATAGATGAGAGAAAAAAAGAGAATAAGGGTATAAAAATGTATTCCAAAACTTCAATGAATAAACTGTATTGATTTAGGCACAATTTGACAAAGTTGTCTTCATAGAAGTTGTAGCTCTTTCTTTTAGCTTTTCAATAATATAACGTTTATAATTTTTGAACTTCAGGATTGAAAGTTATGATAAATTGAAGTAAGAGTGTGCAGTTATGCACGATCGCAACGAACCCCACTATTCATAAAATGTCGCAATCGTGCACAAACATAACCGCGACATCCCTCTCTCACACCCGTGACTTTTTGTTTGTCACGACCGTGACATTTTCAAATGCACGACTGTGAAAATTTTCTTTTTTATTTATTTTATTTTATTTGTTTGTTTGTTTATTTATTTTTACTCCCACCATGAAATTTAATTCTTTTTATTTTTATGTTAGTTTTATATATACACTTTTATTTTAAAAAGCCCACTAAATTTTGGTGCCTTGTCACCTCGAAATAAGAACCGAGACTCAGGGCCAACAGTTAAGGAGATGAAGAACCAGGAGACTTGCAAAGATTTGAAAGAGATTTACAAGTAAAAACTGAAATACGAGTAGGATAACTCAGGGTGTGCTTGTTTAGTAGGTATAAGGAAAGAGGAATGGATATGGAATGAAAAGTAACGTTTGGTAAGGAACTAAGATTAGATAGCTATTGTTTTGATTCCTCGTAAGATTAGATAGCTATTGTATTGATTCCTCGTTTTTGGACATTACTCCATTCCTCTCGTAATCTAGAGGAATAGGGGTCATTGCTCTATATTTTTGGTGCGCGTTTTGCTCGCAACTAAAGTTTAGCTCTCCTCCTTCGTTTGGCTGTCATTACGTGCATCGGTACTCTTTTCATTTCACTCACCACATGCGTAAAGTTCTACAATTGAAGTATCGGCTACCACAAACTAGTAAGAACATCTCTTACACTTCTGTTTTTGTTTCTACGATATTGTCATATCTCACACTTTTGTTTCTGAGATACGCAGAAGCGATAAATGAACATAGAGATGTCAATATTGGCCCGCCCCAGCCTGTGATAAACAGGTTTAGCCCAGCCAAAAGGGCCTGTGGAGTGGCGGGCCAAGCCATGGCCTCGTGAAGCACGGGCCACGGACCGGGATGGACGGGCCCCGGGCCAACCTGTGGGTCACGAAACCGTGAAGGGGTTGGACCAGGGCCAGATCCGACTGACCTGACCCATGACCCGTGGCCAGCCCACCACCCAAACATAAACATATTTTAATTATTTATTAAAATAATAAATAAATAATTCAAGTAAATTAAAAATTTGTAATTAATGTAATTCATAATTTTAACAATAACTTTTAACTTATTAACTTTTCATATAAATTTCTAATTAATTGAATT
>JANQBM010000001.1:13222026-13242463 GCA_025594535.1 Erythroxylum domingense | reverse complement strand
AAAAAAAGGAACAAAAGTAAGGGCATTAGTGTCTTGTCATAAGAGACAAACAATTACCAAGAAATAATATATTGTAATGATAAATACAAAAACTAAGCAAAACTAATAATTATTAATTATCCATAAGCACAAGATGCTTACTTAGATCACAATCCAGCTTCTATTGGTCAGTTGTTGGGATTTCAGGGTACTGTTTCACAATAAAAGCACAATACTTTAAACTATATTTTCAATTAAAAAATTATTTAGATATATAAAAATATATCAACTAAATATAACATTTTAATTTATTATAAATATAATCTAAAAATAAATTTATTTATTAACTAAAAAATTATAAAGAATTTTTATTTGTAATATTTTATTTAATATTATGAAATTAAAATAAATAATATATTTAAAGTAATTTACCCTTATTTAATATTATGAAATTAAAATAAATAATATATTTAAAGTAATTTACCCCTTAAAAATTTATAACCCCAAAATTTGATTTTTTTTTATTAGGGTTAGCAGAAAATAATAAAAGGTGCCTTAATCCCTGCTCAATCAATCTATATCTTTTTTTTTCTTTATTTTACCTATTATTAAGTATTATTATTTTTTACATTTAGATTTATTTATAACAATTTTTCTATTAAAAAGGGATAAAATTTCTTATTATTGGACCTTTCTGAACCAGCAAGATTTCAACTTTTTTTGAAAGGCAAGATTTCAACTTGACCTTGAAGATAACCATGAAAATGATAAGTATTATTATTTTTCTACTTTATAAAGAAAAATAAATAAAAAGAAAAGAAATGGAGAAAGGACCAGAGAGAGAGAAAAGGGTGAGTGTGTGTAAGAGAAGCAATGTAAAAGAGACAGACAGAGGGGTGAATAGAGAGCCAAAGCTAAGTTGTGTCGGCTTCGACCAAACATTTGACGATTTACTCAATCTACATCTCACTTTATATCTTTCGATACCCTTTTTGATCCAGGCAAATTGTTCACTCTCTTTTCTACTACTAGATCGAGCTCTCCGATTTGGGGTTAAAGCACCACTTGGATAGGTATCGTTTCTTCTCTGATTTGCTTGTTGTAGTTGATCTTGAGGTGGGGTTGTTTTGTTGGACTGAAAAATGGTGGATAATGAAGGAAATGTTTGGTGGGTATTGTAAAGGAAAGTATGGGAACTATATTGGGTTTTTTCTAGTTTCTCTTGATCAGATCCCTTAGCATTTCTGGCTTCGTGTTTATGTTCTTTGGTATTTTCTCCCAACCCAGACAGAAAGCCTTTTCTTTAACTTAAATTTTTGTTCTTTAAGTAAAAAAATAGTTTTAGTGCGTTAAAGGTTAATACTTGTGGGGGAAGAGGAGAGGGAGGGCGGTTTGGGACTTAGGACTGAAACGTGTTCTACGCTGCTGACTAAGAATTGAATGCATGTTAGAACTTGTGCAAGGTTCTGCGTCTTTTCGTGGGAGTTAAAGGTAGAAAGGGGTGAAATTTTATTAGCTTTCTTATGCTTCATTTAATGCAAAAACCAGGGTGGAGAGAGAGGGATGAGGGGGAGGAGGAGTAAAGAGAGAACTTTATTATTGACAGCAAAGGTCAGTCATTGAGGCCTTTTACCTGGCCAATGCTGAATTCATCTGGCTTGACTTTTAAGGGATAATAAATGCATTACCATTAATGGGTTTGTTTTAGTTTGGTGGAACTATTGATTGATGGTACTCTTTATTAGTGCTCTACAGTAACTATTTTTAACGCTTGGTTCTTACTGACTAGCCTTGTTAGCCCTTGAGGTTGAAGATTCTATGTAGTTTCTATCATGGTTTACGCGCCTATGAGTCATCCCTCTAGAGAACAACCCAATTCAGGTTAGGTTTTGCTTTGATTATTTCATATTAAGAGGGTGATGATTGACTGGTTAATTGGGTACTAGCTTATTTAAACTCTTACATGAAACTAGCTGTAGAATGGAATTATTGTCTCTCAATGTAGACGATGTGTTTATTCTTCAATGAAATGTATTCCATAAAGTTGATGTTTTAGTAGGTTTGGAATTACGACTGTGCGGAATTAGGCCAACTAGCATTAATTGATACATGTGCACGCTTTATATATTCTCAGTAGTATCAATTACTTCATAATTTAATTAACAATTGTTCAAAGGATGTTGAAATGATGAACTGGTATTTGGGTTCACTTGCCTATCTGTCGATAAGAAAAATGAAGAACAAAAGAAGGAAGGAGAGAAGGAGGAAGAGAAGAGTCCAGAAAAGAAGAGAGAAGAGCAGAGAGCTACAAGAGAGAGAGATACATAAACATCAGCTAATCCATATCCATTGTGAGAGAAACAGTTACAACTTTTTATACTAGTTGTGTAACAGCTATAGTATTTTTACACGTAACAATCCTTTCTTCTTTAAAAAACCTTGTCCTCAAGGTTACGGAGGCTTATGGAATGGAAAAAAAATGAATAATCTTATTTTCTTTTCAATACCCATCTTCTTCACAGCATCACTAACAATTGCTCCTACAAAGCTCACAATCTGCCCATTTAACAAAACTCCAAAACTAGATGAAATGTTTCTATACTTTGCAGGGTCAATTTTCATATTACTCTTAATGAAATGAAGAGGAGTAACTGTTATGTGAGTTAGACCACAGCTGAGAAGACCATCGGTCAAACAAGCAGCGTAGAAAGCCGGAGGGTACATCTCGATCTTACCAAGCTCGCTGGGAGAGGGAATGACTAAGGAACCATCAGAGGCGATGTCTTTGTTATTCATGAGAGGGGTGGACTCTACGGTCAAAGACGTTATATAGTCCTTCTCCTGCATGGGTTGCTCGTTTTGAATCGTGAGTTTCGGAGTAACTGCAATAGGAGCTTCCACTTTCACTCCTTGTCGCTTCAGAAATTGTGTCTCCACAGTTTTAAGCTGCCGTAGGTTGTTTTCCAATTTTTCTGTTCTGTTTAGAGCTTCCCGAAACATTTTCTCATTCCTAGTTTGAAATTCTAGAAACATTTTCTGACTTCTGATTTGTGCTTCTATCAAGCTTTTCATGTTTTCTTCAATTCTACGTAGAATCGACTACTCTGATACCATTTGTTGATAAGAAAAATGAAGAACAGAAGAAGGAAGGAGAGAAGAAGGAAGAGAAGAGCAGAGAGCTACAAGAGAGAGAGATACATAAACATCAGCTAATCCATATCTATTGTGAGAGAAACAGTTACAACTTTTTATACTAGTTGTGTAACAATCTGAGTTGGGATATTCTCTTGGGATTTGAACGGTCCGTCCAACAAAATTGTAATCTCAAACTGTTTTGGTTTGTCTTGTTATTCCACCTTTCTGAACTTTGAGCAACCTATTAGAAAATCTACAGATAATTGTTTTTTTGTTGATCATCTCGTTCTACTCCATGTTGTTGCTTTACAGCCTTTTCTTACCTCTATGTGGATATGCCCTTTTGTTCCTTAAGGTTCTATAAATTAACATACACGCTATTTGAATTGACCATTTTAAACAGCTCTCTGTAATATAATTTCTTGTTAAAGCTAATGCATAGCACGTGGTTCTGTAATTTCTATTTAGCAATTTTAATAATCATTCTTTTCAGTTGATTTTCGAATATCTACTACCATACACCTAACTGATGTAATCCTTGTTTCTGTTGAAATTTTTTCATCTACTAGGTTGAGTTTGTGAAATGTACTTCTCTGTTTCAATGACTTAGCCACCAGTTCTCAACCTACTCTAAGATTCTAATCTTTTCACATCATTAAGTTGATGTACTTGAAATGGATTATTGTTTGACTACCTTGTTTATATCCAAATGAACCTTTGGTACATCCTATCCCTAACATTGATAGAATTGGAGTTCATGTACTCAGTTTTCTTCCTATTATTCAAACGTATTGCTAGAATGGTTCTCCATCATAGTAACTAGTAATATGTCTCACCAATGGGTGTGCCCTCATGGAATGGTGCACCTGGAATATAGGTTTAGATACGTTTGATTAATATCTTCATAAACAGTGCTGAAAACAAAGGACTCAGAGTAAAGCTCCGGTATAAACTTTTTGGATAGGGAATTATTTTGTGCCACCTTTTGTAGTTCACATTATAGAGATTGTCTATTTATTAGTTTCCTTTTAGCCATCAATAAGAAGGTCGGTGAATTTGTTGGTACTTCGTACTTAGGGGGTTGTAATCATTTTTTATGTTTTACCCACTTCTTGTAATGGAAGAATTAGAATTTACTAGAGATTTATGAACCTGAATTAGTATAGAAACCTATTTTGAGCATTCATGCTTATATTATGCAATGCTTGATCTTTTTTTGCTTCATAGCTAGATTGGTTGTGTTTAATACCGAGAAAGTTTTGAGAGATTCTAAATGCATCACTTGTTCTTATTATATGAGGATATTGTAGCATTTGGCAAAAATTTCTCTTCTTGTTCAACCAATATGAGATTTTGACTTCTACGGGTGTTCCTTTTAGGCTTTGTCATAGTATTTTATAACACTTCATAAACATTTATAATATCCAATCCTTTTTTTAAAGTAAAATAATGGCAGTTTTGATAATTACAGTGATAACAATTGTATCCTAGTCACAGAAATAAGTACGCAACACCTTTATTTTTAGAAGGAAGATATCGCCTTCACATCCAAAAGGTTTAAGAAAACCAAGGTAATATGATTCTCCTCTATTTTTAGATTTCTTATCTCTGCCTTCAATTTTCACTTTTGTTTTGAGGTCTGATCATATCTGCGCTTGAAAGTTTTGGGCCTTTTTTATATTTTATTTTTCAATGTGCTGGTCATTGGACCTGCCTGATTGCTGAGAAAACTTTATCACGCGAGAGGTTTCAAGCGTAGTGGATGTGCTTTGAGTTCTTGGTCCACAATCTATGGGTTTGAGCACATGTTATGGATATTCGTATAAAGTTTCTAAGAAGTTAAGTTAATCGAAAATTAGTGCTCTTTTTTAATTTGCTAATAAAAATTCTGTTATAATAAAGGGAAAAGTTTGGGATGTGTTCAGTTTGTCTTGTCTTTGGAGTAAACACCAATTTCTAATTTGTTAGGCAAGTAGGTAATTTGGAAAAGCATCAGTTTATTGAGAAAAATGTTGTTCCTCAAATCATTGTTTCCATGCTCATGATCTAATTTATTGTAGATTACTGGGGATCAAGGAAAATAATGATCAATGAAATCCTCAATCATTTTATGCTCTATATTTAAGATGGGAACAAATGTGCATGTTTATTAAGATTACGTAGGTATTCTCATTCTAACATAAATTCATGGATGACGCCATTTAACCTTGAATTTCATCTCATCCTTTCCTAATTTATCATATCCTGGTTTAGGTTACAGTGTGGTTTGATGAAATTTAAAAAAGATGGTGATCCGAATCAACTTTTTACAATAAACGCAACTGCTAATTTCTTTGGAAATAAGACATACGATGTTAGAAATGATATATATTTGTTTACATTAAACGATATATGTGGTTATGATGTAGGTGAACGACTCCAAGAATCTAACAAGATCATCAATAAATACCTAGATCGAGTTCCTGTAAGTTCTTCATTTACACTTGCGTTTTTTAGATTTCGGAGCTTTTATTTTATGCACAATATAAATGTCTCTGTACAAAGAAACAGAATTTCTTTATACCATATGATTGAACATGGAAGGAAAATGATAGGATAACTCAATGCGATGTCTTTCAATTTTAAGTTGCATTTTGTCTTTAGGCTGATGTTGTTTTATTGCTATTGGTGTTGTTTCTCTCTTATTTATCATGAAATTTCTCACTTCATAGATGCAACTCATCCCTTCTTAGTTGTTGCCTTATTGAATATAGTTAGGGTAACATCTACTGAGGACGCTCATTCATAAATTTCAATAAAAGTTCTTATTCTCCTAATTGAAATCTCATGTCAAGTTCATCTTGACCCTTATCTAGAACTTCTTCCTCTTCATGAAGTGGTTAAGAGTCATCTCCACAATATTATCACCATTCACAATATTTACTAAACTATCAAATATGATGTTCTACCTTCGAGTGTTTTGGTGGGTAGCATATATAGTCAATATACTAAAATATTCACTCTTTTAATCAAAAACTTCTTAGGTATTACCTTTTCAACCATTATGCTCCCTTATCACTCTCACAATAATTCTAATATTCTTCTCTGTTACTCCACTTTGTTAAAAAGTATATAAGGTTATCAATAAGTGAAACCCTTATTTCTCTTTGCAGTCTTACTTTCACTTTTTTGAATTTAACAAGCACTTTAACCTTTATTTCAATAATGTAATCCAACTATATCTGCTATAGTCATACATAAATAACACGAAGAATCTACTCTCATTTAATGAAACCTCACTCATAGGTTAACATACATCAGAGTGAAGTAGTTCCAACCTTTACTTTGCCCTCCAAGAAGTTTGAAAAAGAAAATCTTCCTTGCTTACTAAGCTGATATGATGGAGAAATATCTTTAATTTTAATCACTTTGGAAAGATCTTGCACAACATCATTGTCATTCATAATTTTAAATGCATCAAAACAAACATGTCCCATTATGTTATGTCATATTACTAATTTGTTAATTAACATAAGCAACTTAGTAACATATATAAAAGTATTCTCTTCAAAAAACTTCTCTTAACATTCTAATCAAAAAAAAAAGTTTGTTCTTCATGCAAATTCTCATCAATTTGAGCTCCTTTAATATCAATTATCACTCATCATTCATATCCTTTATTAATCAATTGACCAAAATTTGATATATTTTTATCAAGGTTGGGAATTAAAAGTACATCAGCTATTTGGGTTACAGTATGCATAAGAACTGATCTTCTTCTTGATCATCTTTCTCTATTACCTTCGCTTATTGTTTTCTCTTTTCTACTGCTATTACCTAGCTTTTCAACATGCCCTATCTATATGTTGGACAATTAGTTTATGATTTTTTTAATGTAGATCAACATGGCTCACCCCTATTAGTGAACGACGACACAAACTATAGCAACTTTTGATACTTCAACAAACAACAAATAATATGATGATTTTCTTATTTGCTATCCATTATGTTATCTATTGTTTGTACCTTTAAGATAAGGTTCATGAAATTAAAACAAAGGAAGAAAAAAGGGTTGATAGAATGAGATAGATGTTTAGATTAACCATGGATTGTGATAATGACTGCATTAGTGAACTTCGTATGGATAGAGCAACCTTTAGGATATTGTGTGATATGATAAGAGATGTCGGGGGTTTAAAAGACACTAGGAACACATCCATATAAAAGGTTGTAGCAATGTTCATATACACCTTAGCTCACCATAAAAAAAGTAGGACGATAAGCTTACTCCATAGTAAAGAAACAGTGAGTCGACAATTCCTTTAAATTCTTCATGCAATTATAAGATTGCATCATATTTTGCTCAAAAAGTTGGAGCCTATAACTGATGAGAGATGGAAATGTTTTCAGGTAATTGAACATTATAATTAACCTATAACATTAATATCATAACTTTTATATGCTAAATCACCTCTTAGTTTTAATTTGTAGGGTTGCCTTGGAGCCTTAGATGGGACACTGATTAAAGTTACACATCCTAATAAAGATAAGCCCCGTTATCACACAAGAAAAAGATGTATTTCAACAAATGTTTTAGGTGTTTATTGCCCAAACATGCAATTCATATATGTATTGCCTGGTTAGGAGGGCTCTGCACATGATGATCGTGTGCTTCGAGGAGCGATCTCAAGGCCTCATGGTCTATGAGTCCCTTGAGGTAAATTTATATTATAATATCCAATTTTATTTCTCTTTGAGTTATGCTGCTCAATCATAACTTATTGTTTAATTATAAAGGATTTTATTACTTGGTTGACTTGGATATTGTAATGCAAATGGATTTCTTACTCCTTATAGAGGGCAAAGTTACCATCTCAAAGAATTCGATGGCCATCGACCAGAGACAGCAAAGGAATACTTGAATATGAAATATTCCAAAGCAAGGAATGTTATTAAAAAATGTTTTGGATTGTTAAAAGGAAGATGGAAGATCCTTGCATCCCCTTCATTTTTCTCAATTCAAACCCAAGTTCGCATTATAATGGCTTGTTCCCTTCCACACAACTTGATTCGCAAGTTCATGAGCTTTGATCCACAAGAGTCAATCACTGAAGATGAAGACGCGAGTGAGGAAGATAAGAGTGATGAAGATGATAAAACGGAATACATTACACAAATTAGTCCAACTGATGAGTGGTTAACATTCAGGAATAATATGACAGCCAACATGTATAATATATGGACAACTAGATCCAATGACAATGATGTAGATTAGTAATTTAAGATACGTTTGTTTCATATACTTATTAGATTGTTGAAATGTTTTGATTTTGATTAATGTACTTGAATGTTGAACATCTCTGTTTGTTTACTATTAGTAGTATATAACTGAGAGTTATTGAATTACTTTTGAAATGCACCCATGTGAACATCTCTGTTTGGTTGACTATGTGTTCGTGAGTTATTAGATTACATCCTTATATTTATATTTTTTAGTAAAGTTATTTTTGTTATATGTTATCTCTTTGATAACTCTTACATTGTCGTTCTTTTATTAGGAATGGCTATGGTTGCCCGTGGGAGGAGAAAGAATAAGCAGTATTGGAAGGATGATAAGGTTAAAGCTTTGGTCGACATTTTGCAGGAACTAGCTTGCAATCCTTTATGGAAAGTGGATGATTGAAGTGCACAAGATGTTGCTGAGTAAGATTCCCAATTTTGATAAGGATGTCGATCCCCACATTGACTCTAAGATTAAATGGTTAAGAAATAAGTACAATATAATTTCTGAAATGTGTATACTAAATGGCTGTCAGTGGGATGATGTTGAGCATAAGATCAATTGTGAGAAATAATAATTTGATGAATGGTGCTTGGTAAGGACATCTAACTCAAAAATTGATTGAACTCTTATTTTAGTAGTTTCTTTTCTCATAATTATAACATTTTCTTGTTATTACGTTTTTAATCTTCTTTTTCTTGTAATTCTTTTTTACAGAAGCATAAGAATGCAATTTGTGGAACTTTAAATTCCTATATTTGCAAAAATTGGACATGGTGTGGGGTAAATATAGAGCGACGGGACTCAAAGCTGAGGATGTAACTGAAGCAAATGCTAAGGCTAAAAGCCCAAAGAATATGACAGTGTGTTCTTCATCAGATAGTGAAGATGAACTTGTTGTGATACCTGATACACAAAGATCCTTGTTATTCCTTCAAGCAGTCATGGAATAAAAAGGCGAAAAAACTTATCACCAAGAAAGGAAAGTTCTTAAAAGGAAAAAAACCAAAAACACTTCAGAATACTATTGAGTCAAGGTTAGACAGCTTCACCGTTAAGTTTGAGTCTATTTGCGAACAAATGGCCTCATAATATGTAGCTGTTACAAATACTTTGATTGCGAAGTTTAAATCAGATTCCCTAACTAATGAGAAAATGCAAGAGCTCATCTGTGAGCTTCTTAATATGGGCATATCTCAAATAGATGTTGGTAAGGCTGTTGTGTTATTCTATAATGATTCTGCTAAAGTTCAGGTTTTGTTCGCTTTGTCAAGTTATTTAAAAAGGTATTTTGTACTTAGATTCCTCTATCCATCTTCTAATTTATGAATCATTTGAGGAAGTATATTAATATTTTTGTAAGTATTATGAACTTATGATGCAATTGATATTACCTAACCAGGTTATTTTGTATTAGTTGAAAATTTTGTAGTTGTGATGCAAACAAAGTTTGTAGTGTTAACTTGGTTATTTTACATCAATTGAAGACTTTTGATTAAGATATTGTATATAGCTGTGATATTTTATATCATTGCATTATTAGAGAAATGTAAATTGTATTAAACTATGTTACTTGATTTTACTATAGTAATATAATGGTAGATATTATAGTTATGTTGATGAATTGCATAATATTTTGGATGATTAAACTATATTTTGAGAATATTATGTAACTAATGATATGTTGATGTAAAAAAATACTCAAAATATTAGAATTTTTTTTTTCTTCAAGAGCTATTGGAAAGAAAATACTACAATATATTTAATTTTAAACATTCTGTCATTATAAATAAGGTGCATAAATTAAATATAATTAATTAAAATATATTTAAATTTTGATATAAAATAAAGTTTTAATAAATTTTTATTTCTCAATACTTTTAACAAACCAACCTCCATCAATATAATAGTAATCATTCTTTTATCTTAATCAACCATTATAAATTATATCTATTTTCATTTCTTATTATATTCATTCTCATTCTTATCGTCCTCTACGAATCAAATATGCCTCAAATTACATTTGTAATACGTGTCGAGGGAATAATTCATCTGTCGCAAGATATTCATGCCATTAATGGCACCTAAGCACCAAGAGAATCACTCCGGAAGAATCAGAATTGGGCGTAAACATGATGCTAACCAGAGCTGCTTTCTACCTATCAAAACATTTTTCAGATTGCAGACAATAATTTCTCACCAACTTCCAACTAAGTTTTCAGAGACTCCAAAACTGTAATGTACTCAGAATCAAGTTTGAAAATCCAACCGTATGCAGCTGCACAATTGACGGTAAGTTGTGTCAATCACACAGATAAACAACAGGAACAAAATGATAGAGCAAAACAAAAGAAAAGGGACGAAAAATTTTTTGTTTTTTGACAAGAAATTCTGTATCTAACAAGTACGTAACTCCAATTTTAAGCACCTAAATTTCACCTCTTTTGTTTCGTTTTTCATTATTTGCATAAAATAAAATGTAAATGCACCCCCTCGGCTGCCAATTTTCATCTTCAGTTTATCCATATTCCACACTTTGATGTACACACGTCACCCATCATTAGTTTTAGTAGGACTAGTTGGAGTTGATCTTAAAGCTCCTGGTGAATCCAGAGTTCGTCGAAGAATTTGTCTCATCGCCGATATCAAATGTATTGTCGGATCAGGAGGTGGTCTTGATGACACAAATTTCTTGCAGAAGTTCATGTGCCTTGTCAATGCTTCTTCTGTGCTAATAAGCCTCTCAGTCCTAGCGATTTCATATTTTACGGCTTCTGCACATAGCCCACATAACCATTTTCCTTGATATCTCTCACGTACTCTTTCAATATAACCTGGTGTGCACTCCTCAGTTAGGCCACAACTGTCACATTTAGCAAACTCGACATCAATTTGTGTGATGAGTTTTGTGGCTGCTGGTTGAGTTTCTGGGCCTGAAGCCACCATAGGGTCACTGATTGCAGTTGCAGACATTTTGCCAATTACCTGTAAGCAATCACACAGCAGAACCATTAATAACAGAAACAACTGGGCTCTTATGATTGTGAATCTACATGTATCAGATGCTCTGTTTCCTTTTTGGCAACTAATAAGGTTATTAAATCTTTAGTTATTATTACAAATAAAGTAAGCTGTGATTTATAGGAATGAGAGAAATATATAAATCACCGAGATAGAAAGTTTAGTTAGACTTAAAAATAGCGTAGAAGCAAATTAGTGACTTATAAAATCTCTTTCTGTTCCAACTTCGAAGCTATGTTAATCTTGTTTCTAACATCGTGACTCAGAAAATAAAAATCCGAAACAGAAAACTAACGAAATTTGGTAAAGAGACAAGATGGATTGTAAAATATTTTCTATTGCACAGAATAGAACGCCAACATATTCATAGGAATTTTGCAACATACAATGTATTGATTTATTGGAAAAAATGAACAAGGATCTTAACATTGACAGGATGAATTAAAAAAGAACAGAAGGAAAATCAAAGAAAAACGTGAACTTGATGAGAATTACCAGCATAAGTAGACCAAAGTAATCTTGGCAAGTTTCTTCTTTTTGTTGGATATACGAAAACTTATAGATATAGCTTGCCTCTACTTCTGCTACTTTGGCATTCAGGAACTTTTATCTCTCTTTTTCCCACTCCCCTTCTTCAACCTTCTCTTCTTCTGTGAACAAAATCTCACACCCTAAAACCATTTCAGAAAATGCAATGATGTTTCTTTCAAAGTTCTTGCCTTTCCTTCTTTCTTTGCATTCTATAGAATTCGAAACTCAAAGAGACCCTTTTCCTGAGAGCTTACAAAGAAATCCAATCAATCTTGCAATTTAACAAAACCAAGAGATTGCTTTTCGTTTTTCCTCCACAGAATTTCTCCACTCAAGCTGATGCCAACTATGGAATATGGAAAGAGAGACATAAAATAGAAAGAGTTAGAGAGAGAACCAATGACCGAGGCTATGAAGAGTACAATCCACGTCAGCTCAAATGATGCGAATCAATCATGGCCGTTGATCTGTTAATTGCCAGCTAAGCATATTCATGTTCTTATGTTCTCTCACCCATTCTCGGCCGATATATGCTGTAGGGGTATCTGGACCAATATATTATTGCCACGTTAAATAACGTGTATGTTGTATAATAACATGAGTTGACGGTACAAGTAGTTTTGTCTTTTTAATTAATTTTAGTAACTATTGTCCTTTCCAAGGATTCAACGCGTTAATTAGTACTAATTATAGAATTTGAAATCACTAAGCAGTAGTTATTATCGCAAAAATAGCGTTGATATTTGACTCTGTATATTTTGCATAGTCAAAATTTAAGAAAGTGGCTTACATTGACATTTGCTGCTAATTTTTAATTATTGAGTTTGATAAGAGATACAACTTCAAACAATAACAAGCCTAACAGCATTCAGCAGAAATTTGGCTAATAAATAAGATTAAAAGACTGTAATAATTATGACTTTATTTTTCAAGAAAAAAGATAGCAGGGTATATGCCTTATTGATGATTCCTAAATGATGCTAATAAAACGTGGTTCAAAGAACAAGCACGTCATTGTCAGCTAGTCTATTGCCAAAGCTAAAGCAGAGGGTGTGAAAATAATTGTCGGCAATCGGCATCAACTTTGTGAAAGAGACTTGCACTTTGGTAAGATAAGATAAACACGAGTAAAGTCAGCAGCCCATTTTTAATTTTTTGTTCTCATCTTTCCATGTGTAATTTGCCAATCACTAAAACACGGGGTCGGTCTGGACTGACGAATACCCTTGCATGGGTGTTTGGTTTATTACTGATTTTTTTTTTTTTGATAAATGCTTATTATATGATGATGAGGACGATCACGGAAATTAATAATAATAATAATAATAACATAGTTAGTAGGTATTATAATAAATATTTTAATCTTTTTTTAGTTATTCTTTTTTTATATTTTAAATTTATGTTTTTAAATCAAAAATTAATAATATATTATCGTTGTAAATTTTTAAGAATAAATCAAACTAAATAATACTCTCATTTTATTCTTCTTTTTTTAACATAACTATTCTATTTATTATTTATTTTAACAAGTGAATCAAACACTTGTATTGGACAGTTATATACCGTTCAAGTTATGACTAATTTATAATCAAATGATGCTTACGTGTTGAACACTAATCACGTTAAAGATTAGTCAATTGGCCATCAAGTATATATACCAATGATTTGGTATATGCCTTTCCCTATAGATACTCACCATGTATAATATATCATTGTTGTTAAAAGAACCCAATTGAAACTTTTCTTCTCCTCTTATTGTTTTAGAAAGTTCCAAGACGTAAACTTCCTGCTTTTTGTACATGTACCGTCGAATAAAACTAGACGGATGCAAACAAAGAGATTGTAGATTGTATATATAAAGCCTATAATAGTGCCACTGGAAGCTAGAGAAGTAGTATACGTGTTAAAGATTGATTATTTTTTCTCGTTTACTTGACATCGAGAAAGTTCTATAAATTTCTATAATTACTGGGAGAAGAAAAAATGAAATTAAGATCCGTAGCTAAATGATGTAAACATAGTTTTTTAGCTCTAAAGTAATGCAGGACAAATCAATTATTTGGCATGAACTACTATTCCTTAGTCAATAATGAGGCATGTAATTTATCAATAATTTTATTGGACATATTGATGATTCTCGCGACTACTATTGATTTAACAGCACTCTCCGCAATAATTGAGTATGGTTTATAATGAAGATGGTCCAATTCGCAAGCAAATGGTTATTAGTGCATCGTATTGGATCATAAAATACTTTGCTTGGATTAGTTCTACTATATTAATTATCATTTTTGAGAAATTAATTGTGATTTAATTAGAGGTGTAACAAAAGAATAACTTTTCAATTAGATTTTAATAATTGAATAATTCAAAAAATATAAATTATAAAAAGTTAATCAAACTGTACTTGATTTAAATTCCTTTTCTTATGAGATGTTAACTACAAGTTGTCTAAGCGTTCAATCTTTCACGATATTCACATAATAGAGAAAAATAACTCAACTTTTAAGAGGCGAAGGTAAGAGTGCTAGTTTTCTTATACCTTCCTCTTATTTATATAGAAAAGCACAAGAGTTTCTTTCTTATTAAACCTAAACTTTATTATTATAATTAAATTCAAACTCTAATTATAATTACAATCTAATTTAAATATATTATATTTGATCTCTAACGCTTCTCAATCATAACAATTAATTCCAACTTAATTTAAATTTTTTCTTATAAACTGGTCTTTTATATGTGAGCTATTAGGATCTTAAGATGTTGATAATATTTATAAATTCTAATTCTAATTCATAATTAAAATTAGATAAATTATTTTTTAAAATTTTTTTAATTCTTTAATTAAACAATTTATAATTGTAAATTAAGATTAATGTCTAGTAACATTTCATAAGCACCCAAATATTAGGAATATCAAAGTAGTTTAACTAAATATGTCCATGCATAGTTATGATGTATAATTTAATTCTTTCGTCATCTAAATGTTCTAATTGGACATAGTGTATGAATTTAGTGTCTACTCTTTTTATATCCAATCGTGTTCACTCATGCTAATTAGTAATTGATTTATAATTAATATTTGAAAATATCTTTTCAAATCTTAATTCACTTCGGACAGAGAATTCTTTAAATCACTATTAATCAAGAACAGTGTAATATCATCTCTAATTACTTTAGAGTGATGAATCCTTTATTGACTTATTCAACTATCTCCTAAGTACTACTGACTGAGCTATCCTAAATAAAATATGTCATAAGTAGTATCAAAACATAATAATTACCATACGAGCTACTTTGCTAATATTAAGTCTAAGGATAAATTACATAACCATCATAATGAGGAAATCCGCAAACACATAACTAATATTTCATTTAGGATTCTCATAATTAGGTCAGTTTAGTGAACTTATTCTCTCATAAGCACTCATACATTTGTTAAATTATTTTAATACTTTAATTTATGAGATTAATTATTTTTACCGTTTCATCAATATCTCATCTTGATGAAATTGCGATTAGGAACAATTTAGGAATAATACATAAATAAAAAATGAATCTTATAATTATGATCTCATCATAATTTTAATTGCACATTAATTATTCCAAGAATTTTACCTTTAGTATTAAAATATCAAATATAATTAACAAAATACATAAAGATAAATAGTACCTTTAATTAATTATGTTACAAAATTTGTAACCACCTGAATGGCTATAAGGCATAACAATCTCACAATTACAATAAGCCAATCATTTGAGTATCCTATATCATCTTTCCATATGAAGACCATGCTAATGTTGAGATAATGGTTTAATGAGAGACTTTTACAATATTCTCTATTATGAGTACTTGTTTAAATCTTATAAATCTTGTCTCAATTATCATTATAATTAAGAGAAACTACTTAAATACATACTTGGATCTTTAATTTGACCATAACTTTTTTGTATGCATAATAGTTCTAATGTTTTTATAGTACATTATTATTTCAACAATACAAGAAACTATATTAAGTTCATTAGAGAACTTATTGATCCAAATAATCGTTTCCACTAAATGAAATGTGTATTATGGCTTGATTAACAATAATGCTACATTAGAAATTTTCCAATCTCAAAAATAATATTATTCTAAGTAAAATCTACCTTAAATAGGATTTAATTCTCAAGTTAATCTTAAACTCAAATATCAACTGACACATAGAATAATGGATACTTTTAATACTTTACAAGTATCATATATCAAAAACTAAACATTTTTAGTACATTATCTATGTATTTGGATTATAATAGGTAAACAAAATTTGTATTTATCCCTATAGATCTAACTCTCGTAATTAAGTTGTTATCTTTTCATATTCAATAAGAGTTGTTCTTGGACTATTATATTTTTTATAACTAAAAATATAAATTTTGTTCTCTATGAGCAATATCTCTCTACACACTCACAAATGAGGAGTGCAACTATACTCCCACTAACCCTCTTGCAGATATGTTAAATTCACAATTATCTCCAAAACAAACTCTTTAAATTTATCATAAAACTGAATCTTTCAATATCTTGTAGCTTTTCAACCATATATCAAATATATAAACAAAGGCACTAATTTTCAATTTAGATGTATTATTATGAGATTTGAAGTTCTTCAAAATTTGTCTTACTATCATTACTTAGCTTAAAAACCATTCTCCTATAAGCATTCATTGTATTTTGTTTATTATGATTTGTAAGATGATGAACCAAGGGATTCCAATTGGTGTTTTGATGATAACAAAACATAATTACTATTAATGAGTTTATTATTTTAATGAAAAGCAACATAAGAACAAAATGAAGTCGTAAACTTAAGAAGATAACTTATGAAGTTAATAATGAGAAGCTGAATTTTACAATAGTCAAATTGAAGATCAAAGCAAGAATAAAAAGAAGATAAAGAGTTATCAAGGTTATTCTTTAATTTGTAATATTAATTGTTAACTCACTTCATTAATTTGATGCTCCAAAGTCTCGCCTTGTATAAACATTTTATTTCACTTTATTACATGAGTCTAACATTTTGAGATTTTTAATTCATAATAGCATTAATCACTTTAGTTTGAGCATTTGAAAGTGCGAAACTTATATTTTTAGGGTGATTCGTCATCTTATATAAGTTAGTTGTTGACCAATATAAGTTAAACATATTAAATTTAATGTACCGTGAGTTTGCTATAACATTGGTTGATGTACTGGTCAACCAATATGCCATATTGATTGACTAATATATATACTAGTCAACTAATGTTTTAACAATTAATGAATCTAGAGCTTTTATTCCATACAAGTTAAACAGTATACTATGCTAGTCAACTAGTTCTTTGTATATTTCTAGATCCAACAACTAGGAAGGGTCCCGAAATACTGTAAATAGGTATTTTCTCATTAATTTTAGCATTAAGAAGGTTTTGGGTATCGTATACACACATTTCACTATTTTTCAATCATATAAGCATTATTATTTCATATTTATATAAGTGAGTCCTTGTGGAGTTATTAAGTAATAAAGTGAGAATTTTTGAATTATAATATTTGGTTTGGAGAATAATTATTGCACTTAGGGGTAACCCAAGTGAGAATGAGGTTCCTCTTCACCTTAGAAGAAGCCTGTAAGACTCTTTATTGAGAAAAAATATACTAAGGTTATTATTTACCTTGAAAGAAGAATTATAATAGAATTCTAAAAAGAGTCTTGAAAGTGAACGTAATCAAGGGTTATTTGTAGAATCACTACAAATCAATTTGCATTATTCTCTTCCCTATCCTTTTTAAATTATTATTTAATAGTTTAATTGATTTATGTTAAGCAATTTCCCCATCCTTATTTACATTGATTATTGTTTATTGAGTATATATGTTAGAAAAGTTGTTGAACTTTTGAAACACCCAATTCACCTCTCCCTTCCTTGGGTCCTATTAAGGACTAACAAGTGATTTTAGAGTGGGTCTATTAGGCTATAATTTCTAACAAAATCCTATAGGAAAGATATAATGGTATATTTAGGAGTATCATCGTCAATATTCAACCAAAAGGTACAAAGCATTAGTAAATCACCTTTCTTTGATAATAATGATTACCTTTATTAGAAAACTATGATGGGAATCTTCTTAATAGTTGAAAGTGTAGAATTATGGAAAATAACTTCAAATGGTCCCTTTATTCCTAAAAAATTATAGATAACAAAATAGTAGCCAAATTAAAGGAATAATAAGAACCATAAGATAAGAGATTAATTTCCTCAGATAGAAGGGCCATACACTTCCTTTTTTTTTGGCATTAGGAAGAAATAAATTTAATAGGAGTGTGTAACTCATAAAATTTGACATACTTTAAAAGTTGCAAATTAGGGAACCAATCAAGTAAAGGAACCAAGTAAGCATGACAACACATTAATATGAATAATTTCAAATGAAGCATGATCAAAGTACATCTAGCATGTATACTAGATTTATCGATATTATTAATGCACTCAAAGGTCTGGGAAAGACCTATAATAATGTTTGAAATGGTAAAAAGTTACTTAGGTCACTTCAAAAAACATAGGAAGCTAAAGTAATTGTTATATAAGAAGCCAAGGATCTAACAACACTACCATTTAAGGAACTTATAAGATCTCTCCTCACGTATGAAATTAAGCTATAAGAGAAACAAGAAGAAATGATGCTCACAAAGATAAAGAGTTTATTATTCAAACCCTGAAAGGAAGAATCAAGCAAAGAGGAAGAGAAATTAACTAGTGAAAGTGAAGAAGAAGAGATTGACTTACATACTGAAAAATTCAAAAAGTTCTTGAAGCAAAAATTCCCCAAACAAAAATATTTCAAAGAAGGTAAAAGTTATTTAAAACATAAATCCTCTAACATTATTTATTTTGGATGTAGAAAATATGATCATATAGAGCCATGATGTCCTCAACTCAAAGATAGTAAGAAATATAAGGGAAAGTATAAGAAAGAGAAGAATGACTAGAAGAAATCACTTAAAGGTTCAATTTGGGATGACACAAGTGAATCTGAAAGCAAGCATTCAGAAGAAGAGATAGCTCATATGCGCTTCATTGCTATGAACATTGATATGGTAACATCTATCTTTAACTCTTGTGATAATGATAGTGACATTTATTTGATATACAATGAATTAGTTGAGAGCTTGGAAATAGTGAGCATGAAAACGAAAATGTTATCCTCTAACCTCAGATGCTCCTCTTTCTTTCTAACATTTCCCACCATATTTACTAAATTGTCCTATTCTCTTTTCTTTTTGGAATTTTCCGGTACTAATTCTGGACTACTCTCATTTTTTTGGTAGTGTAGAATCATGAAGGAGGTTGTTGCCTCAATGGAAGGCATCTTTTAGGCCTTCCCAACAACAATGGCAGATAGGAAACTCTCCCTATCTAAGGAGGACTTCCCAACCCTCTCTTTTGAATTGTTGACAGAACAATAAGGTGACAAAAACAAGGCATAAAAGGGGTCATCGGTGGCTGCAACTAAGCCCTCACGACCCAACAACACTTGGGCAGCCAATTTGCAACCACATCATCATAAAGGTACTCTTAAACATTTCCAAAATGTGGTCAAGGATGGGGTAGTGTCCCCTCCTATTAAACTTCTACTAGCTGGGGCAAAAGCTTGATCCTTTGCGTTGGTGGGATTCTTTTGGTCCAAAAGACCCGCCTTCCTAGTAGTTCATGCCTCGGTAAAAGCACGATGGGACAAAAAAAGGCTAAAAAAGGTGATGCCTAGAGAGGATGGTACAATTTCATTTAAGTTCTACATAAACCGAGCAATATAGCAAAGAAGTGGGTACCAACAGGGAAAAAATTCAGAACAGGATGGCATGATGAACTAGTTCCTGAAGAAGCCACAATCTCCTCTTCAGTTCTAGAACCAGTCTTTGAGAATATAGTAGTTTGATCAATAGATAATGATAGCTCATCTAATCCCCCTTATGTTAAAAAGATACTGAAAAATCGAGGCACGAATGAACTACCTACTAAACCCCCTCATTGCTCTCCTTATTGTTACGCCCCATATTAGGGGTTAGATTATTAAGGAATTTCAATGCATGGTATGCTTGACATAATTGAGTTTTTTGCTTATTTGTACATATACATTTTTGGACTCATACCCATATTTGTGCATGCATTTATGACATTCCAGGTATAATTGAGTTATTAAGGCGAATAAAATGTGAGTTGGCAGTTTTAGAAATATTTCGGGTATTTTGAAATTTTTGTTGAATTTTAGAAAAATATTAAAAGTTGGACCAATCCTAGTGTGACATATTGTAACACCCTACTCCCGCAAAACCCGAACCCGATATCGACAGTAATACCCGGATTTGTGCCCCGCGAGGGTGGCGTGTCACATCACTAACAAAACTCAGTACACTTTTTTTTTGAAACTCTTTCAAAACACTTTACACTTATCAATTATGTGTGTTCACTCTTTCTTTTCAAAAACACTTT
>JANQBM010000001.1:13201109-13212647 GCA_025594535.1 Erythroxylum domingense | reverse complement strand
TGTAAGTAATTTAGTTGGTCAATTGTGTTAGAAATTCAGTAAGCAAATTTTGATAGTTTTGCTTTGACTATTTTGGTCGCTATTGATTTGGATCATTGAATGATTTGCAAAGCTGTAAATATGTGATATGCTTGATTTTCAGACTTTTCTGCTTTGATTCTGTTAAGTCCTAGTTGTGGGTAAATAGGCATGTCTAGAAGAGTCTGCAACTGCTTCTGTGATACTTCGGTGTCTTCTGTTATTGACACTTCGGTGTCTTTTGATATTGCTACTTAGGTGTCGAGACTTCGATCTCTTCTGTGACACTTCGGTGTCTTCTGTTATTGACACTTCGGTGTCAAAACCTCGGTCTCTTCTATATAAGTCCCGTTACCCACTTCTGTAAATGAATTAGTAGTTATCTGGTTTTGTGATTCTGACATATGTTTGATTATGACTTAAACATTATTGTATTCTGATTTTGAAGGGTTTATACCCTCTTGTGTTGTTCAGTTCTGTTAATTATAAAGTCTGTTCTGAAATACTTTATGTCTCATTTATTGTTTAATGCATGTGTATGCTGTTACATGATTCAATATGATAAGTTGTCAGTTTATCCATAGATTAGTTATCACTTACTAAGCTACATGCTTAGCACGGTGGATTTGTCCCATGTAGGTTCTGAAAGAGAGACTTAGGAACTGGGACAAGACAACCACGATGGCCAAAGGAGTCTGATTTTTGTTTTGTTCACATGTATTTTGAGATTATTTTTGGACTTGTATCTGATGTCTATAACTCATGAATGTTTATTTTGAAGGGTTATAATAACCTTAATTCAGGCTGCTTTTGGAAATTTTGATTTACAATGTATGTTTGTTGAGATTCTGGTAATGTATGTATAATGTGTTTTGTATGTTTTGAAATGCTTCGTGTTCAGTGTGCTTTATGTGTATGTGGCACTCGCAATATCCTCCCAGGGGGTATTAGGGCGTCACACTTATAATGTTCACAGTTCAATCGAAACCTGTAGGAATGAAGTCTCTCCTGAAGAAACCGGTATAACAAAACATGTTCAGGGAGACTCCTCTATGGAGAATTCTAGCAGAAAAAAAGGAGAGAATATAAGGGAAATTGGAGCAGATCATAATCTTAAATATGATGTATTAGATTTTAAATTGAATCATGTTGAAGTTCAATTTCAAACAGCTAAAGCTAGGCGATGATCATCTGGGAGAAAAGAAAAATAGCAAAAACAAGGGGAATCTCCCATCCATGTCTCTTCTAGTATGGAACATTAGAGGTTTAAATCACCCTCATAAAAAGAATGTAGTAAAAGAGGTTATGAGGATTAAAAGACTAGCACTAGTGGGTCTTATTGAAATAAAAATCAAGGGCCCTACCTCTCTTATAGGTTCATATTTTTTGGGCAATAATTGGGAGCTTTATTATAACCACAGTTCATACTTTAATGGACGCATTATATGTCTATATAATGTGGATTTGTTGGACGTTCAATTGATATTTAAAACAAATAATTGTCAGCTTAAAAAACTCTACTTTCAGCTTCGAATTGTCTTTGACATATGCCTCTAACTTTGGATTTCAGCAGGATAAACTTTGGTTAAGTCTTCATAATATCCAACAGAGTATTAATATGTCATAGATAGTCCCAGGGGACTTTAATTGTTCGCTTAATGACTCAGAAATTGAAGGTGGCTGACACTACCATTTTGGATTGACAAAAGAACTCTACAATTTTTTACTAACTATGGACTTGGTTGATTTTAGCCACACTAGCAGACATATGACTTGGTCCAATAATCAATAGGAGAGCATGCTTATTCGGAAAAAATTGGATCGAAACCTTGTAAATTATGTCTGGTTATCTCAATTCCTTAACTCCTTCGTTTATTTTGGAGAAACCTTATGTTCGAATCACTCCTTTATGCACGTACAATGACTGTTAGATTGGGAGAAAAGGGGACACCTTTTAGATTTTTTAATGCAATTACAGACATGGTGGGTTTTCATGATATTGTGAGAAGCTATTGGAGTATGGAGGTGAGTGGTTTTAAAGCCTTTCAATGTATGCAGAAACTCAATTTGATGAAATTGGCTGTCAAACTATTTATGCGAGGTAGATATTCTAATCTTCAAATACTGAAGGATCGGATAATTAAAGCACATAATGCATATTATGATCAGCCTTCTATATTAGCACTTAAACGATCTAAAATGGAGTGTCTACAAGACTACCAAACAGCTCTTGCTTTTCATAAGTCTATATTGAAACAAAAATCTTGTATAACATAGTTAAAAGAGGGTGATGCTATTACAAAATTTTTTCACTCTTCAATACTAGCAAGAAAGAAGAATAATACAATTCTGAAGCTACAAGATAGCAAGGGGATTGAACATGTTGAACTCGACAACCTTAAAGAAATTGCTAGAAATTTTTTCATAAATCTAATGGGGATAGCAGATACCCCTTGCCTAGTTCTAATGTATTACGACTATTTGATTTTCAAATTGATCAAGGAACGAAAGAAATGTTGGTTTCTCCTGTTACGGCCCACGATGTTAAGCAAATTTTATTTAGTTTGCATCCTTCAAAGGCTCCTGGTTTAGATGGATTTATGGCTTTGTTTTTCCAACATACATGGGATATAACAAGTCAGCTTTTTATTGAGGCAGTTTTGGAATTTTTTTGAATCTACCAAAATGCTCAAGGCTCTCAATCACTCTTATATTTGCTTGGTACCGAAAAAACAAAGCCCCTGTCATATGAGAGACTTCTAACCTATCTCAAGATACTCAACCTTCTATAAGGTGATATCTAAACTTCTAGCTGAGCTACTCAAGTTGATATTATCTGTAATTGTAATTCCTGCACAAAGTACTTTTCTTTTAGATAGAAAATGCCTTCAATTATATCCAAGTTTATACTTTTAGTAGGCTAAATTGAATGAAACAATGTCATCAAGGCACTATACCTTTTAGCTTTACTTCATGCAACACAAAATTTCATGAGAGTTTTCCATCCATATAATATTGATATCTCTAAAACTTTATCAGCAAATCCTTAAAAAATATAAAAATTACATAAGAGACATATCTTCCTTTCTTACTTTAAGAACTCATCTCAAACCTGACCTTAGGTCCAAGAAATTTAATTCAGTAACAACTTAGTATTACGTATATTAAACAAAGATAATTTCTACTCAAAACAAAATAAATGTAAGGAAATAAATAATTGGTTATATGACATGATAACTAAATAAGATTAGGAGTTTAATCATATGTTTTGTTACTCCCATTATTTTATTAAACAATTATAGTTATGATTGCTATTTAGAAAGATTACTTTAATCTCTCTAGTATGCTAAGATCCTGTTTAAATTTAGTTGATCTTAAGTCACTAAAAAACCAACTAAATTTGAATTAGGCCTATAACTTCCTTATCAATGACATCTCATGTGACTCCTAGATCTGTTATGTGACAACTCTTGTCAAAACATATATGATATGTGATAACTAACCCTACCTTTAAATTCATATGATCATTGGTTACTCATCCAAATTATAAAAATTTAGTTAAGTATGACTTATTAATTTAAGATAAAATATATTCAGATTAAAAGCAATGTTATGAATACCATACCAACACTGATACCGATTTTGGTTTTGGTACAATCTATTTATTTTTATTAATATTTCTTTTCATATATTTCACATATAAATAATAACCACAATTAATGTAAAAAAAGATCATTTAATCATCATACAAATATAAAATTAAAACAATACAAAGTATTTAAAATGTTACAATTTCATCATATAATAAAAAATAATTACATGAAAATATCGAATAAAAAGAATAATAAATATTCATGACTCTCTAACTATTACAATTTATAATGATAGTTCGTGTTGAAAAACAACTAACTAGAGGTGAAGCCTAAAATAAAAATATTTAAAATTATATTTTTATTGCATATATAGAATTTAACATGTACATTAAATATAAGTAGAATTAAAAGAAGGGGGAAATGAAAACCTGGAACTTCATTCAATTGAATATCTGCTCAAATTGTATTAACCCCAATTCTTATTTGATACAAAATTCTCATCATTAAGAGAAGCCTCATCATAACCATCATTCAAATTCATTACACCAAATGACATATCAATACTTTCTCATCTAAGATGATCTTTCAAGTCACTCTTATCTATTAAAGTCGATTCTTCAGCAGCTCAATCTATCAAAAGATCGATATAATCAAGGCAAATTGGATTTATAGAACTACTTATTCTATTAAGATTCCTAATAAAAAATAAATTTAAATTATTAAGAAATTACAAGAAACTATATCCAACTTAATAATGACAATAACATACATTTCTCGAAGCTTTAAATTGTATCAAACAAAGACCAAGTTGTTCAATTTTTTATGCTCCAATCTATTCCTTTTCTTGGAATAAATGAATTCAATTGTGCTCTACTTCCTTCACGACTTGTTGCACTCATACATTGACTTAGAATTCGAATAGAAAACATCTACAATTCTGGAACACCACTTTTGAATTGGTCCCACTAAGCAACTGTAAGACAACAAAAGTAATTTATAAACAAAATAAAGTGATGATTAATTTTCTTAATTATCAAGTAACAAAAGTAAAAAATATGTACTTGGATTAAGTTTGTCTCTTTGAAGAATAACAATTGACATCCCAAAATCACTAGAAGCATCCTTATAAATCTCTATTTGTGAACTTAAATGATCTCGCATCATCTCATAGGTAACAATAGTTATAATAGTTAATAACATTCTCCTATTAACTTTAGCTTTCTAAAAAACAAAATCCTTTCGTCATTAAATGTTCCAATTGGAAATAAAGTATGAATTTTGTGTCCACTCTTGTAAATCCAATCATGTTCATTTTTCTAATTAGTAATTGATTTATATGTAAAATTTGGAAACATCTTTTCAAATCTCAGTTCACATTGGCAAAAAATTCCTTAAATCACTACTAATGAAGAATTATGGAACACTTTCTCTAATTATTTTAGAGTGTCAAATCCTTCACTGACTTACTCAACTATCTTTATGTGGTTCATACTATGCCCAAGTACTACCAACTTAGTTACCTTAAATAGAATAAACCGTAAATAGCATCAAAACATAGTAATATTCATATGAGATACTTTGATATTCTTACGTTTAAAGTTTGATTATACAACTACCATAATAAGGAAATATATAGACATATAAGTAATATTTTATTTACGATCCTCATAATCAGGTCAGTTTAGTGAACTTATTATGTAATTAGCACCTATACTTTTGTTTAAATATTTTTGTTCTTTAATTTATAAGATCAATTACTTTTTTCATTAGAAAGAAAACTAAAACTGCATTTTAAAATTTAGTGTTTACAACAGAATGTAGTATAGACTATAATGTTTCGAAGCGTTCAAATTGAATCATAACTTTTTCAAAATATTAAAAACAAACTCTAAATGAATGAAAATTTTAATAAGGTTAACTCTTCGTTAGTTAATTGTCACGTCAATAATAATGTGTCATTATTTTTTATTTTTAACAAAAAGTAGGCCTCACTACCACATGAAAAATGGGACCTACTATCTGAAATGTATAAACAGTGAGGCCTACTTTGTGGTTAATTTTAAAAAAAATAATTACATAGTAATGGGGTCTATTTACTATTTAAAAATAAAAAATAAAGTCATATCAATAGGTGATATTTAACTAACGAGAAGTTAATTATGTCAAATTTTCTGTCTATTTAGGCTCTATTACGAACGTTTTGAAAATGATGCTGCAAAATGTCAAGGTCCTAGTTGTATTTTGTTGTAAACATTGAAGTTCTAAATACCTTTTTGGCCTAAAAAAGAAACATAACGTATGTTATTTTTACCATTTCATCAATATTCTATATATTATTTAGGAATAATACATAAATACATATTGAATTTCATAATTATGTTTTGATTATAATTTCAATTGCACTATAGTTATTTAAAGGATTTTACCTCTAGTCTTAAAATATTAAATATAATTAACAAAATACGTAAAGATGAATAGTGACTTTAATTAATTATGTCACAGGATCTACAACCAATTGGCTGAAGAGCATGTTATCAATTATTTAACAAAATAAACTGCATATCTAGGTGATGTGTTTGGAATCTAGTAAACCATAACGTTTGACTTGGTGTTGCTATGAATAGACAAATGCACACAAGTTAGTAATTGTTAGGAGTATGTACAAGAATGGAATTGGAAGAGTATGCTTCACCACTAGTGTAATAAATATAGAGAAGAATGGGTCTGGTAGGACAATTGATGTGAGTTGTGTGTGACACATCAAAGTGTTCATTTGTGGACTGAAATCCAGCTCCAAGTTCTAATTGGCTGGTGGACCATATATTCCAATTTAGTATAAATTATGACTTGATGTGGGTATTTCTTACGAGGAATAATTATTGACACTTGCATGCTTTTGTGCGGTGTATCTTCATCAAATAAAAGTGGTTTGATGGTATTCAAGGTTTGCTTTTTCTTTAGCTAAACTTCTTGGGAAACGTGAACGGAGGTGAAAGGTTAAAACCGGGCTTATGAGAAGTAGATACGTGCATAAAAGTATGTAATCCTCAATTTGTTTTAGGTGCTTTAGAAAGATCTCAATTATAAAAAATATTTTTAAGAACTTGAAATTTTTAATTAAGAAATAAAAGTGTTGAATCACTCACGTTAACCATCCGTTGAAATCATCTATTTCATTTAAACGGAAACTATTTCATTTAGAACTAAAGGAGGGAATAAACAGCTGTTTAACGTTTCCTATGTTATGGTCTTCTTCTTCACGCAAATCAACTACAAAGTGATAATATTCCTTCCCAATTAATTTGCATCCTTCAGCAGCTAAAATCAAGACTCTGTTTTGCTTACTTAATATTGGTACACTCTGTTTGTGCAGAATTGCCTACAATTTAGAATATGTGCCATGGGGTATGGTATGTTTGTGCTTACTACGTAGGCCTTGAGGCTAGGGATAAAGGCGGCTTGCAAAAAAGTTTATGAAGCAGAAATCTATCATGTACGTATACATACATACATGGGTTTGATGCATGTATTTGCGATGTCATTGTAATTGAACCGTTCATCTCTGTAATGTCATTGGTTTGGTGTATGTACATCAATCTCGTTGACTTTTTCATATATATATATATATATAGAGCACAAATATAATAATTCAGATTAAATATCAGATACTAGCCGATACAGGCCCAAATGGTTATGGTAATAAATTAATAGAAGGACTGGTGGGCTCCTCGGTCGAATCAGCTATAGCCTCAAGTCTAATTATCTTCGGAACGTAGGAAAAGAAAATAAAATAAAAGATAAAAGACAAAACTAAAAAATCACCGGTAAGTTGCACCACCACTTTATATTAATCGACATGTGTTAGTATAACTTGTAATTGATTCCTTACTCAAGTCCATCTATGCAAGTTGTGCTCATTCGTTTTTTAGGGTCAAAGAAAGGGATTACATTAAAAACTTCATATAGCTTTTTCAAAATGTTTAACTTGCCAAAAACGCCGCCGTTCCTACCAAACATAAATTAAGAAAATTGCTAAGCCTTTTGTGTACCTACCTTTTAATTGTCCTCACCTCATTTTGCACATTTTGTCAATCAAACAAGAATATCTTTAAATTCAAAGTCACACAAAAATTATCGATTTCTGATAAGATCCATGTCCTAGGGTGTGGCTCACTCTTTCTCTACTGTCACCACCACCATGACTCCATAGTACACCCACTAAATTCTCCATTAAACGGCGGATATCAAAAGAAAGTACTGATTTATAATCCCCAAATGAAAATCCAACAAGTGTTTAGCCTTCCAGCATAGAGCCTGGACCATCCTAAATTGAATATTGAAAAGGAGTGGCAGACAGGTTACTGCACTTAATTGATGCTAATTGCAATGATTAAACAACTACAGCTTCTTCAGGAACCTGCTTTAATTGATGATTCAACAGCAACCACAGCTTCTTCATCAGTCTACTTTATTTCATGATTAAACAACTACAGCTTCTTCGTCATTCTTGTCTTTACTTGGCTCCTACTAATTTGCTGATTTTTGCTGACATTAGGACCAGAAGTTGTTAATTGTTGAAAATCCACGTGTAAACCAGAACAAGCCCTTTTTGTTTTATTTATTCAATCAACACACATGACAGCTTGACTTCATAGCTGCACTGGGTAGGTTTATTTTACTCACTTATTGCTTCTCTGTCTGTCTCTCTCGCTGTCTTCCAACAATCTCTGTCCACCGTGAACTTTTCCGGCCACATGGAAACTGAGTTTGAAGCTTCGGTTAACTATGGTTTGCAGCTGTCCAGGAGGCTCTATTATGGAAAAGAAATGGCTTCCTTGCAAACAATGACACGGACAGCGCCGGAGAGTCTGTGGCCGACCGGGGTGACTGTTTATGCGCTTGTTCCGGAGCCGGAGGTGGTGGACAACCCAGACGTACCGAGCTACCAGCCATATGTTCATGGCCGGTGTGACCCACCAGCGATGATACCGTTGCACATGCATGGAGTGGCCATGGAAGTAGAATGCTGCTTAGATCATGCGAATATAAGTCTTAGTGGGAGTTGGCGTCTGCATTGCGTCAAAACTAGTAGAAAGAGCAGTTGTCTCATTGCTGTTCCCATGGGAGAGCAGGTTAGTTATGAACAAGTCAACTGATCAATCGAATTCATCCTTTTTTTGTTTTTTCCTTTTTCTATTTGTCCGCAAGCTAAGTAGAAATACAAGCAGAAATTTCTCAGCATTTACAACTCTCATGATTTGCAAGTGGTTAATTCCCCTTTCCATGGTAATTAGACTAATAATATAATATGTCCGTGCCATGTAGTTATTAATATTCTTGTGCTCAAGCGGAAGACATGATGCGGCTAACAGGGTTCACTTCTAGGTGTCGAGGTTGATGTCGCGGGAAGATCTTATCATAGCGAATTGATAACTGCAGAAGATGTGAAGGATAAAGAAAAAGCATACAAAAGAGAAGAAGGAGGATACTTGAAGGGAAATATATATACGTTTAAGATTCCTCAGGTCACTGATTACTGTGTTTTTTACACTTGATTTGGGTCATGGGTTTTGGTTAGTTTCTAATTCTGTCGCATACATTGTCGTATTTCTTAACCTTCAGGTTGATGGTGGATCAAGTCTTTCAGTTAGGGTGATTTGGTCTCAGAAGTTGACATATAATGAAGGCCAATTCTGCCTCACTATACCATTCAGCTTTCCGCCATTTGTCAATGCCACTGGGAAGAAAGTTTCTAAAAAGGAAAAGATACTGTTGAATGTGAATTCTAGCATTGGCCGAGAAATTGTGTGCAAAGAAAGCAGTCATAGTCTAAAGGTAATCCCCAAAATATTTTTAAGCTTGATTCAGATTATAAAATACAAATCAAGCTGTTTGATACTGTGGTCTTTTAGGAGCTAAGGCGCGAGGTTGGTAAAATGAGCTTCTTATATGAATCAGAAGTAAAGACTTGGTCGAGTACTGACTTCAATTTCTCGTACACCGTGAGGCCCTCAGCCTTTTTTTTTCTCCGTTATTATTAGTAATTTCAACTAGGTTCATGAACCAACATATCAAGTCGTTGCTTGCTTCCTTTTTTAACAGGTCCAATCAAATGACTTGGTAGGTGGGATGATGGTGCAGTCACCAACCTTGCGAGATTTCGATGATAGACAGATCTTCTGCTTTTATCTTTTCCCTGGAAATAGCCAAAGATGGAAGGTTGGTTTGAGCTTTAAGATGCCACGCAATTGCTTACTTTTTTATACTATATTACGACAAACATTAAGCTAAGTCGGTGAAAAATGAGATTCAGTAATTTACCAAAGGCGTCGTGATTAACTCGAGTTTGTAATTACGGTAGGTCTTCAGGAAAGAGGTGATATTCTTAATTGATATCAGTGGAAGCATGAAAGGTGATCCTCTTGAAAGTGTAAAGAGAGCACTATTGGCTTCACTCTCCAAGCTCAGCCCGCAAGATTCTTTCAACATTATTGCTTTCAATAGTGAGACCTATTTATTCTCATCATTGATGGTGCCAGCGACCAAAGGATCAATACTAAAAGCTACTGACTGGATCAAGAATAGTTTAACTCCAGATGGTGGCACCAACATATGGGTTCCTTTGCAACAAGTATGCATATTTCCCCTAAATTTGTATGATCTACTGTATTAGCGTATCTTCTTGTTTTAACCTCAGTAAGCAAGATGTCTCTTTAAGGGTATTGTTGATTTTGCGTGACTGTTGACTAGGCTCTGAAGCTCTTGGCTGAAACTGTTGACTCAATACCCCTCATTTTCCTTGTTACTGATGGGACCGTTGAAGATGAAAGGGATATATGCAAATATGTCAAAGATTCTCTTACAAATAGACGGCCAATTTGTCCCCGAATATGTACTTTCGGCATAGGTAAGATTTTCTTATTTTACGTCTGGTTATTGAACAGTATGTGCACATGGTGCACTTTTATGTCACTTTTGTAAACAGCGTGAACAACTCTGTCCTTGTAGACGGAAATCTTGCCAAGGTTGGGAAACATTTGCAAGAGTACTGGTTCGTATGATATTGAACAGTAATGGATAACTTAACTAGCTCAGCTATTCCATAAACAGAGTATCTACTTATCTAGTAAGAGAACTTATCCAAATCAACTAAACTAATTCTCAAACAAATTTCCCAGTCTTGTTGATTTGGTGCTTTGCCATTTCCATTGAATGAGTGGCTCTCGACAATTTGTAACAAGCTACTGCTTGGAATTCTTTTAGGTACATACTGTAATCACTATTTCTTGCAAATGCTAGCACAGATTGGGAGGGGTCATTTTGACAGTGCATATGATGCAGGTTAGTAATATTTCTGTTCAGACAGAGAAGTTCTAATGCCAATCGGCCTATTTTCTGTCACCTGCTAATGCCAAGATAGAGATTGATCGGGGATTGAGAATCCCTTCAATGTTTATACTAATCACTTCTGCATCTCTCCAGATTCAGTCGATTTTCGAATGCAGAGATTGTTCAGAACTGCTTCATCAACCATTCTGGCCAATGTAACTGTGGATGCTTTGGAACACCTTCATTCGCCTGAGGTGCATCGTTCTTGTTACCAACACTTGCGATATTCTATCGTAATAGTATGACCATTGGCTAGATAGAGAGAGCCTATCTCCCTGGTTGCTTCTGACATATTTTCTTATCCTGTTTCCTTGCAGTTGCTTAATATTCCGGACCACTCTTCTGGGAGCCCATTGATTGTATCAGGCAGATATGGGCAAAGCTTTCCAGACTCTGTAAAAGTTAGTGGCACATTGGCAGACATGAACAATTTCTCGGTGGAGCTGAAAGTCCAAAAAACTAAAACTGTGCCCCTTGATAGGGTAATATCTCGTGGCATTAACATTTTCTTGCAACCATGCATATGTCCGTAAAATTT
>JANQBM010000001.1:13176143-13195944 GCA_025594535.1 Erythroxylum domingense | reverse complement strand
CCAATAATGCCAAAATTCACACACTCATTCACTATTCCAACTTTTGCTGAAAGTATCCCATTCGGGTCAACTTTGCATAAGCAATAATATCAAGAAAATCATGTATTTCTATAATACTTTCTTCTAGACAATTGTTCCTATGTGTCTTAAGTTTCTAATGATACCAAGATCATGCAATTTGATTTATTATTCTATGAGTTATGCTTAAAATACTATAGACTGTGTAAATTTAGAGTTTTGGCTAGAGCATGATCATACAGTCAAGTTGTACAACTCATATCTCTCAATCCTAATATCTTAAAATTAAACTTTATACCAATTTAAATATAAGAGAATAAGCTAAAACTTTTGTGAAGACACCTTAGACTAATTCGGCCTACATCAATACAGTTTATTCAATAACTACAGGACATGATTTCTGTCCCTGGTAGTGCTATAGCCTAAGCTAAGATTCAATTTCATGCCAATTTTGAAAGTCTTAGAGATAGAATTAAAATTCTACTTCTTCAAGAAAGTTGTAAAAATAAGTCTCAAGTTTAATTTCAATTAAGAATCAACTCATTTGGAAATTTATTTATCAAGATATAATCAAAATATTGAAGCATGTTCAATGAAAATTCTCCAGTTCATAACATTTCAGCACATTCCCTCACTTTGATTCAATCAATCTTTTTCCAATCAATTCAGATGGCTCTAAATTTTTATGGAGAGGACAAACAATGTCTTGGGAGTGTATTGGTTTAGTTTTTAAGTCATTTGGAGGTCGGAATACAAAGTTATAACAAAATGAATGAAAGATGTTCAAAATAATCTCTCAACAATAACCTTTGATGCAACCCTTTTCACTTCTCTCTCTAAAAAGCAAGTCTTCATCTTCTTCCTTTTTTTTTTTCCAGATTTTCTCACTTCGATCTTATTCAATTACCACATATAACACTTAAATCAACTTTTCTGCTTCTGCTTCAGCTCATCTTACTCAAACAAATAAAAAATCCAAGGTTCAAACTTAAACATCAAAAAGCAAACACTTAAATTCCCATTTTCTACACTTTCTTTCTATCTTTTGTATCTTTCTTCCCTCTTCATTCCACGTTTTTCTATTATCTTAATCCTTCTTAAAACACAACACCACACTGCTCTATGCTCTCTTTAACTCTAACCTCATTTAAATCCATCTCTAACAATACCCAAACATCTCTCTATCCTTTCTCACACTTTCTGCACATTTTTGTTTTACTTGAATCACTGAAACTCTTCTTCCTACAACACCACTCATGTATGCATTCATTTATATTCCTATACCACTCATGCATGCATCCATTTACAAACATTAAAACATCATCAAAATCTCATTTACACTACCCATACAACTCAAAACATAACTTACTTGCTTCAGAAAAATTCCAGAAATGGGGAGAGCAAATAAGAAGCTTCGTTGGATGAAACAATGAAATATTTGAAACCCAAATGGCTGAAGGGTGCAAGATGTTTTGGTGATAGATGAGTAAGAAGAGAGATGGTGTTCTAGGTGATGGAAAGCTAGGAGAAAGGTTTTGGTGGTGAGTGAATTTCGGTGGAGCCAAAAGCAACCGAAATTTTCTTACCTAAACATAACTTAGGTGACTTCATCATACAATGCTACATGTCACTCTTGCACATAGCCCATTTGTCATCAATGTAAGGATATCATTTGTCACTTAGTTATTTGTCCACATGTCACACCTTAATAGGTCAATTTGTCACACTTCCATTTGTCTCTTTTTAAAACATTTTTCTTAGTTCAAAAATGCTCCAAATTTTCAAAATTTTCTAAAATTCACCAAACGTTTCGAAATAATACTAATAGTCTCCAAATAAATTTTTAACCCAAATAACCCACAATTCACATTTTAATCGCATTTAACAATCAATTATACCCAGAAAATATCAATGAATGCATGTATAATTATTTTAATGTATCACAAATAAATATTCACATGTGTGTGAATATACTATGATGCATGAGCATGATATGCACTTGTAATTTCTCACTGTACTCTCAATTCACTATTTTAGGGTCTAGCCGTGAACATGGGATGTTACAGAAGGACTTTGTTGCATTGAATGCCTAAGGCATCAGCTCAGTCATTGTGTGGTCCATAGTTAAAGTCACTAACTTCAAGCTAAAGCCCTCTCTCTTATCCATGATGCAGAAAAATTAGTTTGGAGATTCACCATTTGAAGACCCTAACCTGAATCCATTAATGTTTTTAAAGTATTATAACAAGCTGAAGCTAAATGACATGTCTCTTAATGTGATCAAGCTTTTCTTATTCCTTTTCCCTCTAAGGGATAAAACTAAAGCATGGCTATAAACCCTTCTAATAGGATCAATCACTACTTAGGATTAATACTCCCACACATTTTTGGCAAAATATTTCCCTCCAGTAAAGACTATGAAGATAAGGAATCATATCACCACCACTATCCAGATGGAAGTCGAACCTTTATATAAGGTATAAGAGATATACAAGTTCTTGAGGTCCTATCCTATCATAATTTAGAGAAGTGTTTGATTGTTTAGGTCTTTTATAATGTGACGACCTACACACAAAGATCTTAGTAGATGTCCTCACTAAGGGAGCTTTAATGAAAAAGACAGTGGATGAAGCGTACAACCTCATAAAGGATATGGCTTAAATCACTACCCATGATTAAGCCAGAGAGCCATTCCTAAGAAGATTTCAGGTGATCTGGATATTTTGAATCTTCTTGCTATTAAAGTGGATGTTTTGTCCCAAAAAATTGATATTATGAATGTTAATATTGTCGATGCTACTAACATGATTTATAGAATATATAGATATTTAGGACATTTAGCTAAAGATTGCTAGTTGGGAAGCCAAATTGTTAATAACACCTTTTTAAAACAAATTAATTTTTCTCAACAAGAAGAATGACCTATTTTCAAGCATTTATAGTCCTAGTCGAAGAAACCACTCCATTGTATCTTATGAAAACAAGTTTAACCTTATACCTCAAAATAGGCAACCACTTGGTTTCCAAACTAGATAATTCATCCCCTCCACAAAAATCAGACTTAGAATTTCTTTTTTAAAAACTCCTTACTATTCAATATAAGTAGAGAATAAATAATTCAAGGAGGAGAATATGAATCTTAACTCTAAAGTGGATTCTATATCTACCTACAACATGATGTTCGAAACACAAAATGCTTAACTCTACAAAAGAATTAAGAATCCTATAGAATACTATAAGGCTATAATATTGCGTAGTGGTAAGCTATCAGATAACCCTAAGGGGTGATAATTTAAAGATGGAGATAATGGTGAGAAAGAGAAATTAAGTGAGAAAGAAGGAGTTAGTAAAAAAAAGAAGAAGAAAATTAAGAATGTGAAAATGTTTCACCCGATGTTATGAATATTATATTGGTATCGGTTCCAGTATTGGATTTAGTTTTGGTTTGGTATGATACCGGTACTGCTCAATACCCAATACTATTTTGCATTCATTTTTAAAATTATAAAATTGACCCTAATTTTTAAAAAAATTACTTTTAGTAATATCAAATATTATTTATCATAATTATTTGTAACGTGTATCCATATTAGATAGAAGTTGATCAAGTTGTACTAATGAAATTGCTATTTTTGATAATCGTCTCATTAATATGGTTATCATCGTATATTATTAATTCCTATAATGCATTCGTGTTCGTTGGTGGCCATCTTTTATTATTAACAATTTTGATTCCTAATTTGGGACCCACCTTGCCAAAACTCTAGCATCTTAAGTTCTTAATAGCTTATATAAGAACAATTAATTTCAATTACTAAATCATTATATATTATTATAAGTAAGATTATTTTTAATTAATAAATCGTTATATATTTTACATGAACCTATATTAAACATAAAAAGGAAACTAAATATAATTGAGATTAATTTAATTTTTATTATTAAATATTATGTTATTGAAATGATTATGGAAACTTTTAATTTTATCTATTAAATACAAACAGTTAATGTTGGATAAGTTTTTCATGGAAAATATTTTAAAACTTATTTATTATGAAAATTAGTGTGTATATATATATATATATACACACACACACACACGTAAATTGTAGTAATATATATAATATATATACATAATTATGCATTAAAATATTGCTACAATTTATGTTGTATCTTGAATTTTATATATTTATTCAAAATAATTTATATTTATATTTTGTCTTATTTAAAATAATTAATATTATGTTTTAATTTTTAATTTCATTTCCTTAATTTAAATGTAAATATGAATTATTACATTGTAATAATTTATACTAAAGAATGAACATAATTTTTATTCTTTCTTAATTTATTAAAAAATATTTAATTAGTACATTGAAGAGATATTTAATCAAATTTATTTTTATAAATAGTTATTTCAGGTCACTATTTATATCATTACATTATGAACTTTTTTAAAAAATTAAAGATATATTGAATAAATAACTAATCTCTAAAGGATTTATAAATGAATCTTAAGAAGTTATACATTGCCGAGAGCTCTCTCTTTACAAAATTATAATAATCAACGTTCAGCCATTTCTTTTTGTACAATGAGAAAGAGCTATAGCTAGTACCCTGCAATACGCTAATCTATACTAATGAAAAAACCAATTTATGCATCCTTCAGTTACCACTTAAGTAGCTTCCTTTTGCACAAGTTCAAAAAGTCTTCTAACTAGACAAATTCGAGGGTTTATGAAAACATATGCTTTAGTGCTAGAACAACAAAATTCCTTTCAACGCCTTATGGTGATGCCCTAGTTTGCAGCCAAATTTTTGCTATAAGGTTGACGGATATTATGAGTAATGATTTTCTCTCTTCAACCTTATAATCTTTATGGTGAGTTTTTGACTTTGTAATTCCTTGCCTTAAAAAATTCTCCGGTTCCTTTCTTTATATGTGGCATATACCATACTTTTAAAAGCAATTTTGTTGATTAGGTAGTCTTCCTTGCAAGTCTTGCTTCTTTGACTAATCCATTATGTAGTTCCTAACTAATCTAATTATGGACTTAAGTAATTGCATACATTTTGTATCCTTTGCCAAATGGAAGAGGAGAAGTTGCAATTGAAAAATAAATAATTAATATATCATATTCTTACTGACAGAGAATGCAACAAGTTGATAGTTTAGTAATAATCCTTGGCCTATCTAAAGTATTTAATCTCATTTTGATAACTAAATGAAGGATGAAAAAGACTTTTGAAATTTCCTACTTGAACCATATAAGTTTGTATTGTTTAATTTTTAGAGCTCAAGTTCTAATTAACTAATGATATGATCTATTTTTGCATATCCACCGAGGGATTTCTCAAATATAGAATTGAATCTTACGTATTAACATTGAGCTTATGATATGGGATATTCCTCAGTATATTATATTAAAGTTTTTTATTGTACCAACTTGACTACCTCTTAGAGCATCTTTTATTGTTGATTCCTTAAATATTAGGGTTCTAAGATTAGTGAGCTTGTTAATACTAGTCCTATGTTGCACCAATTATCAAACCAAATCAAGGCTAAAAAATCACCAGCTTAAAGAAATGGAGCATGGTCCAAGAACTGTTAACTTTTGGCTTGACATTCTAAAAATTATTCTTTTTCAAATAATATATCTGGATCCATATTCATCCATAATGTATATTTGTCAACTAGGATTTTCTATGTCCTTTTTATCATTAAAACCTTATTTATGGTCCTAATGAAAATTATTCCCAGTTCCCCTTTATCCTTAGGCAATTAAAATTTATTACATGTCACTTTGGCTATTGTTTTCCTAGAAAGGTATCTCGAAAATAAGAAACACATCATCATCTTCTCTATTATTTTGATCAAGTTCTTAGGAAGCACCACATATGAGTACCAATATATATAGACATATTTCCACTAAGTACTAATTCTTTTTTATATCCTTTCAATTAGGGGTAGAAAGTCCCAATAAGTTGGTCTCTTAGAGTTGACATGAATATCTTAATAAGTGAACGAGGGCTTTATGATTTTAAGTCCTGTCATGTTACAGAGCCAGCTTGAAAGATGATTCACTTTTGTAAAAATAAATATTTAAATCTTATCCTTGTTAGTAGAAGGACTTGATATCTTCTTGAAAGTGCAGGTAATTCTCATTTGGGTTATCACTAAGTTAGGATTAACCCTTAAGAAAATGAGTAAGTTATTAGTAAAAGATAAGCTATATATCCTCAGCTTTTTACATTTGTTGTGATATTTTAATCTCCATTCCCAACTTATACACATGACCAATCAATGTAGTTAAGTACTTCAATGCTTGTAATAAATAGATATGGAGAGATTTGATCACCTTACCTCAAACCTTTTACATCATTAATTAATTTAGTTAGTTCCTTATTCACGAAGATACTATACGAAATTAATGTGATGTAATGCTTTATCCAAACAATGTATTTTGATGGAAAATCAAATGCCTTTAGGGTATGTAATTTAAAGTTCTAGTTGATAGATTTAAAAGCTTCACAAAAGTCAGTCTTGATTGCAAAACTCTTGAATGATTGATTTCTATTATAGTTCTTGAAAGACTATTAAAGAAGCAAAATATCATCTCCAATTTGTCTTCCTTAAATAACATCTCCCATGACAGATTAATGAGTGGTTTTAATGCTTCCTTGAGTCTAGATGCAATGATCTTGTAAATTTTGATATAGTAAGATATAAGTATGAAGTCCTTAAAAGAAGTTAGATTTGGTATCTTAGGAATGAGGCTTATAAAGGCATTATTAACTTCCTTTAACATCTTACCTTGATTGAAGAACTTTAGAATAGCTTTAATGCCTAAATGCTTAGTGTAAATCCATATATTTTTTGAAGAAATAATGGTTGAGTCTATCTGGTCTAGGGGCTTTATTTGGTTTAAGCTCAAATAAAGCTTTTCCAAATCTTTAGTATTGAAGGGCTTGAGTAATATAACATCTTCTTTCCTTATGATATATTCATTAACAAAAGACTTTAATTCCTATAAAGAAGAATAACATATAGAGGAAATGTCAAGTGAATTTATAAACTTTGTGTGTTTCCTGTAAAATCTTAGCTTAAGAAAAACCAAATTTCCATTTCTTTTATGGACAATGTAATCTTGCTAATGCTTTTCTTAAGAGAAAACAATTATAAAAAAATTTGGAGTTCTTATCCCCATCTTTAAATAGATTATTAATATTTTCTTTAAAATAGAACAATTTACTTTTAAAGGTCGAATGAAGTTATGCAAATATGTTTTTTCTTCATTTTTTTTAGTGATATCATCAGGTATTTTTATATATTATATTGAGCCTAAATCAATTTTTCTCTTGCTTTAATAATTACCTAATGAGTTTGTTAAAGCTCTTATGATTGAGAGTTTCAAGCTCCTCTTTCACCATTTATAATTTCTTCATACAGATATATTATGATAGCTTCTTCAATCCCTTCAACTCTAACTAGGAAATTATTAAAGTGAAAGTGATCTTTCCTATAATATATCAAGGTTAGGATATATATTTCAATAGAAGTATGGTTTGGAAAAAGGGGATAATTGAATAAGGGCTTGATCTATGGGAATATGGTTAACTAGCGATCATTCGTAATGGATCTATCAAGTTTCTTTATTATAAATCATTTACCACTTTGCTCGTTTCCCTATTTGAAGAAGTGTCCTTCCATCTTTAGATTAATTACCTTTATATGGTTTACACAATTCCTAAAACCATCATTAAAGTTCCTCAAGATTATAGTCCCATTTACTTCAAATGGATAAAGGGTGATGTTAAATCCTTAGGAAATAGTTATGGAGCATCCATGTTATCATGAATTTCCTTCAACTTATTCCATAGAGGATTCCTTTAAAAAGCTAAGCTAAAATCGTATATAAATGTAACATGAAAATTGATTTTCTCTTTCAACATTCTTTTGATATATAAATGGATAAGTTAGTATGTGATGATAGTTTGCAAAATCTCTATTATGTTAGGATCATAAGTAACAACTATTCTACCGTTATAGTGAAAATTGTGATTAGAGATGATTAATTAGTGTTTGCTCAAGAAATCTTTCTTCTTCTAATTTTTCCTATTTAATCTTAATTTCTAGAAGACCTATTAGCAAAGGTTTGATATTTTATAATTCATACCGAACTACTTATTGTTTATTGGGGCTATTGGGCCCTAACATTCTATAAAAGGATTGATATCAAAAAGGGTAAGAAGTTTTAAAGCTTTTAGCTATTTTTCTTGTTTGACTTCCTTCTAATATAAACTTTGAAATCATTACCTACATTGCTTTCCTATTTCTTCCCTATTTATATTCTTATTATTCAGATTTCATGATATATTTGCAATTAAGGTCTCCTATTTAGTCTCTGACCTAGTCAATTGAGCTCCAACATCCTTATCCACTATTGTGGCTAAAGTTTCAACACATTCTGTCAACTTAACCTAATTCTAACTAAGGTCTTTTTGCACAAAAACTTCTTCTTCTCTAGGAAAATAAATTTTCATAAGTTTATAGTAGTCACCTCTCTGAAATTTCTTGCCTATTGGTACCCTTTTTTTACCTTGATGAGATAAATTAGGTCTCCACTGATAAGATACTTTTAAAAAAATCCTTAAATAGCTTATGATTTTCTCTGATCCTCATAATGGTTTTGATGATATTAACCACCATACATATTACGACATAACTCACTAGTTTCATACCTTCAGTGACCCATACAAATTAGTTTCCTAATATAGCTTGGAAAATGGTCTAGGCCCTTAGTACACCATATTCTAAAAACATATTATGTATATTGATCTATAAAGGAATTATCTAAATGGATGTTTGGCTTCCATTTACGGAGGAATAAAAGATTATTATAATAGTGCCAAGGAACTGCCTCTAGAATTTTTGGAGCATTAGATTTAAAATCAATATTAAGCAAAAAGAGGTTTTCTTCATTGATAACACTTCCTTTAAGCCCAAAATTTTCCATTGGTATGTATGCCTAAGTGCTCAATAATAGATAGGTTAGATTCTTGGCCATAAAGAAACAAACTAAAATTGATGTCCCTTTTGATGCTCCATCATTTAGAATTTCCATTGGGGAAGCTATTATGTTGTTTCCTTTAAGGAATTTAATAGGGAAATAGTAAAATTTTTCCTAAGGGGATGAATCCCCTATTACCTAATACTAGAAGGTTTTGGTGACTAACCGTGGTCATTTTACTGAGTAGGGCAATTAGAAAGATAGTTAAGATAGTTAGGCAAAGAAGGGGTGGTTTAAGTAAGGGAGGAGGGTTATAACAAGCAAAACATGTTAAATATGGGAGTATAATTGTAGTCAAATATGCATTTATAAAACATCCTCATACTTAAACTATTTCTTGTTCTCAAGCAAATCATAATCTAAATTATTAATTTTACAACATTGCCTTAATTAATTATGACTTGTCCATCTATATTCTACATCATCGTATCATATTAACCAATTAACGTATAATTATAATAAAATTGTCCTAACGTAACTTCATAAGCCAATATCACTAGTATTCAAATCAATAATCTTTTCTAATCAAAAACACAATTTTATACCCTCAATAAGGTTTTAATCAATGCAGTTAAGTGTTTAGGGTGAAAGTGTAATAAATCTTAAATCAATACATAGTAGAACTCTCAACTATAAGCTTGTAGTGTTACCACATCTCTAGGAATAAAAGTCAAAAGGTCTTTATAAGGTTGTAATGGAGCTTAGGTAAGGTATGATTGAGATAATAAAAATGTGATAAATTTGAAGGAAATTTACTAAAATGATATTACACGAAACTTGTTCACAATATACATGTCCTTTCATTATAAATTTATTGGTACTATACATTTTTTTTCTTTTTCTATGCTCGTAAATTTTTATTCTCTAAAAAAAATTTAATCAATATTTTCTAGGGATGGCAGTCTTAGCCTGGCAGGGCCATAACTCTGGCCCTGGCCCGAAGGAAATGTACAAAATAATGTCGTTTTGTCAATTTTTTTAAAAAAAGTGTAGACGGTCAACCCATGGTGGGGTCAGGCCACGAGCACCCAGCCTGACCTATTGTCATCCCTAATATTTTCAATTATTCATCATGCACCATAATTAAAGAAATATTAGACCTTTCAAAATTTCAAGTTTCAATCATTCGAGTAATGTATATAACCAGGGTTCAAAAAAAATAAAAAGGCTTAAAAGAAAAATAGGATAAAATAATTAACTCCTTCTCTACACTTAAAATTGTACATTGTCCTTAATGTACACAATATAAGCACGTAAAAATCAAAAGGGAAGAAATGGAGTTTGGTGCTTCCCAAAGTAATAAAAATTTCTGATTTCTAATTTCGATGAATTTGGAATTGCCCATCTGATATTAGATTCAAACATCCGTGCAAAATATAAAGAAAAAGGATAAAAGATAAAAAATTAAATTAACAAAAATAATTAAGAAATATTAATGTGCAGAAAAAAAGAAAGAATAATAAGAAAGATACACAATTAAAGAGAAAAAGAAAAGATACAAAATATAAGCATTTCCCTCAATTATGTTGTGATGCAAGCCTATCCAACAATGGAGGGTCCTCGGATCAATGGTCCTCAGAAGGTGAAGGAGCTACTAATGAACTAACCTCACCAAATGACAGAGTTTGAAAATCAATGCCTTGATAGCTTGCCATCAACAACAATAACTCTCCCATCCATCTAACAATTGTCTTGAGCTTTGTTATCTACTCTACAAGCTTCGCCTACTATGTCTTTAGTCAAGCTATCATTATTTGGTCCAAGCGAGATGTCTGCACTCTTGGTACTTTTGGGCTATCCTCTTTTGGTGCAATGCCTCCTATTTGGGATGGCTGTGAATGTAGCTGCAGTGGCTCCTTCCTAGGTCCTCCCAACATTGCTGGCTCGTTAGGATACCCAATTAAGTAGTAAATATCCCTTGTGGATCCCCGTCATCTGCAAATCATATGTATATGCTTCATGACTTCCAAATTAAGTGCAATTATAGTAGTGACTCACCATATTGGGGGAAGTTTGTTGAAGACCCTTATCTGTTATGCCAGTCTCGACACTTAAGGTGTGATACAAATTGTTTCGATCTTTCTCATGCCCAATAAATTGGGCAAGCATGTGCCCTAGGTAGATCAACATCCTCTCACTCATATTCCACTGTGACTCCCCAATTGAATTGCAACTTTTCTCAAACTTACACAGACAGTTACACGGGCGTGTATCTAATCATGTAAGTCTACACCAGCGTGTAACTCTCAGTAAACATGTGCAACGTGAAAATTAAATGGAAAAACTTAAAAATTTTGCACTTTAAAGTTATAAACCTTTAACACATATACCCTAACACTATAATTATGCACAATCATATGAAGATGCTTAATGTTCTATCCTAAAACACATCGAAACCTAAATAACTCTTATTCTAATCATCAAAATAAGAATAAAATAACATGGAATTTAAAATAAAACCTAAATTAATTCAAGAGTTGCCTCCCCATGTAGCGCTTGTTTAACGTTTTTAGCTCGACGTACCTTTCATGCTTACCATCTTCTAGGATCTATTATTAGTTGCTTACTTCCACCTATTTTTTCATATAGTGGTTTTGTAGCCTGTAAGTAAGTTACATGTTACAAGAAAATAGCGAAGAAACAATTTATCAAATTAATAAATCCAATTAATTGCAATAATGCCCTTTTCAGTGACAAACTATTAATAAAGTAAGGGATAACAAAACTCCCTGAATCGTTGATTGGCTTAAGCAAAATTTCCTCCAAAAAGTAGGATCCATCTATACTCAAGGTGACTACTAATGATTCATCACCAGTTCCCTCAATTGGCTCCTCCTCTTGTTCTTCTTCATCCATATTTGCCCACTCTTCTGCTTCCTCTTCTTGGGCAAAGACTTCTTCCTCAACTTCTTCAATTATCTTTTGTCACTTCTCTACTTCCTCTTCTTGGATAGAGGCTTCCTCTTCCTCATATTCTTCTTTTACTTCCTTTGTTATATATTCTTCTTACTTTTATAAAACGATAGTTACCTCCTTGTCTTCTTAAAATTTAAGTTCATTTATGAACCAACCCTTATCTCTTCTTCATTATAAGATGTTAGTAAGCTCAAATAGTATATGGTATTAAAATTGATATATTTAGGTGAAAGAAGATCTCTCTTCGAATTCACGTTGGCGAGCTACCCTTTTAGCAAGGCATTTGATTATTTTATATGTAGTATTTTCTTCTTGCTGTTGTTATTATGAATATTCAGTTGGAGCATAATCATTTCATCCATAAGCTTAAGGGTTGCTCCGCTCTGAATTATAAGTATTCTTGTATAAATTATTTGGAAGCCATTTTTGTATGCTTGGTTGCTTCCACATGTAAGTCAATGCTTGGCATCATGATTGTAATGATTACTCCCACAAATGTTGCAACAAAATATAGATATCGGTTGATCTTTCGAAAACATATCAGGAAACCTCTCTTTCCAATATGATGTTACATATTGCAATGATATATCATAGCTCTCAAGAGAATACTGTCTGCTCTATCCTTCCATTGTGAGTTGTGACTATAGCGATGAATCTCAAATCCCATCAATAAACCACGAACATATTGTGAACGTACAAAAGTTTCAAAAGTCAAATAAATGAACAAGTTAAAAATAAAATAAAATAAATACAAAGACTAATGGTTAGATTAATAAAAGTTAGGCTTTCCTAATATTATTGTTCTCGGTAACGATATCAAAAACTTTATTGTCTAGAGTTAAGGTCAATATTAAATTTATCACAAGTGTACGGTGTAGCTGTAGCTAGCACAAGCAAGTACTGGTCCATCCTACGAATATGGTAAAAACTAATAGTTACCCTTTTTCTATTGTCTAGCCTAGAGTCAGATTGTTGGTTTTTAATTAAAATTAAACTAAGATTGAAACCGAAAATGAACACAAGATAAAGGAATTTACTTATAAAAATCGATATAAAATAACAATGTCTAGGTAATAAATGCCCCTACGAATCATTAAATAATTAGCCTTTTATCATGAAATTATATTATCGATTATTACACCCTGAAAATTCATATCTTATGTTAATATCTCTTTCAAGACTATTAACAACTAATCTATCAGTTGATTAACATAAATCTTTCTAGTTAAAACTCTTAGCATTTTATTATCGATTTATTAATTCTGCTATTAGGTTTAACTATAATGTAGAGGATTTATGCCAACCTATCTCTAGGTTTCCTTGCAACTCCTTCCAATTATGGTTAATTTATTCATACAAGAGAATTTTCAAATCTCAATCATATGAAATCAAATCATGTACTAATATTCTAAGTATATTAGAATGAAAATAAAATGTATAATTGAATCACAATATATTAATCAATATAATTACATTGAATAAAAGATTAAAACATATTGTTATCATAAAGTAGGGTTCATTACACCTAGACACTAACATGTTTAGTCACTCATAGAAAATGATATTAAAGATAAACATGCAAAAAAACCGATAGAAAAGAAAGAAATAATAATTTTAAATATCACTTTCTCTTTTATTGAATCTTCTTGCAAGTATGGACTTGATGTTGTTATCTAATGGATCTTTTAACGTATTCTTCATGTTTTTTTCCATCCCTTTATCAAAATTGTCACCTTTCTAGGTGTTTTATATCTCAAAACTGCTTAATAATTTGGATCTCCTAATTTGTCTCCGTTTACGTCCTTTTATAGTAAAAATTAAAGTTTCTAGGATATGTAAGATCATTTACACGGGCTTGTGAGAGACCGTGTCTAATTTAAAAACACCTGAATTTGCAATTTCACACAAGCATAAAGACTTACATGGGCAACATACACGGTCGTGTATATGATACACGAGTGTGTAACTTTACACTACCAGAACTTAAATTCTTCAATCCTCACATGTTTATAGAGACTTACATAGTTACTATACACGATTGTGTAAATCCTTAGTTGCTTCAAATTTTTATTCTATGACATGATTCATTCGAATTCTTCTCCCTTTGTTCCATGAAGCTAATTATAACCTACAAATGCATAATAAAACTATGAAATATCAAACAAAACATGTTAAATATGGGTTTATAATTGTAATCAAATATGCATTTATCAACACTCATAAATATTTAGAAAAAAAACAAAAAAATGATAAAAGAAAGTAAAAAAAAGTAAAAAAAAGAGAGACAAATTTGATTTATAATGATTTGATCAACAACCATTGGCTTACGTCTACTCCACAAGCTTCGTTTGAAAATTTACTAACATTTCCTTTGGGGGATGAAGAGCAATACAACATCTTCTTCATTATAAAAGAAAAAAATCCTTACAACTATCTTACTTTTGCCGTAGGTGAAGAGTAACCTTTCATAAATCTTGTTCTAGGTAAAAAACTCTTATATGTCACATCAAGCAATTTACAAAATCAGAACAAGTATACCACTCAAAACCTCCTCTTACTCACACTAGTAAATAAAGGCTCAATATGTCTTATATAATGCAAGCATGCATTCTCTAGCCTCTTAAGACTTTTAGCAATTCTCTAATATACTCAACTTACTAGCAATTCACCTATGATCTACTCATACTCAAAATAATCTAAACAGTCATTAAAAATAAAAACTAACCACCGTAATAACTAGTAATAGTAGCATTGGTCACGCAATGCGCGAAAAAACTAACAAAATATATTTTTAAAAGACATTGATAATTAACTACATTGTCATATTGTTCTAACTAGTATACCAAAACCTAACACTAGTTGCTTAAATCACCAAATTGGTTAACCAGATTTCTTGAAACAAGTTTTTCAAAACTTTTGTAGTTCTTTCAAAACTAAAACATATTATTTTGACAAAAAACTTGATTCAAAAATATTTTTAAAAGTTCTCCAAAAGTTAATTCAAAGATCAAGAAGTTTTCTTTAAAGATTAAAATAAAATCTTTCTTTTTATTATGGAAGAATTTATGCATCCTATGTGTAAATGATCATATAATGATTAAGTTACTACTTTATTGAAATGAATAAGATAAGGTTACAAAAAATAAGGATGTTATTTTGGCTCGGCCTGTCCGATCTGGCTCAATTTTAACCCGAATTGATTGATCAACAGGCAAGCCACGGGTTAAAAGTGGTTAGCCCAATCGGGCCACGGGTCGAGCACGAGCTAACTCGTGGCCCGACCATTAATTTAAAAACGATATTAATTTTTTAAAACGACGTTATTTTTAATATTTTTTTAAAAAATATTAAATAGGTTGAGTTGGCCCAACAAGTCACAGGCCACATTATGCGCCTATCCTATTTCATGTGAATTTATCTATTTAATTTTTGTAGTTTCATTGATTAGATAGATAAATGCTCGTAAATCAGGTAATTACAGAATAATGAACATGTAATTTGTTCCCAAAAAATCGCAGACCAAAATCTGCTGCATTTATTTCAAGTTGGGTGGTCCTGTTAACAAAATTCCGGCTGGATTTGAATATCCTGTAATTGTTTTGTGCAGCGATAAGAATTAGCTTCAAATGGTTCTTCGTTTTTCCTCCATATTTTTCTTCCTTCTGATTTCCGTGTGCTTCCCGGCCAGGTAAACAGTGATTTTAAAGATTTTTTTTTCATTTCCTGTTCCGATAGCTAAGTTTTGTTTGGTTTCGGAAAAAATTTGCTATAATGAATTTGAAAAGAAAAGATTTGCTGCCTTTTGAAGATCAAGTAATGTATGAAGTCTTTTGAAGATCATGTAATGTATGAAGTCATTGTTTTGAAAACTTTCGTTGGTCCTCCCACTTCTTTCTCCTAACCTTTTCGTTTTCTCAAACATTTATTCATATTCTTATTGATGTTGAGCAGTCATAGATGCCTACAAAATGCAAAATTTAGACTTCCCCGATTTTTGTTTTTAGTTAGATCTTTTTCAGCAGGATTTTTATAATTTTCTGTTGGTTGATAGTATAGTTTTTGGTTTGGAAAATTGTGCAACTAGTAAGAGCTTAATCTAGCTTAAAGAGCTTAATGGTGGGTTAAGGGTTTTATCTTGTATTATGATTTGGGATGATGATGGTTTGATGTGTGTTTTGCTGACAGATTGTGATTTCATTCAAGAAGAGTGCTTCAACCAAATCTGTTGATATTTTCTTTTCTGCTATGGTGATGCTCTGTGAATGTAGGTCTTTAAACAATGGCAATGCAGGGAAAGAAAGAACCTTGGCTATGATAAAGCCAGATGGTGTGTCAGGTAATCACACTGAAAAGATAAAGAAGGCTATTTTGGAGTCTGGTTTTGGCATTGCCAAGGAAATAGTCACTTCATTTAATGAAGATAGTGCTTCAAGATTTTATGCTGAACACTCTTTGAAAAAGTTCTTTGTGAGTCTCATCGAGTACATTACAAGGTATTTTCTCAATTATATATCAGCGCCTTTAATCTACTGAATTTTGAAATTATGGTTTCAGCACTTACACTAGTTGCTTTAATTTCTCAGTTTTTGTCAGAACTTTGGGACCTATGTTCTAACAAACCATAGAGAACGTTATGGTCTTGAAAAGGTTTCTCACCAATTCGTGTTATGAGCTTAGCTAATATAAGTCAGTTCTGACTTTTTTGCATTAATATCAGTTGTGACCATCAAGTTGTCAATTATTTCAACGTATAATTTTCTTGTAACAGTGGTCTACACTCTCAACGAATAATGGTATGAATTTTGTTTGTGGCCTAGTAAAGCTTCTCAAAGGCTCCTTTTGTTATCCTGAAAGGCTAGTACTAAGAACCTTACGAAAATTTGTTTGATCATGTTGATGGGTGTATCTCAATTGCTATATGCCTTTCATGTATGAAGTTTCTAGTGCAAATCTGATTATCTTACTGCTTTAGCATATGAACTACGGGTTTTGTACAACAGGTATTATTCTCCTTTCCTTTGACAAATAGCTTTTATCAGGGGCCAAGTTCTAGTTATGGTATTGGAGAAGGAAAATGCTGTTGCTGACTGGCGTTCTTTAATGGGACCAACTGATGCACAAGAAGCTAAGATTTCTCATCCTAACAGGTTATTTTTATTCTGTATTTTGTGGTGGTTTTGTATACCTTGTGTGTCCACTGTTTTATATAGGTCTCTTGCATTTTACATTCAAGTGATAGCTTTACAATGATTTTTTTGTCCAAGTTTCATTGAAATCCCTATTAACCACTTCTGTTTTCAGCATCAGAGCAATGTGTGGGCTTAACATAGAACAGAATTGTGTTCATGGTTCAGACTCCCTTCAATCAGCTCGAAGGGAGATAGCATTTTTCTTTGGAGATATGTCCTCGGGTAGTGTCAATTTTTTTAATCTTAAATTATATATCTGTGTTAATTGTAGGATATATTTACTCAAGTTCTTCCTTTCCTTTTGGTCATTAAACTCTTGTGCCATGACATTACCATGGGGCCTTGGTTCTAATTTGCCTTTTTGTCATGCAAATTAACTTTGGTTGCTCGTATTCACCTTTGATAGGGGAAGAAGTTGAATTTCATGATGAACTCTGATTCACTAGTCCTACAGAATTGCATAGCTATGATGTCGTCATCAGTTATTCAGATTTCTGCCTGCTTCTACACCAATATTCCGCTTCTGCTTTTGCTGAGTTGAGGAGTTTAAAAAGTGAGTACAATGGAAGTATTTGGATGATAATACTGGGTACATGCAATGTTGTAGTCATACAAGGTGCCTTAAATTATTATCCCATAAACCTGTTTATGATTTTGACCTCAACAGAGCATTCTATAGGTTTTGAGGAACATGCCAAACCGTTGCCTGTTGATGCTTATATTTGGTGGCTTAGTTTGTATTTGCAACTTTAAGAAGACAACATTACCTCTTCCATATAAAAGCATTGGTCCATTAGATATTCAGGTCTATACGTGCTTTTGATGAGAATACTAATTTAAAAATTGAGGAGGGTTGTCCTTGTCGGGTGTTTAATTTTAGAGTTTGAACAGAATGTTATGTACTTGATTCATAGAAGTTTGGCCATGCCGGCTTTCTTGCATGCAAGAAGCAGCTTCAAAGCTGATTGTTTCAAGTTTCCACTCGTGTTATTTGACTTAGCTTAGATATCAGACGGAGTGTGAACTGTAGTTGTTTATTCATTTTCGTTTGGACGAAAGGGTCATATTTTCTAAGAGTGTAGATAAATTCTATGAGCATCAATTCTGCTAATTACAACCAGGTACAGATAGACTCGTGTGTACACATATTAATTAGTAACTCTACTAAATACTGTAATAACCTCCCTAAAATATCAATCCTAAGCCACTATTTGGCATAGAGGAAGCAAACAAAGTAGTGGATTAGATAAATTTTGTTTCAACAGGTGTAGATTTGTCACAATATTACCATGATTAGCTTATACCTTGTCTCATTACTTAGCAATTTCCAACAAACCCATTTTAGTAGTTAAAATCGCAGATTTACGATGTGCTTAAGCACTAACTGGGAAACACGATGATCATCAGTCACATGTTTTACATAATTAAGGTTAACAGCTGGGTTAAGACGGCTCATGCATTGGGCAATGCCATTAAGTTTTAACTTCTACTTTCATTGAAGATGGTCTCTTTCTGCTGTCGTCATCGAGTTAAGGTTTAGAGAAGCAAAACGCAGAGCATTGCAGCTGAAAATGAAGAATATGTATGTGATAGTAATCAAAATGTAATACATTAACAAGGTCCTAGTTAGGGGCAGAAATGAGGGGTTTAAGCATTGTCTTTGAGAGACAAGCTGCAAAATTTTAATTTGTTAACGTGAGTAGGAGGATGATTATGCACTGAAATCCTGATGTTTTCGGGGACACTGGTGGAAGATGAACCATTTTCTTAGTCTAAATTCAATACAATTTGTTTATTAATCTGCCAGAGATCCATTGAAACGCGAGCTAGTCAAATTTGAAGCATGATGGTCACCACTCTTCTTCCTGAATGATAGAGCGCCACATCATACAAGGTCTTTAGTTTATGTTGGACGAAGAGTGTTAACATTCCATAACTAGAAAGCTTTGCAGATATAGCATGGTTCCTGAACCCTTAGACATCTAGTAGATGCGAGAACTCACATGACTCTAGTCTTTTTTTCGCTTTCTCATCTTGGTATGATCAATTTTGCCTAGTTACTTGCATCTCGAGGTGGTACATTTAAAATTTAATGCAAAAGTTCAAAACTTTCAGGGTTTAAGCACCATAGTGACGAGCTAGGTGACGATATATATAAAAAAGATATATACTTTGTGTGTCATTTTAGCTGTTTTCTTTAAATTAGGAAGGCAGTATGGCCATTTTAATGCGACTGAACGACGTCCACAGAATGCTTAATCGATGAAAGCATTGGAGGAGCTCTGGTAACTTCCTACACGTAGCTCATTGTGTTCCAAAACTGTGCTTAATCTTTGTGATGATCAATGCGGGATACTTGCATATAATATAATGCCACGTCAAAGTCACACGAGCGACAGAAAGACTGTTTACGTGTACAGCATGTAAAGCAATCACACTAGTTTAGATTAATCTTTGAATCGTACTTCTAAATGCCGCAACTCATCATGCCTTCTCATATCCGACTAAGGAAGCAGGGGCAAGAAAGGAACACTTTTTAGCTATGCTAGTAATTAAATCAATGCCTGTACTAATTAATCATGGATATTACGTAGAAAAGGAAAAAAA
>JANQBM010000001.1:13103401-13118168 GCA_025594535.1 Erythroxylum domingense | reverse complement strand
GTCTAATTCTGATCTTAAGAGTGTCAATTTTGATCATGAATCTGAGAAAGTGTGTAGGCATGAACAGTGAATTTGCAGAACACTGAAGATGAATTTTATGAGCTTAATTTCATTGTGTGGTTCCAAATGGTTCTAAATAAAATGGGCCAATTTTAGTTATCGACTTTCTGTACTTTATGTTTCATCGCTGTAATGTAAATTGTTTCGTTTTCAGTTAAGTAAACAAAATGTTTTGGAAAAAAAAAACTGGGCCCAAATTAATGACGATTGAGAAGAGTATCTTAAAAAAAATAAAAATAAAATGTGTACCGGGTTTTAATTGTTAAGTGATGTGACATGCCACCCTCGCGGGGCACGGACTCGGGTATCACTATCGATATCGGGTTTGGGTCCAGCGACAGTGGGGTGCTACATTTATGATGGGTTTAACTAATTTACCAAAATCCTTTTGGGGGTATGCACTTGAAACTTTTGTTTGTGTATTAAAAAGATTCCTATCTAAGTCAATTGATGTTAATCCATATGAGATATGGACTAACAGTGAACTTTATCTTTCTCATATAAAAGTTTGGGTTTGTCCTGCTTATGTCAAGTGGATTCTTAAGCAAACTATAGAATATTAGTTCTACCATGTTTCGGAATAAAAGGTGTTTGTTTCAAAACATGCTGTCTTTTTAGAGAAAGAGTTTCTTCTAAGAGAAGACAGTAGGAGAAAAATTGAACTTATGGAAGTTCCAGATGCTCAAACAGACACAGATCGACTGCTTGGACCTGAGACTATTGTTCATAAAGATGAAACAATAGTTCAACCTTCTGACATACAAGAAGTTTGTAGGTTGGGTAGGATACGTCATGATCCTGAGAGATATGGATTTCTCATAAGTGAACTTAATGACATATTGCTCATAGGAGATGACGAGCCTACTACCCATGAAGAGGTTCTGAAGGGTTCAGAATTTGACAAATGACTTCCAGCCATGAAATCTGAAATGGATTCCATGTATAAAAACCAAGTACGGAATTTGGTTGACCCACCCGAAGGGATAAAACCCATAAGATGCAAATGGGTTTTCAAGAAGCAAAATGACATAGAGGATAATGTAGTTATCCATAAAGCTAGGCTTATAGCTAAAGTTTATTATTAAAGGCAAGGTGTTGACTATGACAAAAAGTTTAACCCATTAGCTATGATTAAATCCATTAGGATAATCCTAGCCATTACCACTCATTATCATTATGAGTTATGGCAATTGGATGTGAAGACGACTTCCCTAATGAAAACTTAACTGAGGATGTGTATATGACATAACCTAATGGTTTTATATCCATAAATGGAGAGAAGGTTTGCAAACTTAAAAAATCCATTTATGGATTAAAGCAAGCATCCAGGAGTTGGAATATCCAATTTGATGAGACAATCAAAGAGGTTGGTTTCTCACAAAATCTGGATGAGTCATATGTGTATAATAAGGTTACTAGGAGTGCAATCATATTGCTTGTACTATATGTAGATGACATATTGCAAATAGGAAACGATGTCTCAACTTTGCAATTAGTAAAAATTTGGTTAGTTAAGAACTTCTCTATAAAAGACCTTAGAGAAGCAACTTATATGTTAGGGATAAGGATTTATAGAGATAGATCTAAGAGGTTACATAGTCTTTCTCAGTCTACATACATAGACAAGATGCGAAAAAGGTTTAGTATGGAGCAGTCCAAGAGAGGTTATCTTCCCATGGTATGAGGGATTACACTCTCTAAATCTATATGTCCAAAGACACAAGATGAGAGGATTTGCATGAGTTTAATTCCTTATGCTTCGACTATAGGATCAATCATGTACGCTATGTTCTGTACTAGACCTCATGTGTTGTATGCTCTAAGTGTTACAAGCAGATATCAGTCAGACCCTGGTGAGGTTCATTGGGTGGCTGTCAAGAATATCCTTAAGTATTTGAGAAGTGGTTGTCAAGAAAATCCTTAAGTACTTGAGAAGAACTAAAGTTGTATTCTTGGTATATAGAGAAAGTGACCTTGTAGTAAGCGAGTATACTGATGCTAGCTTCTAATTTGATAGGGATGAATCTAGATCCCAGTCTGGATATGTATTTGCATTAAATGGTTGTGTAGTCAGTTGGAAAAGTTCCAAACAAGAGACGACAGCTGAGTCGAAGACAGAGGCAAAGTACATTGCAGCTTCATAAGCGACAAAGGAAGCGGTTTAGATGAAGAAGTTCATCATAGAACTTGGTATGGTTCTGAGCATCACTAACCCAGTGCAGTTGTATTGTGACAATATTGCATCTATAATGCAGGTGAAGGAATCGAGGTCTCATTAGAAGTCCAAACATGTACTCAGGTGCTACCATTTGATTAGAGAGATCATTGGTATAAATGATGCCAAGATGGAGAGAGTTCCCACTAATCAGAATATAGCTAATCCGTTGACAAAGCCTATTTCCTAAAAGAGTTTTGTGTCACATGTACATGCCTATGGTATTAAATTTCAAGGCGATTGACTTTAGTGCAAGTGGGAGTTTGTTAGAGAAGTGCTCTAAAGGCTATCACCTTTAGCACTCATTGTACAAATCATTTTATGATTAATAAAGACATTTTTCATTATCTCGATGTTCATACATTTATGGATTTGAAGTTGATCTTAATTTGATTTGATAAAGTCCTTGATACAAAACATAGCATGGAGGAAATCATTATGAGATCATGATAATGGGATTCCTATCATGTGTAATTATGTCAGTATCTAAACTTTTCTAGTCATAGGATTAATGAGATAGGATATCATTAATCCGTATAGACTAGCGCATGTTATACTCCTTGATTAGATTAAGCTGTAGATCTCATAAGCTATAGACTTGATTTATTTAGAGTTATCATGTGGATGCTTACTAAGGATAGTAAGTACATTGGATTGACCTATTATGAGACAATCTTATGGATATTCTATTATAGTATCAATGATAGTCTTAACATAGCAATGGTGTAAGTATCCTTTGACTTGAAGTGCTCAAGGATATCTTGAATACTAATCTTATGCCTTAACTCCATTCATCAGTGCCTTTTAAAGGTTACTCATAGGGTGGTCATTGGGTGTAACTGGAGGTGTTAAGAGGTAATTGAGTAGCCAATAAAGGATTTACTACTCCTAATAGAAGGAGACGATACCTACAGCCTCTTGTCGGAGTCATTACTTCGGAGTCGCTGGCTAGAGCAAATATGTGTCATAAAGAGAATCTTTAATGATACATAAAGTAATGAGATCCTCAGGACAAGATCTAATAACACTTGGACTAAATATGACGTAGTCGGTCTAGTGGGAGTTGACACTTTGACGATACTCTGAAGCAAGTGGGGTATAGAAAGTGAAAGGACAAATTACGTGTCAACATTGAATATGGAAGGGTTCGTAGTCAAACCACTAACTTTCCAATCAATTGGGGGTCATGATGTGTTGTCAGATACCATTTTTGACTTACTTGAATTAAGTGTTAATTCAAGTGGCCATCATAACTGGGAACCTAATGGGTCACACTTATAGGAGATCTGAAGGATGAGTAAAATGGTCTTGAATGATGATTTAAGATATGAGAGAGTGTTTCGGGATTGGATCACGTTGTGATTGTGGTAGAAAAGGTTGTATAGAATGGATTAAAAACAAGTGTTGTTGGCTTTCATTAATGCATGCTATTTATGGTCATTAACTGCCCATAACTTCCATTAATGCATGCTATTCATGACCATTCACTTCCCTTAACTTTCCGTTAGTGATGGGTGTTATGGAAGGCAAAACGGTGCAAAAAATTGAGATGATTTTTGTGCATCTTGGGTAAGAGACAAAAACAAAAGAAGAAAGGTTCTTTTTCTTACACACACACTTTTTCTCCCTAACTCTCTCAATAGTTCTTGTCTTTACTAGCAAAAAGAAAGAATTCTAGTCATCTCTAAGTGAGGTTTCATCCTTCTATCTTCGTATGGACTTTCATTAGATATGGTTTGTGTTGATCGTTGTGGTTTACGACAACCTAATATGGAGAAGATTAAAAAACGAAGGAGAACGTTAGAAAGGTATGTAAACATCTTACATTTTATGTTTTAGTTTTTCTATATCTATATGCATGAGTAGATCTGGTTTTTGAGGTTTGTTTTATTTCCGTTGCATATGTTTGATATATATTACGTATGAGATGCATGATTAGAACCTAACATATCTATCTTCCATCATTAATCTTTCCATTTCTTTTTGGCTTCTTGCTCTTGAGATGTCTCATTTCTCATTCTAAGATGTCTTGCTGTGTCTCTACTTTACGTCCCATACTTATTTCTTTTTTATTATTATATTTTAAATAAAAGATAGTGAAAAAGTCTTAGACTAAAGAACTAAACTAATCGCCTGCCTGGCAATAATGCTAAAAACTTGATCGTAGTTTTCCAATATGTTTAAGTTTTAATATTTAACCTTGATAACCTATGAGCATAATGGTTATTTGCGTAGTACCTAAGATGTTGATCTCACGAGGAGGGTTAATCTAATCCTAAAATTTAAGGCCAAAATAATTCATAGTAATTCAAATGTAACAAGAATAAGGCAAGAATTTTATTCAATCACGTAACTCAATTCTAAGAATCAATTACAAAAATATTAACAAAATAGCAGTTGCAAGACCCAATCAAGAATCAACCTAGCTAAAGAACTAACAATTGAGAGAAAGGAGAATTTTATCTATCTTTAATACTAACCTAATCGATTGTGACTTACTAAATGATTGGTTCTAGACCATCCTAAGGTTGATTACTCTCTCTAGAGTTATAACCATTAACCTTAATTTGTAAACCCTAATTAGATTATGGGAATTGCAATCTCTCGGTTAACAATCTATCCAAAACCTTAATTAGATCTGAAGTTATCCAAAAACTATCAGGAACTTATGCAAGTTCTCTCTTTGCACAATTTACCAATTTGATTTAATTCTCTTTCTATTAAATTACCTAACTCTTGTTAGCCTAATTTAATTATTTTTCACTCGATTCACCCTCTCAGTTTTTCATCAAATTATGCAATTGTAGAAATTAAATCACAATAAATCCATTAAAAACAGAAACAATCAAATTTCATAAAATCAAAGATAAAACAACCCTAGACATCCTCAACATTTTCAAAATCCTATCATCGACGACTATCCCAATTCTATACATTAATAAAATTAAAAATAAATCAGAAACAAGATCTGAATGGATGATAGAGGCAGCAACGTCCGAAAACGTCTTGTTCTAGGAATTACTTCACGTTGACTTCTTCTTCATGTCTCTCTTATTTCTTCTCTTTCTCAATCTCCTGATGAGGTTTCTCAATGGTGGCTGATACAAAAGCTCCTTCTTCTCCTTTGTCTTGTTCTTTATATACCTTTTGTGATATGGGTAACCCTAGGGCTTTTTCGAAGTTTGAAAGGTCCAAAAACTTCATTAAATTTTGACTTTTCTAAGTATCTGCGCATCTACCCGATGCAGGTCACAATTATGGCCTTGCAAGCCGCGATCGTGGGCCACATCTGAGCCTTCTTTCACGATTGTGGCAATCAGACACAATCGTGGGTTGTGTCTTGGGCTTCTGACACTATTGTGGCCCATATGCTACGAACATGGGCTGACTGCAATGTTTCCGTCACAATCGTTGCCTATATGCCATGATCGTGGGCTGTCGTTTTAGTCAAAGTGTCTCCGAAACTTCTCCATTCTTTGATGTTGACCTTGAAACAATAACAAACATATCAAGTTATCTCAAAGACATAATTAATAATTAAGCTCAAAGACTTGACGAATATAAAAACACTTAAACATATAAACCAATACAATTCTAACCTAAACACATACTAAAAGATTAAGTTAATACTTAAATACATAACAAGCTAAGCCCTAAAGCATAATGCAACTCACACTTATCAGTCATGATTGTGGCATACGGGCCACGATCATGGGCTAATTCTAGTGCTTCTGTCATAATCGTGGCCCGTTGTGCCATGATCGTGGGCTATTGTTTTAGCCCGAATGTCTCCGAAACTTCTACAATCTTTAATATTGACCCTGAAATTTTAACAAACACATGAAAGTATCTTAAAAACATAATAATTAAGCTCAAAGACCTGTACTAACCCATAAAACACCTAAAAAATAAATAATTAACAAACTAACACAATTCTAGCCTAAGCATATACTAAACAATTGAATTAACCATTAAATACATATCAAACTAAGCCCTAAAACATGATTTAATTCACACTTATCAACATCCCCACACTTAAATGTTTTCTTCTCCTCAAACAAACAAAACAAAAAACATACAACATAATGCAACAATGAGACAATGGCTTTAACTTTATAAAATACATTTAAATCCGCAACTATCATTCAAGTGTTAACTCAATCATCAATCATTCAAGCCATATCAAATCTTTAACAAACAAAATCCTCGACTAGGGGCTTTGAAATAAATATACATATTAATCTAGATCCAAGTGTTAATTTATTTACCCTTTTCAATTGCGCACACACATTAATAATTCTTTGGTCATTCAAACTTTGTAACTACTTCTAAGTATATTTTTATGAAAAGTCAAGTTATCACAACTACGGTAGGTTTTTATTAGAAAACACTTTTTTTATTTAATTTATTTAAACAAGGACTTAGTCTTTTACTTGGAGGTAAATATTGGTGATGAATGTCGATCCGGTTACTTGAGTAAGTCTTTTTTTATTAAACTGCTTGGTTGAAATGTCATTATAGCCTTTTAACGTAGAGGCACACATTTGTGATGTGTGTCGATCTGGTTACTCAGCTACATCACATTCTTAACTAGCTACTACCTCTATTCATAACTCGAAGGCTAGTGGAATAGCAATTTATTTAACATTAACAAACACACTTTTTTTGTTACCTACTTTGTTGCTTTAGCTACTGATTTCTACAAAAAAATACTAGGAAAGATACTTAATTCAAAAGACCTTAAGTTATGAATGAATGTGACAATTTAGAGGGTTATAACTTAACACTAAATCCTAATTAAGCTGCATATCTAACCACAGTACCCTAATTCATGAATTTTTGCAAGCTAATGATTCTCCATAACCTAATGGAGTATGTTTAAAATTAAATAAATTTCAATCCATCTAAGCCATTGACACATTCACACAATTTACAAAATGCAATCTAACAACTATCATTTAATATACAAAATTCACATTCAAATAAAAAAAATATTACCTTCCCACACTTAACACATTGTCCTCAATCTGAGAAGGAGACAAACAAACACGTATGGAAAGAAGACATAAAATTAAATTAAAATAAAAAGTAAGTAAAGATTAAAGGTAAAAAGAAAAGGGTTAGAACAAAGCCTCATGGTGATGGAGGCGGGGATGGTGTTGGACCCCTGAGATTATTGTCTTATCTAGGAATTGCTTGAAGAGAGTAAGGGAATTAGTGATCTAAGATCAATTCAAATTACTAAAGTTTTATTGAAAGTTCAAAAAACTCTAACTAAACCTAGCAATTTACTAAATGTGCTAATTTATGCCTGTTGACTTTAAAAGTTTTCTTGTTAGCATTTTCTAATTTGAGGGCTCCATGATCGAAAACTTAAATGATGGTAAAAGGTCCACTCCATCAAGATTTTAACTTTCTTAGAAATAGCCTCAACCTTGGATTATATAGCAGAACTGCATCTCTTATTTTAAATACCTGTTGTTTAAGACGAGAATTATGTCATTTCTTTACCTTTTCCATCTAGAGTTTGGCATTTTCATACGCATTATAATGAAACTCTTTAAGTTCATCCAATTGTAAAAGTCTCTTTTTGCCTGCTAGCTTCCAATCAAAATGTAATGTTTTAATCGCCTAGTATGCTCGATGTTTTAGTTTGTCCAGTCAAGGACAAGCTTTTCCCTACATAAGCTTATAAGGAGTTGTTCTAAAAGGTGTTTTGAAAGCACTCCGCTAAGCCAATAGGTCATCGTCTAACTTTATTGCCCAATCCTTTCTGGAGTTGTTCACCTTCTTTTCTAAAATTTATTTTAGTTCTTGATTGGCAACTTCTACCCAAAACTTAAATTAATTCTAAAATTGTCTAAAAACCTACTGAAAACCTATGCATAATATCTCACTACACAAAACTAATAATTTGATTCAATTCTTTATCTATCAAATTATGTAACTCTTATTACCCCAATTTGATGATATTCACTTGGTTCATCCTCTCAATTTGTTACCAAATTATTAAAAATAGAAATTGAATCACAAATAGTTCAATAAAAACACAATAAATCAAATTTCATTAATATCAAAGACAAAAATCCCAAAGGTGAGTATAGACAAAAACTCAACATTCAACAAAACCTATTCTCAACAACTATCTTAACTTTATACATCAATAAAATTGAAATAAATGGAAAATACGTTAGGAACGGAATAGCGGAGGTAGCAACAATAAGAAACCTCCTATTCCATAAAGTACTTCGCGTCAAGCTTCTTCTCTGTGTCTCCCTTCCTTCATCTCCTTCCTAATCTCTCGATAAACTCTCTAGATTTCAAAATTCAGCTGATACAAAAGGATTTTCCAAGGCTTTCTTCTATCTTGTAATGTTTTATTTATATCTTAGAAGTCCTAGGGTTAATTTGGGGTTGAAACAGTCTAAAAACTCTCATGAAATTTGAGTTTTTGTACCGACCTAAAGTTACCACGATTATGGCCATGCCTACCACAATTGTGGCCAGTACCTAGACCTTTCTGTCATGATTGTGGCCCAAAGTTCATGATTGTGGCCTAGCATATAGCTCTCTGTCATGATCATGGCTCAAAGTGCCCGATCGTGGCCAGGGTCCTATCAGCTCGCCTCTTTCTATCACGATCGTGGCCTATTGTGCCACGATTGTAAGCTGTGTTTTTAGACTAAAACTTTTCGAAACTTCCCTGTTCTTCTCCATTTACCCTGAAAAACTAACAAACACAGCAAGGTACCTTAAAAATATAACATTTAAGCTTAAAGACTTATGCTAACCCATAAAAACACTTAAGCACATCAACTAACACAATTGAAACCTAAATATGCACTAAACACTCAAATTAACACTAAATACTTAATAAATTAAACCGTAAAACACAATGTTAATCACAACTATCATCATACCTACACTTAAATGTTTGTTTTTCCTCAAGCAAATAAAACAACAAAAATACAACACACAATGCAATAATGAAGCAATGGCTTCTACTTCGTGAAATAAATTTAATCTCAAACACGGTCATTTAAGTTGTTCCAAATTATTAACATGTGAAAACCACGTCTAAGCACTTTGAGCTTAACATACAAACTAATCAAAATTTTAATGTTGAGTCTATTCACCCCTATCACTTGCACTCACACATTGATAATCATTCAATCAAAACAAAAGTGTAGCTATTCCTCAGTAGGTTTTCATGAAAAATCAAGCTAGTAACAAGTTTACTAGGTTTTAAATCGAAACATTCTTTTTGTTTATTTTTCTTTAAAGACATGAACCTAGTCTTTTATGCGGAGGCAAACATTTATGATGAATGTCGATCTGATTACTTAACTAAGTCATATTGTTATTAAGCTATTTGGTAGGAATGTCATTATAGTCTTTTACTCAAAGGAACACATTTGTGATGTGTGTCGATCCGGTTACTCAGCTACATCACATTCTCAAATGGCTACTAGCTTTATTCATAACTCGAAGGCTAGCAGAATAGTTATTTTAGTTAAAATTATACAAATTTTTCTAAAATTTTGCCTACCTTATTGCTTTAGCTAATCATTCTCATGAAAATGTACTAATAATGCCACTTATTTGATTGACCTAAAATTATAATTGAGTATGGAAAATTCCCAGGGCGAATGGACTAAATTATATCCTAATTAACCAGCATATTTAACCCTAAGTAACTTAGGTCACTAATTTCGCAAACTAATAAATCTTCACAAATTAAAAGGCTATGTTTAAAGCTAAATCTATCCCATTTAGCTCTAGCCAATGACACAATCATACATTTCACATAATGTAACCTAATTCTGTCATACCATATGCAAAATCACACTCAAGGTAAAAACACATAACCCTCCCTATACTCGAGCAACACATTGTCTTCAATATGAGAAGGGTACACAAACACACCATGAGGAAATAAAACACAATATATTGAAAAAAAGAATAAAATACTAACAAAAATAAAAAGAAAAGGGTTAGAACACGAGACCTTTTCTGGTGATAGTGGTGGTGATGGCGAAAGTGTTAAGACCAAATCTTCTTGACATCAAGAGTGTTTCCCTATCATATAAGTGATTCAAGAGAGCAAAAGAATTACCAATCTAAATTGTTCCAAATCATTCAAACTTATTTAAGAATTTAAAATAAACCTAACTACACAACAATTTAAATCTAACTACTAAACGTACTAATTTATGGTCATTAGCTTGACCTTCATCCTTTAAAACTCATCCATGATCAATTATGAGCGACTTGCTTCTACCCTTTTCGTTCACCATCAATTTTGTAGCCTATGAGTAAGCTAAAAATTACAAAATGATCAGAAGGACAATATTGATAAAATTAAGAAAACCAATTCATTTCAGTAATGTCTTTTTCACTAACAAATTGTCAACAAAATAGGGAATAATGAAACTCCCTGAATCATCTATTAAGTCTAGAAGTTTGTTAGGTAAAAGGGTACGCTGCTCTTGTTCTTCCTTAATCACTCCCTTTTCTTCTTCTTCTTTTGCTTTACGAATAGAGACTTTCATAGCTTCTTCAAAATTGATGCTCGTTGTCAACTGTTTTCCATCCTCATGCTCTTAAGAAGATTCGAACACATCAATTATCCTGAATGAGCTACTATCCTTCGGATTCTTAAATACATCATTTATATTGAATGTCACTTAGTCATCATTAATCCGAAGGATAAGGTTCCTTCCATGGACATCTACCCAAGATTTATCGAAGCTCATACATGGTATACCAAAATCTGGTAGATAATATGATGGATTTTCATCTTTTTCTTTATGCTCTTTCTTCATCTCTTGTTCTTTAATAAGGTGGGGTTTAGTTTGAATTTCCACTGATCATTTTGGCTCTCCCTCATTCTTAGGTGTGATAGACTCATATTGCTCTCTTTGATGTATTTCCATATCTCTTAGAAAGTCTTCCACACTTTTCTTACAAAATTCATGGGAAAGTTGTCTCACCGAATCTCTAGGTTATGAATAGACGAGGCATGAATTTCCATTACTTGCTCAATTTACTCTTCTAGTCTGCTCTAACCTCTTCCATGTCCGTGAGCTTATCTTGGATCTTGTCCAATTTGGACTTCCATGAACTGGACTCATCTTGCTGAAATTCTGATAGGCCTTGATTTCCTAAGTGAGTCCCTACATTGTTGGACCAATAGTAATCGGGGTGATTCTATTACTCTGGAGTGTACATGTTCCAATAAGGATCGTTATTTCCCCAACCATACTATATCTCGTTATGGTTCGCAAAAGTTCTTTGCTCCCTATAATATCTATCCTCTTCATTATTGTTCTTTCCATTTCTTCTTGGTGTCTAGCTCTTCAGATATCTCATTCTCACTCTAAGATGTGGTGATGTGCCTCTACTTTACACCCTAACTTTCTCTTTATATATTTTATTTTCACTATTTAAAAAAAAAGATAGTGAAAAAGCCTTAGACAAAAGAACTAAAATAATTTCCTCCTCGACAACGGCACTAAAAATTTGGTCGCAAGTTTATATGTGCTAAGTTATACTATTTTTAACCTTGATAATACCGCAAGCGCACAAGTTGTTTGCATAGTGCCTAAGGTATCAATCCCATGAGAAAGGTTAATATAATCCTAAAATCTAAGGCTGAACTAAATCGCAACAATTTAAAATAAACAACTAAAGAAAAAATTTAATCAATCAAATAATCAATTACGAGAATTGAAATTAAGAAATATAAACAAGATAGCAGTTGCACAACCTAATCAAAAATCAACTTAGGAACTACCAATTGAGAGAAAAGGGGTTTTATTCGAACTTAATGAAACTCTAATTAATTATGCAATTATCGAATTACTTGGTTTAGACAGTCTTAAGGTGGAATAATCTCTCTCGAGTTATAATCTTTAACCCTAATTTATAATCCCTGATTCAAATTATAGAATTGTGATCTCTCGATTCACAATTGACCCAAAACTTAAATTAGTTCTGAAATTGTCTAAAACTTACTAAAAACCTATGCACGATCTCTCGCTACATAAAATTAACGGTTTGATTCAATTCTTTATCTATCAAATTACCTAACTTTCATTAGCCTAATTTGATGATATTCACTCGGTTCACCCTCTCAATTTGTTACCAAATTATTATTACCAAATTATTATGAACATAAATTGAATCACAAATAGTTCAATAAAAACATAATAAATTGAATTTCATTAATATCAAAGACAAAAATCTCAAAGGCAAGTACAGATAAAAACTCAACATTTAACATAATCTATTCTTAGAAACTATCTCAAATTTATACATTAATAAAATTGAAATAACCGAAAAATACGTCGGGAATGGAATAGTGGAGACAGCGACGGTGGGAAATCTTCTGTTCTGGGAAGTATTTCGCGTCAAGCTTTGTCTTTGTGTCTCTCTTCCTTCATCTCCTTCCTCAATCTCTCGATAAACTCTCTAGGGTTTCGAAATTTGACTGATACAAAAGGCTCTTCCTAAGCTCTCTTTTATCTTGTAATGTTCTATTTATATATTGGAAGCTTTATGGTTAATTTAGGGTTAAAACTGTACAAAAAACCCGTGAAATTCAAGTTTCTGTATTAGCCCGACATAAGCCACGATCGTGGCCCTACCTGCCACGATCGTGGCCAACACTTAACCCTTTTTATCACAATCGTGGCCTAAAGTGCATGATCGTAGCTTGGCACATAGCTCTCTGTAACGAACGTGGACAGGGTCTTATCAGCTCGCCTCTTTCTGTCACGATCGTAGCCTATTATGCCACGATTATAGGTCGTGTTTTTGGCCCAAAACTTCTTCATTCTTCACCATTTACCCTAAAACACTAGCAAACACATCAAGGTACCTCAAAAATATAACATTTAAGCTCAAAGACTCATATGAACCCATAAAAACACTTAAATGCATAAACTAAAACATTTAAAACCTAAATACGCACTAAACACTCAAATTAACACTAAATACTTAACAAATTAAACCCTAAAACACAATGCAAATCACAACTATCAAGCTTCTCCTTTGATGTTGAACTTTTTGTATAGAACTTTAAACTCCCTAATGTTATGTCATGTATAAACATGGATTATGAAATGTAATGACAATGTAAGTAAGTTTCATTCATTTTGTGAATGAAATAAGGAGTTTTGATCATTGGAAATACTTATGTTCTATATGATGCCATAATAAGTTGATGTGATTGCTCTAACATGCCATTTTCATAAGCTATGTTCTTGAATGTCTTCTGGATGTTTGGGCATATGCTCTATGGTAGGGGTATGTTACAAATGTTTGGTATCAAAGCATAGTTTGACATCCATAAGGACATATATAAGCATTTGAACCTGACATATAGTGAGAGACTTGTATAGTGATCACACTTATTATTTGTTATAGGTCTTCTGTTATAGGAGATCGAGTCATAAAGTTAGCTAACCTTGACTCTATAGGAGCCAATAGAGAGTGTCCAGTACCTCAAAGAATTCCTAAAAGGAGAGAAAGGAGGTATGGTAAACTAATAAAGTAGGGTTCTGTAGACTTCTATGGACAAACCCTACTGAGGTAGACGGCTGGTTGGAAAGAATGGATCAAGTGATTAATTAAATGGCCTACGAGTCTGATGAAAGGTTCGATTATATAGTCTCGTTACTATAAGGTTCAGCTTATAAGTGGTGCAAGACTATTTTCGATAGTTTCGCCTGACCTTGTAGACTGATATGGGAAGACTTTCTAAAGTTCTTTAAGAAGAACTATATGCCAAAGATCTATTTGGATAAGAAAATGAAGGAATTCCTGGATCTAAAATAAGGCAATCTTACTGTAGCTAAGTATGAGGTGCAGTTTAATAATTTAATAGGATATGCTACTGCATTGGTTCCAACTAAGGAGGATAAATGTAGGTGGTTTAAGGATGGACCGAATATGAAGATCTGGTTGAGATTGGCTATTACCAATCTGAGTAGTTTTACTAAGCTACGAGCTACTTTAACCCGAATTGAACAGTTACTGAAGGATGGATAAGGAGAGTATAAGCAGGAGTTCAAAATTAAAAGGCATGGCGAGTCTCAAGTTGAATATGGCAGGAGATTTAGTAAATGCCAGAGTAGATCATTTTGATCACATACTAGATCGAGACAGTTATGGTTTAGATCAAGAGGTGGTTTTGTTCATGCTAGTAGTGGTAGAGGTCAAGTATTAGAAGGGCAGACACAACAAATGCCTAATTGTGAGCATTGTGGAAAGAAATTTGGTAGAGAATGTTGGAAGATATCGAGAGCTTTTTTTCATTATCACTTTTTTTAGTACCAGATTAGAGAATGTCCCGTAAATTTGGGGCCACATTTTGGAGCGAGAGGAGGATCAGTTGTAACACCCCATTTATCCTAGGGTACGTACCGGGACCCCCGTAGGTCATTCCGACACATATCCTAAGATAACGGAGCGTTACGTGCAATTACT
>JANQBM010000001.1:13055910-13071042 GCA_025594535.1 Erythroxylum domingense | reverse complement strand
ATTGATAAGTGTAAAGTGTTTTGAAAGAGTTTCAAAAAAAAAAGTGTACTGAGTTTTGTTAGTGATGTGACACGCCACCCTCGCGGGGCACAAATCCAGGTATCACTGTCGATATCGGGTTCGGGTTTTGCGGGAGTGGGGTGTTACAAAAGACATGTACCGCAACATGGCCCTTACACAATATTGTATATGTGCCATGATATAAACTGTTATTCTATTTTTCTTAAGAGCTTAACATAGGGCTTAACACGGTACATGTTTGAGTTTGCTTTGGACTAAAAACCTACAAAAAATACACCAACTATAAGCATTTAGTATGAGCTTTAACCAAAAATCAACAAAATAGAACTAAAAATACCTTATGGATGTTAAGAAAATAAATAACTAACCATCCAAACAACTAAAAATGTTAAAGCCTAAGAACATCAAAAGTAAAAGGTGTTGAGAGCTGTCCTTGTTTTAGGTCATAAGCTTGTCCCCTTTCCATTAATCTCAATTTAGAGGCATGAGCTAACTAAGATATGCCTCTAGCTTTTCTTTTCTTCATTTTTTTAATAACATAATCAGTTTTTGGGTGCACTTCATATTCTTATATGATGGGTTTTCTTAAAACACTTGTCTCCCTCAATATTGAACCTCTCCCCTTTGCCTTTACTACTTTTTCCTCCTACATAACACAAGATATATCCTCATCAATCATATTAAAATAGAGGTACTTATTACTTTTACCAACAATAGTATTCTTAGGTTCAAGTTTCTTGAACATTTCTCATCTCCGACTCTTAGGATTAGCTTCATTTTATAAACGTCAATTAGGGTATTAGAAGTGGCCAAAAAAGGCCAACCTAAGATTAAATGCATTCTCCTATCCTCAGCCATATTTAACACCACAAAATCTATGGAAATAAGAAACTTACCTATTTTGATGAGAACATCTTCTAATATACCTATTAGGTGTTCTATAGAAAGTTCAACCAATTATAGAGAAATAGCAGTAGGTTTGAGATTGCCCACTTTAAACTTCCTACAAATAAATATGGGCATAAGATTAATGCATATTCCTAGATCATATAGAATATGATCAAAGCTCATATCACCAATTGTGTAAAGAAAAGGAAAGTTGCTAAGGTATTTAAGCTTTAGAAAAGTTTCGTTTGATTTGTAGCTTTACACTCAATAGTCAAAGTTACAACTTCATACTCCTCAACCCTCCTCTTATTGGATAAAATCTCCTTTAAGAACTTGGCATAAGAAGGCATTTGCTTTAAGGCATCAATAAAGGGAATATTAATACAATTTTTTAAAATAATATCCAAAAAATTATTGAACACTCTTTATCTAACTTATGTTTTACAAATCTTTAAAGGAATGGTATAGGTGGTTTATAGGGTTCAGAAGGAATGTATTTGGGCTTTTCACTTTCTTCTTTCTCTTTCTTAAGCTCCTTCTCCTCTCTAATAGGTATCTTCTTTCCTTATTCGTTCTTACTTTTTATCTTTTCGAACCTAAGGCTTTAAATCATCTCCTCAACATCACAGAGTTACAATGCTCCTTAACATTCTCAAGTTTGTCAGGTAATTAACTAGGTGGTCTACCAGTGGCATTAACATTTTGAGCAATTTGAACTTCAAGCATCTCATCATAGGTATCAACTTAGAATGGAACTTCCTAACCTCCTCCTTGATTTCTTCATTATGTTTGACCTTGGTGGTAAAGAAGTTCTCTAGAAGAAACTCTAAATTTGATTTCTGAGAAGGGTTTGAATGGTTTAGGCTGAAAACTAGGTGATAGCCTATTCAGAGGTGCATACCTTTTTCACAGGAGAAAGTGGGATGGCTCATCCAACTAAGGTTATAAGTGTTAGGTCATTCTGTCAGTTGGATTTATTAATAAAGTTAACATGTTCCATAAAGGGTCATGTAAAAATCAGTTCCCTGATTGGCAATCTACAGCTAAATGTCATAGGGATCCACAGATGTCATAAACCTGTTAGTAGCAAGAATATAATTAACATTCATATAATCAAATCTCTAAGATAAAATATCTACCGTAGCAACTAAAAGATTCAAGGAATCTAGATTATACTTACCTGGAATCTTCTTAGGGATGAATCTTTCACTCGACCACTGGTAATGGTTCTAAGCCCTACCCCTTATCAAGGAGTATGCTTCATCTACTGTCTTATTTAAAAGGCTTTATTAATACCAACATCTATATAGATTTTGGTGTTATAAGCCCTATCATTATAAAATATACAAACTATCAGTCACTTCTCTAATATGTAATATGGATAAGACCTTAAATATTCTTTGTATCTCTTTCAATACTTAAATAAGGACTCATCTTCCCTCTGAAAAAAGGTAGTGATCTGATTTCTTATCTATATAGTCTTTCCTAGAGGAAAATACTTAGCTAAAAATACTTGAGAGAGATAATCTCATATGGTAATTAACCTTCATACTAGGGTTTATATCTACGCTCTAGCTTTATCCCTTAAATAGAAAGAGAATAATTAAAACTTGATGGTATTAAGAGATACACCATTTAACTTCAACATGTCAATATAATCTAAAAATATTGATAGATGCAGGTTGGGGTCTTCAGATAGTGAACCTTTAAACTAATTTTGTTGCATCATGAACAATAAAAGGATTTAGCTCAAAGTTGGTAAATTCGCCGCTGGGCTTCACAATGCGTGAGTAGGCATGGCAATTTAACCCGCGCCTGACCCTGCTCGACCCAAAGTCAATGTGTCAAGGTTGGGTCAACCCAATGACGAACCAAATTTCTTAGCCCAACTGGACCACAGGTCTGGCTCCCTGGCCTAACCCATATCCTAATTAAGAGAGACAAAACGATGTCGTTTTGTTAAAAATGATGTCATTTTTTGATTTTTTTTTAAACATTTAAATTGGACTAGGTAGTCTAGGTCTAGCCACGAGCGGGTTAGACCAGGCCTGGCCCATTGCCATCCATATGCTTGAGTTGATTCCCTAGGCATTTAGTGCATGAAATCCTTTAAGAACCTCATGTTTTCTATAGACATCTTTGCTTCTTTAGCATTTATTTTCCTCTAAAGTCTTCTTCTTATGTGCAGTATTCTTTCAATCTTAGGATCTGGCTCAACTCGATTCTCAAGATTGTTGTAATTTCACCTATATGGAGCAATTTGCAAAAGAGAGAGAACTAATAAATATTAATAAATAAAAAATAAAAAAGACTTCGTCTAGTCAGTTTATAAATTTACAAATATTAACTCCTAGTTTTTGGTAACAACGTCAAAAACTTGGTTGTATTTTATCACGAGCATATGGTATAACTGTAATTAGTACATATGAGTACAGGTCAATCTCACGAGGAATGTTAGTTAACTACCCACTATTCACAAGTGTAACAAGCTAGGCCAATGATTATAGATGGTTAATGAGAAAGTAAAGTAAATAACAAAACTAAATGCTAAATAGAACAATGATCAAGAATATACCAATAAATGAATTAACTAGAACTAGGTATGGAATTCTCTAGGACTTCACTATATTCAATTTTAGTCTAGACTAATGAATTACTCTACTTTCTTGGACCAGTAAGAGTTCCTAATTTATATCATATTCGCTCTTAGGACGTATAACCTTTATTCGTTAGTTAACTAACTGAAATCCCTTTCAAATTTGTATAACCTAATAAAGCTTTAATTTGTCCTATGAGCTCTCTTAATAGGTTTCTTAAAATTGAAATCCCTTTCAAATCTATATAACTTAAAAATGCTTTAATTTATCATATGAGCTCTCGTAATAGGTTTTATCTTAACTTAGGAAGATCTTACTGCTTTCTCTCGAATAGCTCATCTTTAACCCTCTTTATCCATATTGTAACCTAAACATACATCTTATCTCTTGAATCTCAATAAATCAAATATCAAACTTTTCACTTTTTCTCCTTCTATTTAATCAATATAAAAATATGGATAAATTATAAGAAAACTAAATATTCATTAAATTAGAAATCAATTGATTTATATTACATCCTAGGTTCACACTACCTAAACCTATATCCATATTAGTTTATAATCACATAAAGAATATTAACACAAAATCAATAAAGAAAGCAAGATGAAGAAGTCATTATCTTTAATCTTGAATCTTTAAAGAATTGTTGTTAAAATCTTGCTCTATTCTTAAATAATGATGTAGTCTTAATCAAAACCAATGCAGAACAACTTTAAAAAGACTCTAGAATGTTTGTTGGCTAAATAACTATCTTTTCTACCTCCTCTTTTATTTAAAACCTAAAATCCTAACTTTTAATAAGCTACATGATGCCAAACATAGGTCCATGTAGTTGGCTCTATTCTTTGAGAAATTCTCTAAAAATAACAACGATAATATGAGTAGAAAATAACAAGTACCCATATAGACCATGTAGGATACCTTGTTCTTCATCCATGGGGCAACATAGGGGTATATGGGGTGCACTTGAGAAACGTAAGTGACCAACTTTGAACATGACCCTCAACACAGTAATGTGTAAGGTGCTCCAATTCTTCTAAATTTGCTTCAATTCAATCATATTTTTTTAATTTTGCTTATTTTCCTTGTATAGGGAGAAATAGGTCTTAAATTGACTATCATTTTTAAATCAAGTATCAAAACCTTCAAAATCGTCTAAAATGCGAGCAATATATCATAAAAGTAGTGTTAAAATTAATTTATGTCTAGCATACATCAATAATCCTTTTTTATGTGATTGGATATAAAAAAAATTTAATGAAGAATGGTGATAAATGAAATCAAATTGTAACATGATGGTTTAGGAATTTTGCTAGATTATTTGCAAAAAGAGAACTTATAATGACTAGTAGTTTTCATACTCTTTGATTTCATCTTTTACTTATAAATCATACACTTTTATTTTGATGACTATTAATTTATAATATAAATGAGTGATGGAGATTATTTGGTGAAAGTGTTCTAACAATAAGAAAACTTCTTATTGTTTTATTCAGTCAAATGACTTATACATTAGGTTGCTGGCAATTTGAGTGTTTTTAAATGTATTTATATGAAAAAATGAAATTATTTGAAACATAAAAGACTCATTAACCTTGCCTACGTTACTTATAATATGAGGATGAATATTAGGAATTTTATTCATCGAATTGCAATTTTTAGTTACTATACCTTTTATTATTGATTTTATAATTTCTCTATTATATATTCAAAGCGCTTAGTAAGAAGAGAATATATAATTTAGTTGATATTTGATTATATTGACCACACCAATTTTTTGATTGAAGTAGAAGAACCATTGCTTAATCTTAATTATAATGAACTTGAATTAACGATTTATGAAGAAAAAACATTTGTCAAAATGAATTAATTAAGAACATATTTTAATTGCTAGTTAATATCTTATTTTATACATATTTAAAAATTAAAAGTGTATGTATTATAATAAAAAATTAATTTCATACATTAATGATTTATAATTTATTCAAATACAGTATAAAATGTTAAGTAGATACTTTGACTGATTGCATGACTTATGGGTCTTAGATAATGTTGAAATTTTTCAAAAATTTTGACAATAATGAGATACAACATCCTTTAGAAACATAATTTTAATTGATATTATTGTGATTTTTATGTTATAATTAATTTTTTTCAATTAGTAGATTTATTATTAATGGATTATAAACATTGATATATTCTTTTTACTTTCAATAAAATATTTTATTTTTATTTATTCTTATAGTTTTTACTTTTTATATACTATATTCTTATTTTATAATGATCTAATCTTTGTTAAACTTTTAAATCTTAATATCTTTTCTTACGTTTTTATATCAACTTTTAAACATTGATAATTAGTAGTCAATTTAGTTTGTCTTCGTTCAATATTGAAAGCTCTATTATATAAAGATGTTATATTCTAAAAACAAAAAATTAAGTCTCTAGATTTTAGACATTTACATAAATATTCAAATTTAAATAGAAGTAATTCTGAAATTGAAAGAATTAAAACAAAATTAAAGAAAACAAATCTTCCACAACATACTGAATTTAGATCTTTATCAATTGCTCTTCCTAATTTTGTGCAATTAGAATTGAGTCATGTTAACATAGGGAATTTAGCAGGAGATATGATTTTATTGGTTGTGGTTCTATAAACAATCATACCCAAAAATGACACTTGGAAACCAAATGATTAATCCTATGAATTGTTTTAATGGCCAAAAGAGCTAAATGAACCCTAACATTTACACTAGTGTGCAAAATAGACCCTAAGGTTTCACGATATTCAAAATGAACCCTAACATGTTCAAAATGTTTAAAATGAACCAAAATGTTTGGAAAACGTTCAAACCCTGACCACTGACGTCGTTAGGTCACTGTCGATTATCAGCTGACGTGAAAAAAATTTTGCTAACATGAATATTTTTAAATAAAGGTGGGTCCCACCTCTAGTTAAACAAATATAGACCCAACTATAGTTAAACGCCTATTTAGCATTGTTCATTAATGCAGCATTTTGTTCACTTCCGCACTCTTCTTTTTCTTTCATCATTATGTATGGAAGAAGCAGGTTTCCTTTCACTCTATCTTAGTGGCAAAAGCTTGAGCATCAAGCTTTAATCTTTAAGTATATGGCTTTTAGCATTCGTATTCCTCCTGATCTCCTTTTCACTATCAAAAGGAGCTACCCCGATTCTTCAGGACTATCTCCAAGTCTCTTTTCTCACTAACCTCCACACAGTAATAACTCTGCTTGATGCTTTATCTTTATTCTTGTGCTTATTCATAATGCATTCAGGATTTTCTTTTAACTAGTTATGGTTTGAGTTGATCTGCAGTTGGATGGAACTATTTCCAAATGGGTTTTGGGAGAAAAATCGATCCCAAACCAGGGAGATGCAAAAGAACATATGGAAGAAATAGAGGAGCTCAAAAGAAGCATACCCAGAGTCCAAGTATTGTGAGAGGCACACGCAGAGGGGCAAAAACTATTCAAGAAAGCCTATGGAAGATGCAACACAACCAATGATAACAACTAATCCATTGACACCAACATCTTTCTCGTCAATCACCAAAAACACTTCTAACCTACTCTAACCACCACCCTCTCATTCTCTTTCTTTACTGTCCTCTAAGACCCATCACCAAAATCACCTTCATTATTCTGGTTGTCACATACTACACCTCCTGGGATTGGGTTGTCTCCTCATTAAAACTCTTCTCACCTAATCCTGGATTCTAGTGGTTCATGTTCCTTAGCTAATACTGATTACAGGTAGGTATGGTAAAAGATTGACATATATAGTCCTCTTTGTTTTGTTTGTATCTTTATAGACTTCTGATTCTTTTGTCTGATTTCATTCTCTTTGTTGTTTGAAAAGAAGAAACAGGAATGCGTATGTGTTAAAAGAGGAGGTTGACAAGCATGCTTTGTTCACTGAACCTTCTGATTGTATGAGAAACCTTCCTGATTCAACGTTGGATGATGCATGGCAACTTACTCTACTCACAATGAGCCCTTCATCTTCGTTTTCTTTATCGTACTCTTCGAAATAGAGGAACCTATTTTGGTTCTTTTATTTGCATCTTCAAAGCTTGAGCAATCATAATAAACCTAAACAATAAAAGCAGTATCAACATAGCTATCTCTTGGGAAGTGAGGTTACATGAGAAGCATCCATTAAAAAAGAGAGAGAAGAACAATAATAGAAGACTATCTATTATACTCAGATGCATTCATCAACAATCACAAAGCCAAGATCGACATTTTATTTAGAGCATTAACAACACAATATGATTGACATACCTCCAATGCTTGGCACATAGTCTTGTTGCATTATTTCCATCTTGGACACCAAAACCTATCAAAAGCAACAACACCTTGTGTAAAAGAGGAAGCTAATAGTAGAAGACCCAATATTCTATTTTCACACCCACACATTATATGCACACAATCTCACTATACGTTATATCTTATAACATGTTCTACCCTAAGGGGTAGAAAAGGATAATTGTGTCATTTCAAGGATGTTGTCAGTGTCTGTTTGACACTTTTCCACGATATAGCTCCTCTAGCCATCATAAAGATGTAGCTTGAAGTGAACCTTTTATCATCCACACATCCTACATAACACTGAACCCAACTATATCAAGAGTGTTAATTAACAGATAAGTCAACAGATGATCTTTGCTACCCTGAAGATACCTCATAACTTTCTTAGCCACTTTCCAATGGTTAAGACCAAGATCACTTAAGTATCTTCCCAACACACCTACAACAAAATAATATCAGGGCGTGTGCATACTTGAGCAGACATCAAATTGCCCATAAGTGACACATAAGGAACGACTTTCATTTCATCTCTCTCTTTATCATTCTATAGACATTGGGTCTTTGAGAACTTGTCACCCTTTACGATTGGTACCTTTCTAGGAGAACAAGAATGAAAATTAAACCTTTTCAAGATCCAATCAATGTAAGTCTTTTGAGACAATCGAAGAATTGTAGTTTCCCATTTTCTTATGCTAAGGGTTAGAACCCTAGAATACTATGCATGAGAGATATTATTGAGAAATTAGGAAATGCATTTTATACTCATGCATAATATAAGCATGCACACACGTGAATCTGAATTTTATACATATCAAAATGACTATTCATACACTCAATTGACATTTTTCGAGTATAATTGATTTTTAAATGATCATGATGTGAATTGTGGATTGTATGTCTTGAAAATTGATTTGGTGAGTATAATTATTTAATTAGAATTTTTGGTTAAATTTTAGGAAATTTCTTAGATTTAGGATATTTTTGGACTAGGAAAAATGTCAAGTGGCAAGACAATTGATTCGTGGTAATAGAAATAAGTGACAATTAATAATAGAAATCATTTATAAGTGACACTAGGATTTAATGACAAGTGTCATTAAAAAATTGGGAGACAATTGAATTAAAAATTGAAGACAAATGGACTAGTTATTAAAGAGAGCAAATAAGGATCATGAGAGAGGGACAAGTGGCAAGTGACAAGTGTCACTTACTATGCCACATCTTACCCATGATTATCATTCATTGAAAGACCAACTTTTATTTGGTTTTTCACTTGCTATTTGCTTTCATCTATTCGTTACTTTCTTCTTCATCTTCTTCATTTTTCTTCATCTACGACACTCTTTTCTCACCCTCACCACGTTGATCTTTGCTACCATCTTTCATCACTAGCTACCTTAATATCTTTACCTTCTTCACCTTGCTACAAAAAGGCCCAACCCATTCCTCCATGAAAGTTGATGATCGTGTAAGAGGAGAAAGCTAGGTTAAGTGATTTTTTAAAAATCTTGGAGCTTAATCAAGTAAGTAGCATGTTAATCTTCATGAGTTGTTTAAATAGAAGCATTTACAAAGATTGTTTAAGATGGATTGATCATGTCAATGTAGTGAATTTGTGTTGTAACGAGGATGAAGAAATGGAGATATAAAAATGTGGGTTTTATGGGTTGTTTAATAAAGAGCATTTTTTATGTAGCTTAAAGGATGACTAATAGTGTAAATGAAGTTATATATATGTGTGTGTGTGTCCTGAATGAATAAATGGACATATTTATAGCTTTTTTATGTTATATTGAATAATAGATTATGAGTTATGTTAAAAATGTCTTTGAGATAGGTTAGATATAAAAGTGGAGTTTTCATGAGAGTTGAAAGTTAATAAATGAAGAGAAGTCTTATGACCTATTTTATATAAATGAATAAGTGCGGAAATATGATGAGTAAATATATGTAATTATATTTTGTTTTTAAAAGAATATGAAACCATAGATATAGGCTATTAAATGAGGAAATAGATTGAGATTGGAAGTTAAAGAAAAGACTAATATAGTGTTCTTAAAATGATAAGAATTAAGATGATAGTGATTGATAAAGAATGATGATGAAATGTTTTGTTTTTGTACGATTATCGAATCTTAAGTTATAAAGTTGTCTTATGAATGGCAATGAGATGAAATTGAGGTAAAGATGATGAGGTTATGTAGTCTAATTGATGAATTATGGAGATGACTTGTTGAATGTTTTGTGAATGGATATGGTATGGAAAGGTAAAGAATATGGGGAAAGAGTTAAGATTACATGAATGATAGGATTAAGTAAATGGATAATGGATCAATTGAGTGGAGTTTTGTGAGTTGAATGCAATCAAAATGGTAGCTAGATTTGTATGAAATGAAGCTACATTAATGAGTATAAATTATGAAAATTTTGGAGTGTAAATGATATTTCTATATATGTTGAATTCGTGGAGAAATGAGACAAAATTTTGGTTTTGTCACGATCATGGCAAAATTCCCATGACCGTGGCCAATTCCACGAGCTTCTGTCATGATCGTGAGAAGGACCACAACGATCGTGGGCAGGTATAAAGGAAGGAATGTTGTCTTTTAAGTGAGATTTGAGACTATTAATGCTAGGATACTTCCGTATGATGTATTTAGGCTCGAATAAGGCCTAGAATGAACCTAGTTGATGATGGATTAGGTGATTAAAGTGGGTAAGGTGTATTAAGTAGAAATGAATGATAGATTGATGATGTTAAATGATTATGAGAAGTGATTTAAGGATACATACTCAGAATAGTCAAATTAAGCATACATTATATATAACACATACACATAGGTTTATGATTCAGTATTAATGTGATTTTACAAATTAGTAATCTGCAAAAGTGTGTGTTGCATGATATAAAAGTGCAAATCGGACAACCATATCCAGACATTGTTGGGACATCGAGGCAATAACTAATTGGAGCGTTCTATGAGTAACCTAGATGGTCTCACATTGATTAACTGTTTTGTTTAAATTTTTGTATTGAATTATCATTGATTTGAATGTGTTAATTCCAGACATTGATTGTCTGAGGTGTTTGATGTATGAAGATCACATTGGAAATACGGTTTAATGAGTTGATGGGTTATGCAACTGTATTAATTCCTACTGAGGAAGATAAGTGTAGGAGGTTCGAAGATAGGCTGAATATGGAGATTAGGACAAGGCTAGCTATAACGAATCTGAGTAGTTTCTCTGAGTGGAGAGCAGCCTCGATCTAGAACAAATGTTGAGAGATAGTCAAAGGGAATACAAACAAAAGTATGGTATGAAGAGACCTAGTGAATCTCAAGGTGGTTCTGGTAAAGGGTTTAGTAAGCGTCAGAACAGATCTTTTCGACCATCGACTAGATCGAGACAGTCGGGGTTCAGACAGAGGGGTAGTTTTGTGCAGTCTGGCAATGGTAAAGTTCTGGTGTCTGGGCAGTCCCAATAGCTACCTAACTACGAACATTGCGGAAAGAAGCATAGTGGGGAATGCTGGAAGTTGACAGAAGCTTACCTTCGTTGTGACTCCTTTGAACATCATATCAAAGACTGTTCCGTAGTTTTCAAGGTACAGTCGAGAGTGAGATGAGGAGTGGTAACTGAAACAACTATCCAATAAAGTCAAGCTAGTGGATCAGGACAAAGAGGCCGTGGTAGAGGCAAAGTAAGTTCAGGTAGTCCTACTGTGTAACATCCCAGATCATCCGCCCACAAATATTATCCACTTTTGGGCCTTGGCCCAGCCAAGCCCTCACGGTTTTGCTCTTCCCACCCCCAAAAAACGTATCTATGAGGGAGAGGTATCCATATCCTTATAAGGTGTACTTCATTCCCCCTCTGCAACCGATATGGAAATCTCACAATCCATCCCCTTTAAGACTCAGCGTCTTCGCTGACATACTAGTCCAGGTATTGGCTCTGATACCATTTGTAATGTCCCTGATCACCCATCCACAGATATTGTCTGCTTTTGGGCTTTGGCCCAGCCAAGTCCTCATGGTTTTACTCTTCCCACTCCTGGGAAAACGCATCTATAAGGGAGAGGTATCCCTTATAAGGCGTACTTCGTTACCCTCTCCAACTGATATGGAAATCTCACAATCTACCCCCTTTAGGACTTAGCGTCCTCGCTGACATTTCGGTCCAGGTACTGGCTCTAATACCATTTGTAACATCCCACTGAAATTTTACCCCCTTTTGGGTAAGCCTCGATAAAGGGGCTATAAGTACTGAGAAGCCCTCAACAAATCTCTGATAATAACCAGCTAACCCAGAAAGCTGCGAACTTCAATCACATTCTTAGGCTGTTCCCACTCAAGTGTATCTTTCTTTTCTTTCATCCACATAAATACCTTCTCCTAATACCACATGCCTAAGGAATCCTATCTCCTTTAGCCAAAATTCACACTTTGAAAACTTTGCGTACAACTGTTTTTTGCAAAGTATTTACAGTACAATCCAGAGATGTCTAACATGCTCCTCTCCATCCTTTGAATAAATCAGAAAGTCATCAATGAAGAATATAACAAACTGATCTAAATAATGATGGAACACCCTTCTTATGAGATCCATAAATGTTGTAGGTGCATTTGTCAATCCGAGCGGCATCACCAGAAATTCATAGTGTCCATACCTCGTTCGGAAAGCAGTCTTGTGCACATCACTTTTTGCAATCTTCAACTGAGGTTACCCAAACCTTATATCTATTTTTGAGAATCCTATAGCTTATGTCAACTGATTGAACAAGTTGTCAATCCTGGGGGCTGGATATTTATTTTTTATGGTAACCCTGTTTAAATGCTGATAATTAACACATAAATGGAGGGTCCATCCTTCTTCTTGACAAACAGTGCTGGTGCTCCCTATGGTGAATGACTTGGTCTGATGAAGCCCTTGTCCAATAACTCTTGCAACTGAAGCTTCAGCTTTTTCAAATTAGTTGTTTCCATGCGATACGGTGGTAAAGATATTGGTGTTGTCCCCAGGACTAAGTCAATCACAAAATCAAACTCCAGATCAGGTGGCAATTCAGGTAACTCCTCCCAAAAGACATTGGGAACTCGCATACAATGGGAACATCTCTAAATTCGACCATTTGTGTCAAAGTGTGAGGTATGCCTCCTAAAAGACATATGTGAGTTATGCCTGGCATCCCCAACAAATTAACTTCTTATCCTTGACTACCGATATTAAACAACTCAGAAACACCCATCGGTCACTAGTAAATTTAATCGGGACTCTACCTTGATTGTCAAACTCCGACTCTTTCTTAAAATAATTAACTATGGCGCATTGCCTATCTAACCAGTCAATTCCCAATATTACCTCAAAATCTTAGAGATCGAGGGGAATAAGATCTGCCTCTAACACAACATCACCGACCTTTACCTCACAGGCCATATATGCTTCATCACAAGTCACTTGCTCTCTAAGAGGAGTGACTATAATGAGAGGGGGATCTAATAGCTTTAGCAATATGTTCCTCTGGCTCGAGTCGCAAAGGTCTAACCTTACGACAACTTCCCCTTCCTCGTCCAACCATGTTATCACTATAAAATTAAAGAAAAAGAAGTTGTTTATTAAAATAGATCGGACTAAGCCTAGCTTATCTGATGTCCCTTACACCCCAAGGAATGTCAACAAGTACTTTCATCGAGGTCGAAATCATTCGACCATTAAGGACGTCAACTTAACGATCCAAGACTCAACTTCTTGACTAAAGACTGTTGGCACCTAGACTCAACTCCTAAGGCTCATGATCTTTTGAAAATAGTACTAACACTTTTAAAAACATAAAAACCTTGCTCTGATACTAATTTAATTGCCACAACCCGGAACCACATCGGGCACATGACAACTGCCGCATACTCAGGCTAAGGATACTCATGGTACCCTTAACTTGACTATGTAAGGCTAACTGAATATCTTTAAAAACATTTGGGCAGCACAAAAGGTTCAAACATAAGGTCATTTACAAACTATAAGATAGTTAAGAGTTAATTTACAAAATTATAAAGCATATCAACATGATCATGAGCCACTATACAATAAAAGTACAAAATAGAGACTACCCACGTGCGGTAATACCTCGAAATTGTCAAAAAATCGCACGATCCACTCAAAACTTCAAACTCACCAAATTAACCTGCATAGTTAGGAAGCAGAGGGGGTGAGTACACTATATACTCAGTGAGCAGAAAAAAAAATATCACAAATAGAACCCAATACCTACCAAAACAGTTTAAATAACATAAGGATAGTTTTACACATTTAACATGCACATAACTACCTATGAAGCGAATATGCATGACATAGAAACACATAGACCTAGTCTATAACTCATGCCATCTGGTTAAGAACCACATAGGCCTAGCCTATTAATCACTCATTCAGTGAACATAGGTTCCAGTTCTAGTACACATGAGCAGAAAAATATCACATGTAAAATTCAAATCTCATCAGGATGCCAAATCTCATAATAAGCTAAAATAATTATGTGTGTCACCACTAGTCGTCCAAACTAGTGTGCACACCCATCGAATCCTTGTGTTGGCTCAACTTTCATCTATGGTGAGTCCAGGCTACGATCGACAAGAGCGTCATGACCCTAGGTGATGACCTCGTCGGTAACCAGACCTTTAGGTGTGCAATCACCCAGGAGTCCTGTAGAACGGTGTCGTTACAAAGACTTGACTTTTATGTACCAGCATTAAGGGTACAGGGGTTGCTTAATCTATTGTGCCCAGCACACGATTGGCCAATTGTTTCCTCACCAATCACAAAAAAATCATATACAAATATTATGTACAAAAATCAAGTAAGGTACTATGCCTTTATTTATCGGTCCAACAGCTAAAATGGAACATTGTCATGGCTTTAAGCCAAAAGAGAACACATACATGCAGTATACATGACTCAATTATGCATAGGTAAGTTCAAAAACATTATTTCATGCAGTGAAAGTCATCTTTTTTACTCTAAGTGCAAAGTTATTCAATAATGTAGTTTCAAAAAGTCAAACATTGCCCTTTGCACTTCAATTGTAAGTTTGTTGAAAACAATATCATTCCTCAAAATATGAAATAAAAACATCAGTTTCACTCCAAGTACAAAGAGTTATTCAAAACAATGTTATTTATTAAATACATAAGTATACTCGCATCTATTTAAGAATCAATTCTACTATGCATTACCTAGGTTCAAAATTCACATACAAGTTATCATGCATGTCTTGGGATGTCCTAATCC